>JAACJT020000051.1:65842-121479 GCA_009936485.2 Gymnarchus niloticus
CCGGTTGCGGCGAGATGCCCCCTTCCACGCGGGAGAAAAAAAGAAGGCCCCGCCCCCCCCCCCCCCCCCCCCCCCACATTCTGGCCCACCCTCATCCCATACCCTCTGTATACACCAACAAATTGGGCTGACGAGGCTTCAAGCTACCGTTTTAATTACAGTAATTCAGTGGGAGATGCTAGTGTTGTAATTACTGGCTAAAAGATTTTGGTTAAGACGTACAAGAATGTACAGGGTCCAAAGTGAGATGCTAGATATGATATTGATTCGCTTTGCTTGACCACCTGTGTAGACTCTGCAAGCTTATAGATACTATACAAGCTGCTTTGTGTCTGAGGGAAAGTAAATGTATCATATGTACAGTAAAAATATCTGAACACTGAAAACCATTCTATTAAATAAAGCAGCTTATAGTAATAGCCATAGTGCTTATCATGGGAGGCGAGATCGCTTTAAGATTCTTACCGTAACATCTGTTCGTGGAGTTCCAAATTATCAATCTCCCCATTATGTTACAGTTCAGCCTTGGTGCGTTTTATGAGGTGCTAAAAGACTAACACGCTCCATGCTAAGAAGCAGAAAGCTTTGAAGTCCGCCTTCAGAAGACTGGTTAAAAAAAAACAGAATTGGAGCCCAGAAAAAGTTGCAGGTTGCTGTCTTAAAAGGGTATTTCAGTGCCTAAATGCCAATATTAACGAAGGAATGAATGGGGCCCATCAGTCATTTTTACCTTTGGAGCTATTGGGGTTATAAATGTTCTTCAATGACTTTGACCTTTAGCCTATGATGTTATTTGTGGCACTCTTGTCTGCGGTGGCGATATGTTTTTGTTTGTGTGACATCAACTTACACAAGTGCCAGAAGAGACAGCCGGGGGTTCACGGGAGGGGCCAGAGGGTCAGAGGTCAAACAATCAAATGTGTCCATTTATTGCATAGATCATCAATCCGCAAACCCATCAATGGAGCTGGTGGAGCATGGGTGAGATTAATCAACTCAGGAGGCTGAGTTTGGGAGGCGACGCAGACACGGAAAGTTGGGAAAACCTAATGCGATGGGAGTTCATCCTCAACGACGATGGTGGGGAGACGGATCAATTTGCAATATTCCGAGCGACTCCCTGAGAACAAAGGAGGGACATGAAAGCCCAGCGTGGAGAACTCTCTATGAACTGCCCAATCAATAGAAATCAGTGGCACAAAACCCAGCAGCTCCCTCATTTTGCTGAGTACCTCAGGGCTCCTTTGATGAGATGGCAGTGCTGACAAACATGGATAGCCCAGGTCACATCTCTCATGCTCTCCCTCTCTCTCCTGTTGGCTGTCATTCATCACCTGGGTCTGATCAAGGTGCGCCATCATCTGTGCAGTGCTTGGGCTTAGAAAGATGCCTTTCAGGCAGAACTCTTACAGAGAATGACAATAAATATTATTCCTGTACTATCATAATAAATATACAAAGCTGGTTAAGTTCACCCATCATCCATCTTCCATTACCATCCATTACAAGGTCACAGTGAGTCTGGAGCCTATGTCAGGAAGCACAAGGCGTAAGGCTGGGAACATGATGGATGGGATGCCAATCCATCATGGAGCACACACAATTTAGAGATGACAGTTAACCTAACTACTTTTTGACTGCGTGCTTAGAGAAACACAGGGAGAACACACAAAGTCCACGCAACCAGAGCTGGAATTGTGGAGCCACAGTGCTACCCACTCAGGTACTGTGAGATAAATCGTTTGGACTGCTTGTATGCTTCTATGTGTGCACGTGAAGGAAGGAAGGCTTGGATCTTTTAGGCTCTCCTCATGTCTCTAGGAATCCATTTTCAATTAATGAAAAGTCTGAATGATTAAAGCATCTGCTATTGTAAGAAGGAAAGCTCAAAAGCAGATGATGTCCAGTCTGTGGTGATCCCACCTTACAGTCCAGTGTGCTCTAGGATATATTCTGCATCACTATGACCCTGGTTAGATACAAATAGGCACAGAACTTCACTAAAACACAGTGAGAGGGTGTTCTCCATGTCTCCCAATGCTGTTTGCAGAAGAACCCAATTAAAAGAACCCAGTGGGGGTAGTTCAGCCCATCTGGCTAGATCTTCAACACCTTCCTGCCCATCTAGGAGCCTCCCTCCTCAGCAGTGTAGGTTCCATCCTCTGGGTTCCTCCACAGTAAAGACACTAATAATCTACCTGAAAGAAACCAGTAGAAATTGTCCTTGACTTATTGTCTGTTGGTTTATTTGGGTGTGTTATTTATTCTAAACAAGTTTGCAGTTGTCAAACCTCCCATGGACCAACACTCCCAGCACCACCTCCCTATCGACATTCCAGTTACGTCCTTATCAAATGCCCCCTTTTTGTCACTAAACAAGGAGCTGGTTAGGCCCAAGAGCAGGATTAATCTAAGCTTGAACTTAATTATTGTTCCGGCTTCTACAAATACAGTGTAGAGGAAAGGTTAAAGTCGAGATTGCTGTGGCATATGCAAAAAATCTAAACTATTTTTGTCAGTCAGCCATAATTCTAATGTTCACAAAGATGACACATGGAGGATATTTCCTAAATTCCAGAGCCCATGATATCTGAAACAGAACGTGCTAAAAAGTTCCGTCCACATCCTTCACGGTTCCCAAATGTATAGAATCACGCAAGTCTGCTTCAGTAGACTTCCAAACATACAGTGCAGCAGATGATCATTGTCTGCGATATCCCAAGGAGAACATGCCTGTAACAATTTTTTTGTACTATTCTCTCTGGTATGTCAAATTAACATATGTACTCTCTACACCATCTTCACGTGTAAGAATCTTCTTCAGCTGTGGGGGCTTCGCCACTTCCATGGTGGCAAAGCCCCCAGTCTACAACTAAGTCTAAGTAGGGTAGTTAATGGCCTCCGAGGCAATAACACATGTCTAATGTGAATATGCTGTACCTATTAACACCCTATAAAAAGCACTAGGCTGAATTGGAACATAATGAGGAGGCTGATAATTAGGAACGCCATTTCCGACGGCACATTCCAGACACTGACCTGCAGGAGTGTTGAAACGGAGAAATGAAATTCAAATGTGCTACAGTATCTGCGGTTCCGGAGAATTTGTAATTACATATGTACTTACCCAGACATGACACCTCTTCTCAAAAAAGACTAGTGCTAGTCTAATTACCATGTGCCACCGTTTCCACTTTTTGATCTTTTGCTTGTATACATGTCTTCGCCGTTTATGCACTGTCGTAGAAGTGAAGATCGCTTCTCGCAAACCCGCACAGCCTTGAAAGAGTGTCACGGTCATCCGCTTTCCTCCGTAAGAACAAAGACTGAGTCTCAAAATGGCACGAGGGAAAAGCCCAATTGGCACAGTGGGCTGCAAATGAAAATCACGGTGTTCTCAGTCACTGGTTTGGCAGGCCAGAAGAGCTCCATGACAACTACGACCTTGGCAAGTATGGGATAGAAGCTGCTGTTGGTGGCTAGTCAGGGGCTGCCTATGTGGGGGCATTATGAACTTGCTTCTGTTATTATTTTTGTCGCTCCACTTTTATACCAGACACTCACCGATGTTATTCAGGTCAAACAAATTGACTAAGGGTACAACAGCAATGTCTCTATGGGCGAAATTTTTCTCACCAGCTGCTTAACCATTATATCAACTGCCATATCATGCCGTTAATTGCATGTCAATGTATTAATGGAGATTGAATTGAATCTTACAGTTCTCTGAAGGTATAATCAGATCTGAGTAAAAGGTGTAAAATGACTTTTCTTTCTCAGACAATTTCTTACTGTGTCACCGTGTGTATGGATGGGCTTGCAGTTCATGGCGGACCCTCTTTATGTCATCTTCTACCCGGGCCAGGTTATAACATCGCTGCAATCATGACTTGACGGGTGGGTAATTATGACTAAAGTCTACGAGAGTGTTGTGGGTGGTCAGGGAATAACTGGGGTCATCAACGTGCATCAAGTTTTGGAAGTGGGCATTGGATCTGGCTGAATAACACCAGCGAGCCTAAAGTCAGCAGAGACGGGGTAGGACTTCCAGTCTTACATCGAAGTACAATAACCTGTGTTGTGTTATCAGTAAAAACTTGGTTTGTTTATAATTACGAACCTTGCTTTTACAATGTTAGGCCAAATTAGGGTCTTGAAATTAATAAAGACAGCGGATACATGGATGGTCGATCTTCGGGGTGGCACAGTAGCTCAGAGGGCAGCACAGTTGCTTAACACCTATGGGGTCTGTGGTTCAAGTTTCACTTTTGTGGAGTGTTGCAGGTTTCTTTCTGCAGTCCAAAGACATGTAATCTGGCATCCCACAGTGTGAACATTTGCTTGTGTGTGCCATGTATTGGACTGGCATCGCAGGATGCCACCCCGCGCACACACACAGTGTAGGGGGAATCACACAAAATGTTTATCAGCACATGACATGTAAGGAAAGGGAACATGTTTTCCCAGCCATTCATATCCTCTCAAGCATCACCTGCTACAATTCCCAAAGGTCTCGCTGCCAAATTTGCCACCCGACAGATTACATTAAAACCAAATTCTGAGCCCCTCGATTAAAACGTTAATGTGTGGGGACATACAAAAACAGTGCAATCCACGGCCATGTCTGGTAACATTTCAGGAAAACAAGCGGCTCTCCACTCCGCGGCAAGCTGCTGAAGCTGGTGGATTTCTTTTTTTTAATAGATTCATTCAAAATGTTAGCTGTGATTAGTTACACAATCCAACATTAACCTGTAAATTACAAGTCCTTGGTGCAATTTGATGAGTGATTTAATTTGTCCGCTCTCTCCGCTCGCCACAGGCTAATCCCATTATGAATTCTTTATATAGCTTTTTTCCTCTTAATGATCGCAGCCTCTGTTTGAGTCCTGATTACTATTGTACACTTTGCACTACATAAAGCAGGGGATTAATATGCCCCAGTAGGATTGTTGCTATGGATTTGCTCATTCCCCTGCAAGACATGTTTCTGCAGCTTCAATTGTCCATAAATTACAGTCCCTGGTGTATTAGCCCTGAGAGACTGAGGAGCTCGCGCTCACTTCAGCTCCAGACGAAAGTGATCTACTCAATTATTCATCGCCGGGGTTTTTATAATGTAAGGAGCTGTATTACATTTCCCTCCCCTCTTACTTACTCCTGTTAAAGGTAAAAAGGACTGGCAGCTCCTGGGGGGGATGAGGGGTGGAGGAGAGAGACTACAGAGTCTGAACAATAAGTCCCCCCGGCAGGGCAGACCCAGTCGTGTGATGAACGTCTGTTCACATACACGTACGAAGGTGGGCACTTGTGTTTTGTATGTGGCCCACTACTTGGTCAGCCTTCTGGGCTGTGTAGGCACAGTAACTCCACTACTGACGTCCAGCTTGGGGCTGTCCCTCATACACTTGCACATGTTGATACAAACAGCCCGGCACTCTACTAGTCTGCCAGGACAGGCTTGGCTGTAAATCCAGCGAGGCGTGTGACCTGCTGAGATGGGGGAAGCTGGTTCTCTGAGCTCTGTGCTGGACCTTTCCTTTCAATGGGCACCTCATGTAAGTACATACAGGTCCAGGTCTCAGTACTTCGAGTTACTGCTTTATGTGTACTGCACGCTATTGTAGCGTGCGGCGCTAACTGACAGCCATGTACATGCTGCTGTAATTATGCTAGTGTTCACTGATGCCATAGTTACTGGTTCTCTAACGACTGCCCCTCTTGGTTATATATATCTGCCATAACACAAACATCACGCTGTACCCTCTTCGATACCTCAGTCTGGGCTGTTACAGATTGCACAGTCACCATGGGAAGGATGCAAACATACAGGTAACTGACCTAAACCCTAACCCAAGCCTAAACCCAAACCTCGAACCCAAGAAAGGCGCAGTGCCCTCTTTAGTCACCAACTCTTAGCTGTTACAGATTACACAGGCACCACAGCATGGGTGTAAGCATGCAGGTAACTGACCTAACACAAACCCTACCCCCAACCCTAACCCTAACTTAAACCCAAACCTCGAACCCCAACATCAAGCAGTGCCCTCTTTAGTCACTAAGTCTGGATTGTTACAGACCACGCAGGGACCATGGAAAGAGTTACTAATATATTCCTAACTCAAACCCTTTCCTTAACCCAAAACGTAGCAATCACCCCAGCAGCACGTAGTATACTTTTATAGTATACTACAGTCAGAATGTCTGGGCTGTTACAGACCACAAAGGCACCATATGAAGGGTCTAAGCATGCAGGTAATTTGAAGAGCTTATGAACAAGCGAGGTATTAAGTAGCCATTTAATCGCTTGAATTTTTGAGGATTAGTCCAGTGAGATGAGTTTTAATTTAGTGACCATCGCGAGTGAGCATTGCTGTAGCTTAGCAGTGGAGCAAAGTAAGTAATAATAGGGATAAGAGTAAGGGGGCTATGTGGCTTGAGAGGGTAAGACCAGGTGGATACTCACACTGTGGCTAGTTTGGGAGACTATACCACCTTGGGGGGGTTAATACAGTAGGACCTTAATAGCCTGACAGCTATTGCTTCAAGAGGCAAAGCGTCTCTGCATTGCTGCTTTGATCTCATCATCACTTTTATGACTGTACTTGAATTGAATTGAATTTTTGTTTCAAATTTCACCCCATATCCTCCCCCCTCCACGCAGAGCACCCATGCCGACTCAGGAGGAGTGAACGAGATCACACATCTCCATCGATGTGTGTCCTGTCAGACACCCTCTGTAACAGGAAGTCCTCAGAGGAGCCCGCTGTGCGGCTGACTCCGCCCACAGCCCCGTAACTACCGGCCGAATGCAGAATGCTTCTGCAGAGTGATGAGGCAGAGGGACAGTGACCGTTGTTTAACCCACTCCATGTAGCAAAAAGACACATTTGTCTTTGCTGGGCCTTTTTTCCTCAGATGCCTCTGATGCTGGAAACAAACCTAGACTCCCAGTTTAGGTGACATGTTATTTTTGACCAGTGTAGTACCAGAAAGTCCTTAATCGTCCCAATTATTCTAACCAGGTTTTATTCATGATGCATAACTTTCATACTTACACTCAAAGCATAATACTTACAAACCATATACATACTCATAAAATTGATATTCATGATAAACTATTTACATGTATGCTAAAAATTATAGCCACTGTTTTAGCTGCCATATGTTTTTTTCTGTTGTTAGGGAAATATTAAATGCCAAATTATATGCCGATGGTGTCACCGCACCCCCATGCAGATGTGAGCTTTATGCTGCTGTTCCGCCTTGGAGAGATGGGTCTGACACAGCCTGGCGGTGTGTGGCTTCTGAAGGCAAAGTCAGGTCTGGCTCAGGAACCCTGGGAAAAAAAAGCACACACACACACACACACACACACAAAACCCAGCCAGTCTTTCCAGGCCCAACAGCTGGCACGCAGTAGAGGGCCTCATGGCAGCCTGTAATAAATCCAGGGCAGTTAATTTTCACTGCTGACGTGTGGAGAGGATGGCAACACCCTACCACCAGGTAAAGCCATTTTCCCCTAATATAAATGTCTTAAGTGGTGCTTTAAAGTTACAGCGTACACTAACTAGAAGAATTAAAGGCATTTAAAAGAAATACATGGAAAATGTATTTCGTACACAACTGGGTAACAGTTTGGAAATTCAGCACATTTGTGTGGAAGTTAATTCTAAATGAACCCAGAGAAAAGAAAAAATAGAGTTTGGCTGTATTTCTCATACATCAAAGGTTCTGGATGCAAAAGGTTCCTGTTCTGAATGTCACTTTGGCTAAGGAAAACCAAAGCTTTGATACTTTACTGCGTTGAATTCCCTAAAAGCAACATTCAGCCTTGCCTTTCACTGGCTATACAATCATGAGACTTGAGCCGAACAGAGAGCATAATGGGTAGCTAAGTAACGACAGTCCCCCGACTGCGAAACAATGTTTAGCAGTTCCTACCGGTGGACTGTTTCTACTTAAAGTCCTTTCTTTTTTCTGGATGTGAAGTTCACAGCACTGCCCATGAGTGGGGCTACAGCATGCTAGCCAGGAGACAAACAGAAGCAAACAGTGCATTCAATATTAATGAAATGTAAAGACAAACACATCGGCCCTGACAGAGTAGACAAAATACTTCCCCTGAATATTCCACACCAAACATGATAAATTGGTGCACCTCTGCTAACTTGAAGGGCTGTCATGAGATACTAGTGATTTCGGTCAAACCAGATATTGCCTGATTTCTCAAAAATGTTTTTTTTCCCCTTTAAAAAAAAGTGGCATGAGTAAGTAGAGTGTGAAAAGGGACTGTGCAGATTCAGGTTTCGGAAACGTGCCCTGCTATCTTCGCCTTGAGATTACACAACGTCCAAAAGGACCATCACACAGATGGCTGGAAACAGAAGCACTTTGATTCCCCCTTCCAAGTTTAAAAAATGTGTTGCACACACATTTTGTTGTGTTGTTTATACATTGTTTAACTTGAAATCTTTTATAAAAACTGGTCATGTCCACGAGACATCGAGGCTACGAGTGCAATATAAAGTTCTCTATTCTATGTTTCGGAAACATAAAAAAGTAGCCTCTGTTTGGTGCCACCTACATTGTATAGAGTTGGTCTTTAGTGCAGACTGCAGAGTCTGCAATCAAGAAGAGAAGGCCAGCATTAACTCCATCATGCCGTGAATGAAGCCAGCCTTTCAGGCCATTCTTGTGGCTTTTGTTTTTTATTGCTGTGGTGCGTGGCAGAGTTAAATGAAAGTCGAATGTGCAATTATCCATAAATTCACTGGACTCATGGGAACCTCCACGGGGAGATATACTTCCTCCGTGGAATGCTCCTCCGTCAGACAAGGGCAGAGTTGTGGAAGCCGATCCTCGGCGCCTCCGTCGAGCTGGCTCCTTTTAAGGGTCTTTGTGTCCGAGGAAAATGGAACGGACCACGAGGGTCTCTGGACAAAACCAAGTTTGCCATGGGGTCCATCACCCCCCAACGAGCTTCAGAACTTCTTTTGTTTTTGGCATGAATGACACCAAAAACATATTATGCATATTAATATAGAAAGGCTTTGTGATGGTGATAATCATGTGTATCTTGGGCAAAGGCTATACCAATTTGGCTGTGATTCAAAGATTGCGTGGCTTTTTAGACATAAGAATGTTTTTTTCCGCACAGGTACTTCTCGTGGGGTTTAAGGTTTTTGAGTTTTATTTTACTATATGACTGGTAAATGTTCGTCTTAAGGCAGACTGCTCGATGACTGTCTGTGGACTTAAGATTTCTTGCAGAAATGTTTTGAAGCATCACATCGTCATGGCAAAAAAAAACAAAAACAAAAACATGGCGTACTAGCTATTTGTCTCAGAATTGTTTACTTGTAACAGGGAGAAATTATTAATCTCTGAAATCTATGAATTATATGGAGGCAACAACCTAAAATGTCCCATGACTTGAATCAGTAGAAAAGGAAAAATATATACTTTGTATGCCATTTGTGACCCGTCAAGCTGTACCTGTCTACAGATTACACTATGTAGCATAATTTTTACTTTTTCTTGTTCCTGGGCAGAATGTGTTATTTCCCAATTACTTATGCCTAAAGTAAATGGAAAGGACGTCTTTTTCTCTTCAAACTTTGCTTTTGTGACCTGGGTAATTGGAGGATGATATGTGAGAGTGAATTACATTGCATTTCATTATCCAGGTCACAAAAGCAAAGTCTGAAGGGAATAATGGCCATTTTCTATACTTTTACAACATAAACAATTAAAAAATAACACATACTATCCAGGGAAAAAATTTGTGTTACATAGTGTAATTGACCAAATACAAAATGATCAAATACAATTACCCCTGTAGTAAATGTTCTCTTCATTTTCCCTAAAATAGTCACACAGTGTAAAAATCGTTACTTAAACTTTTTGAGCAACCGAGTGTCTTTGGAACAATAAAATTAATCGATTTTTAATTTTTTTCTCATACCAACAAGATAAAGAGGATTCTTTTTATTTGAGCATTGGCATAGTCCCTCCTCGCTCACTATTCTGAATATAAAGGCCTTAAGAACACTGTGAAAAGATACTCCTTCTTTCATGTCTGCTTTTTTACAACGTGCAAGAAGAAATCACAGTAACAGCCTATCACTGTCATAGATTTCTGAAACCAGAAACCTGAGGCTGTGGCTTCTCCAACATAAACACCATACTGTATCATCTTGCCAGGCATTATGCCACACTTCAGTTAATGTCATGGCAACCACAGGATGTTTGCCTATAGATTGGTAACGCATCACGGTCCAACTCGAGGTTCTTCACAGTCCGACCCCTTTGCAGTGCAAACAAAGTGACATTTTGGCTCAATGCGTGTTTTTCAAGGCCTCGAGCCTCTTCAGAAATCCAGCTAAACTCATGAATTAGTCAGCATGTTAAGTTTTTAGTCACAGCCAGTTTTAGTCCAATGCACATGAGCCTGTATGCAAAACTTACGCTGTTTTGATCTCCAAAATGTGGAGTAGCAGTCTGAACGACTCCATGAAAAGGACGACCTATCGTCTCAACACTACTTAATAAGGGATTTACCGTTTGAAAAGAGTACTTCGGTGCAAGGCGACGTATAGGGTAAAACCACTCCAGCACTATGACAGAGCCCATTATTCAAAGCTGTATGGTGCCGTTTCACCACAATGAAGAGGTCTGTGCTATTAACCTGAAGGCACATGGGATAAAAGGTGATCTGTCATGAGGGCCTGTGGTCACGCCCTGAGACAGAAAGTGATGAAGGTCCTTGTTCTCTCCAATGAGCCGTCCACAGAATAACCCGAGACTAATGACCTGTCTGCCCAAACAATGCTCATCTGTAACAATGGGGCTGACCAGAAAAATTACCATCTCACCTCCAGTCCAGCCCGTGTCCAGCCATTGACATGAGCTGGTAGCGTAGCTGGCTTTGGTGGGTCATGACCTACATTACAAGGTAAGGCAAATAAATGCTCAGCTGAAGCTGGATTTCAGTGAGGTAAAAGAAGAGTTAGCTGATTTATGAAGCGCTACGCAAGGTCAACACCGACGACAGAAGGATTAGGAACAACATTTATGTGAGACATTTATATTCCCCTTTCAAAATTCAGATTCTAAAATTTTTTTCTGAAAGTTTCACAGATCAATAAGGCTTTTTTAAATACGTCATTGCAATTTTTGCTGCGATTAACAGAGATTTCCTGTTAACAGCACTCGCTTTAGGTGAAAAGTACAATTATTTGTTGCAATTAATAAAACAATCCAATATGTTTCCCTTGAAAGTCTCAGTTTGGTCTTATACGTAGTGATTTGTGGCATCAGTCCAGGTCTTCTGTTCCTGAATCATCATTTGTCTACTAATCCCATGCAATTATCACAGCTGATTCTGCAAGCAGGAGGACAAAAGAGTACCTTCAGTTTTAACAGCTGATCCCTGACATATGATTGGTCAGGAAGGGCCATCAAATACCATGCTTCTTTAGAAGAGAACCCCTCCCACTGAATGGGGAAATTTGGCACAGCTTCTCACTGTAGCTGTTTTCTATTACAGCAACAGACTTGGCTCTCCCTGCATCGCACTGCGTCAAAAGGCCAGATGTTGGTGGCACAACACCGGGTGAAGCTGGCCGTAGATGGTGCTGGTGGGTCATTTCAGTTATGTGAGCCATTGACCCCTTGAAGCCACACTGCATAATCGTGTGATGATTCTGAACTTGCCACAGGCTTGCATCCTTGCATACTCTCAGGAAATCGCAAAGTCAAGGAGTTTCACCTCGTCAGCCAAAGTGCCAACTGCGTCCCATGCCAGCCAGAAGGAGAAGGCGAGATCGATTTCCATCCGTCACCCTCGGCGCCATGTGGATGAGAGGTCTTTTCGGGATGGGAAGAAAGCATTTAGCAAACGAGTGTGCTGTCAGTTTGAATTTGGGCATGATCTTCTTGCTGTGCAATGTTAACCCAAGCTTGCCAGATTGTCAGGACTTAATTAAGAACAGCGCAACACGCTGCAACAATATGCACAGAGAACAAGTTTAGAAATAATGAAAGGATTTGGTGAAAATACAAAAAGTCATTAAAGTAAACCAAAGTTACCGACTTACAGAATTGTAACTGCTGTTATGGACCTGGAACAGAAGCTCCTTTTAAGCAGAAACTCCTGAAAGGTTAAATCAAGGACAAAAGTGGCAGGAGAAAAATGCCTAAAATGAAGAGGAAGATGCTGAGAAATGAGCAGAAACCTTATGAGGGAACAGTAAAGCATGGGCTAGTTTAGTCTGAGCGCTGTTCTTCTGGAATTAAAACATATTCCATCCTTCCAAATAATTTCCTCATTCATTTAAATCCAAGTAGACTGGGATACTCAGTGACCTGACAATATCTGTATGTTTTTGATGCCTAAAGAGTATAAGAGTATCTCAGTGGGCTGCCGAGAAGAGTATTCTGATCGAGGGTACATTGGTGGCAGACTCGTTTTCAGACTTTTTAGAAAAATGGCCAATTTGAGGAATCTCTCAGACAGGTAGGTGGGGATTGTGACCTTTTTAACTGTGCCTGTTCCCCCTTCTCTCACTGTTCCACTGTTCATACATCACCACTCCGTTCCTTTAAGTGTAATGAGCAACCCAGTGAAGGTCATGACTTGCTTATGACTGCAGCTTCAAGGTCAGAAAGGTCACAGCATGATCCAGGGTCCATGACCCCCCTCCCCCATTAATGTTCAGTACTCACAAAAATCAGCGTATAAGCAAGCTAAATAAAATTTCGACTACCGATGTAATCGTTTACTTTAATGAACGGCGTGCCATTAATATCGCTATTACAGAGAATGATCAAACGGAATTACTGTGATCGGGGCCCACATGGCTGAGTTGCTTTCATCTGCTTGCTGGTCTGTGTTCTGTGTTTGCTGAGAGTGTTTAAGGCCTGGAAACTGCAACAGAACCTTCGCCTGGCAGCTGTCTCTCATTACCACTCTTCCTTCTGATTGCTTCCGTGTGTTAATGTACCGTAAGAACAGCAGAGGAAACATTAGCCCTCACTTTGTGCCATGCTGTAGTCTGTTCTCTTGCTGAAAGGTCCGAAGCTGGTCTGGAGCTGCGTCTTACAGAAGATAAGGTATTGGCTCTGCTCTGTTCAGTACGACGCTAACTGGTTCTAGTTTCAACATGACAGGCTTTGCGCAGAGGTTGAGGCGGAACTACTGCTTTCGAAAGGACCTCATTTGATTTAGAGTAGGGCAATAAACACACTTTAAAAACAGGATTTTATGTACAGTGCGATTTGGATTAGGCTACATCGCATGGATGTGATGTCAGTTTGTGATGTCATACAGAGCCACGGAGGTCTTGAGCTGTTGTTTTGGTATAGGTTTATTCATGATGGCTGCATATTAATTCCCTTATTTTACCCCCTCCACTCCTTTCCTATCCTCCTGCATCAGAAATACTTCCAAATTCCAGATGTTGAAGGGTGTTCCACTACCTTAGGAGATGAGAGTAAGAAGCCAAGCTTTCCTTCAGATGTCTCTGGCGGGGAGGAGAATTACACCTGCACATGGCACTGCTCACGAAGATAATGGCACATGACCATCTCACCGTTTCCATATAAAGAATGTGCAGTTTTCTGTAGGATGTCCCAACTCACCCATTAATTTCTCCTTTCCTAGTTTCCTCACCTCGTTTCCTCTTCTCTGTGAACTTTGAACTAATGCACAAGGAGTCAAGGGCCGAAACGAGTGAAGGAAACAAAATTAAAGAATTGAGTTACCATGTCAAGCATATCTGTGACCTCAAAGATCATACAGGTTAGTCAGTTTGCCTCCAGAACCAAACAATGTCAGTTCTGTCAGTTCAGCTACCTCACTGTCCTAATCCTCCCTCCATGGACCCACCTTAGATATTTACATTTTAGCAGGTTTCTTTGTGCATTTCTTCTTCACAGATACCTCAGCTTGGTGACTCTATGCATTTCCATTGACGAGCCATGCACTCTTTAACAGTGCCTGCAGATGTTTTCGTTCTGAGTGACCATGCAGACCTTTCAAAGCTCTGAATTAGTCCAGTCTTCTTCTCACAGCATTCAGACCAGCCATTACCTGAAGCTAAGTTAAAGTAGCTACTGCAGCTTTTTTTGCATTCGAAAGAACATATTTAATCATTAGATTTCTTTATTGTCATTTTTTAGTTTACCTGGACATTATCACTTGGAGCCTGTTCCAGAAAGCAAATTTAACAAACACTATGGTGACCATTTTTTGGTTTTCAAAAAAGAGGACACTGGGGGCAGCATGGTGGCATGAGGCAGATGGACAGCCGTACGCAATAAATAGTGACTATCAAAAGCAAAAGTCAAATCCTGGACATTTTTTGGCGATTTAGAAATCCTGGTCAGATGTATTTTTTAGGTCCCCAAAAAAGAACATGTCTGAGAAAAAGAGTACTTATGGTCATCCTAACAAATTCAGAATTCAGGCTTTGTTAAACCCGCTTTCTGGAACGGGCCCCTGAATGACTCCTGCCTGACACAAAACTCCGATGTAAGGTGGGCAAATGAAGCACAAACACACACACTTCACATGCCCCAGCAGAGTCACTACTCCCAGCAGAGAAAAATCTTATCTCCAAGGCGTCTGATGAAGTCATGACAGTATTTAAAAAGAGAGGGTGCTGTGTAAGAGGAGAGCTTCTTAAAAACCACAGAATAGAGATAGCAGAGAAACGGAGGGTCAAATTAACGCACCTGCATCTGACGTTCAACCATCAAAGCGAACTTCTGGTAATTTCCTTGTAATTGATAGGAGGAGGTTGGAGAATTAAAACACAATACACCTCAAACAGCCTTAAATGAATGATAAATCTACTACACTGTGAATGAGCTGTTCTCCTCAGCTTATAATTATTTAGCCTGTGATGATTTAGGCTGGATTTGGGCTGATTATTGTCATTAGCATTATGTGTTCTGGCTGACTGCATAATTAAGAGACCAGGGGGAAAAGGACAGATGAGATTTCCAAATGAGCAGATCATTTTTGGGTTTTGGAAACTGACTGAAGGCGCAGGCTAACAGCCGAGCTGGGAACAATTATTCTAATGATCTGACAAATGCAGATGCCGTAAATTAGATTTTACCCACAGCTGGTTACTACACAAAACCGGCAGTTCCTACGCCAGCCCCCTTTTCAATATGTGAAGGGGGGGACACATAGATAATCTCTTCAGCACTCTAAAAGCGCTTGGTGTAGGAACTACAAGACCGGGTAAGATAGGGATGGGAGAGAGGTCCTCACATACGTCACCACATCCCTGCTACTGAAGCAGTCATTAAATCTTTTTCATTTCAAGGGGACTTGGTGTGATTGCAAGGCAACACTAAGAACATGGCAGTTTTGTTCTATGCAGTTATAATGCATTAACAGACAGATGAGCCCTAAGCTGCTGGGAAAGAACAGGTTGATCTCTGACCCTTAGTTAAATATCCATTAGATGATCTATTTTTCAGTATTAGTTTGACTAATAAGACACAACAAAAGAATGTTCTTCCCTTTAAATAAATTTGATAAAAAGCCATACCATTTTCAGTAGTACATGTCTGTATATTTATGTTATAAGCAATGTACAGTATAGTCTATGAAGATTTCTATGTGATATGAATGTTGTTTATTGGACACTGAATTTGAAATGAGTTATTTCATTATCTTCTGCTTTCAATATTTGACCCGTTAAAAGCGGAATAAGAAATATGTTCATGTTCAAACTATTTCCCAGTGACAAGTACTTGGCTTGTCACTATTTTTCATTAAGCCGGACGTGATTAATGGCAAGACAAAATGATTGTTTTACTGGGTAAAGTAGAATACAGCAATGAGGTATTGGACATCTTTCAAGATTAGCACAAAGTGTGGTGGTCTACCTATCAATGGGCTTGGAAAGGAATCACTTTACTACTGAAGGGAGTGAAAATGATATCCAGATTTTCTGTAGACAGAAGCTTATTTGGGTGAGATGGTGGATGTAGACGTTCCTACGTCCTGTGAACTCCCTCTGTAACCCCACAGCTTCGCTCCCCCTCCCCCGGTAAAGTGCCGCAGGTGGGTCTGTCAGCGTTCCTCAGTCTACTGGCTGAAGAAGTGGCCCATGGTTAATGCCCCTGCCACCAATTTCACACCCTGGCATGGAAAAAAAGTCTTAGTGGACAGAGCATTCAGGAGAGGTGTTTTTCAAAAGGGGCAGTTGAACAAATAGTGGGCCATGCCTTCCTCAACAGACTTTCAGTACTTTGTGGAACTCGTGGGGTCAGGTGATCCCCTGGGTTTAACACTAAGGGAACCCTCCCAACCATAAACTACTCAAGGCAATGTTATACATGACTGCAATACAAGAGAGCTGCTGACTGACATACAAATGTGCGACACATTACAGAAAACAAGAAGGAAGGCATCTTTGTTTTGACAAGTGCTGATTCATAATTTCCATTTGCAAATATTTCAAATGCATTTAAAAAGTTTATTCAGTAATATGTGCAACAATTTCACTTTGGAGCACAAAGCAGTTTGACTGTCTTTGTAATTATACATTTCTGTAATACGCGGGTTCTGAACCTGCAGGCCGCATATGTTCTGCCACAAATGCAGATCCAGCCCACCAGCCGCAATCCGATTTTCCATGACACTGAGTTGCTATCAGTTCCTTCTAATAAAAAAAAGATGTGGACTCATGACACAATTATAAACTCGAGTGTTTTTGTGTCACTATAGAATGTACATCGTGACCAGATTAATTTTCATAAACGTTCAACGTTATGTGGGCAGGTTACCAACGGACATACGGTGTTACGGCGTTACACTCCATTGCTCAGAAAATGGTTACCTGAGTAGGTTGCAACACTTGGTCCTTAGTGCAGTGGAAAAAGACGTCGTCAAAATTTCAGACTGAGTGTGAAAATACTCTCGATATACGCATCTACGTACATTTTTGCGAACACTTTCTCTGCAATGTACCGAATCAAACCTGTCAGATTTTAACTTTGAATCACAGCTTCACTGTGCAGTTACACATTTTGAACCAAATTTCACCGATTTTATCTGTTCCAACCAGCATTATGTGTCCTATTAATGTCAGTAGCCTGCTGTTTTATACTAGCAGAGAATTAAAGTGTCAAAGTTTATGTCTGATCGTCAAAAAATGTTAATATTAGGGGTTGTTTCGGTCATCCCCTAATATTAACATGCAGCAGTTACGTTGGATTAATAATGGTTTTGCCTGGCCTGCTAACGTGTTGTACCACTAAGAAAAGGAGTTTACGAGGATGTAATACTACACTTTGCATAACGCTAATGACAGCCAGTGTAAATAGTTATAAAATACGTTTTGTAAATAGTGTGATGAAGTTATGCCCTGTAATGTCCTCTTTGCGAAAGTGTTGCGCTGAGTTCTCGTGTTGTTCGGAGAGATGTTTAAAACCCATTCGTGTTATTGGTGTAGCCTGGACGGCCGGCGTGGAATTTCACTGTACGCTGCTGTTGGTGGAAGACTTATGAGTGAATGCTTTGTTTCGTTAAACTTCAAGTCCTTTGGAGTATTATACAATGAGCCACTCGTTTACCACAATACGCTACTAAGGTGGCCGGTGGAGCTGTTCTTAGCTGCTGTTGTAGTCGCCAGAGTATAAGGTGGAGAAACACTGATGTAATCCTTCTCGAATTGTACTATATATCTTTGCCCTCATGTTTTACAGTGTAGGAAAAAGCTGGGATGCATTAACAATGTACGGACAGTGACATCAGCCTCATCTTTGGCCTCCGGGGAGCTGTAAGCCTCCATATTTGGAAAGCTGGAGCTCCATAAAGCAAAGCGTGGTGGCTGTCTGAGAGAGCTGTTTTAAATAGGAAAGGTCCGTGAGCTTCAATGACAGTGGGATGCAGGTGAGGCCATTCTCTCACCTTTCTCTCCTTTCAAAAAAGACTCTTAAAGTACTCAAGTAGTGACTCTTGCGGGGTATTGATTATCCTTCCTGCTCTGTTTGAACAACGAAGTGAGTGTGCCCTCACCCCCTCGGGGCTGGAGAGTCATTTCCAGCGTAGCCGTGTTTACAGACTGCCCGGGCTGTGGAAATACAGCAAATTGTAGGAAAAGCTCCATTTGCATATTGAAACGTCCATCCCGATCCTGGAATTGCATTCACAACATTTCCCGCTTGTTAGTGGGAATCTCACAAGAGCATCAGCTGGACTACCCCAATCTGCTAGCACCCTGCCTTCCCCTGGATGGTTTTGATCACCCCCCCCCCGATCATTCTTCACCATGTACATTTCTGTGGGAAGCAGGGAAATGCTGTCTCTTAGCAGTACTGCTTCACGTCAGCATAGTGTTTGTATTTCTTTTTTTTTACCAAGCGCCACAGGAATTGTGCACATCAATCTTGTCTATCATCATCATATTTAAAGTGAAAAATATATTCAGACTAGAATTTACCAGAAGGAAAAATGTTTGATGGAAACAAAGTGCTACAAATGTACCTTGTACCCCCCCCCCACACACACACACACTTTTACATAATAATATAAATAATTAAGTTACTGAAAAGGTCAGTCATCTTGGATCGGACTTTAGACCCTTTGGTTTGACGTCCCTCCAAGTGCTGTTAGGGATTACACAATAACCTGAATTAAATCAGTCTGTGGCATATTATGTCTAAGAAATTTCACTACGTACTATGGGCTCTAAAACAGAAAGCATCTCAAAAACCTGAATAATCAATGCAGCAAAAATCGACAAAGGCAGTGAGCTGATAATCGGAGTTCCCAGAGTGCCACCAGTGACCGCCTTGATTGTTCTAAAGATGTTTTTTGCTCATGACGCTGACATTCCTGCCGCCGTCTGCCATTTTCTGCTGACACCATTCGTGACTAAGGAAAATTTCCACACGCTTGCTAACACGTTCATGGATGGAGTGACCCCATACCAGCCACTGGGGACAGTGCACCAGAAGAATCCCCCTGTGGGAGATCTTCCAGTCTGATCTCAAAGCACCTTTATCCCAGAGCTGATCCGCATGGGACGGCTGCCATCGACACCAGCAGAAGGGATTTAAATTGGAAACAGAAATGACTCTTCTTGCCAAGCATATTGCAAATATTTGGAAGCTTTTTTATATATTACAAAAAGAGCCTTTTGTAGATTTTGTGGTAATATGAGCTTCTGTTTAGTTTACCTTTTATGACAACTGACAATGCATTATTACTTAATAAAGGCTTTTAACCCTTTTTGTTATATAATGTATATATAAAACATATATGCATGTCTAACTGTACTTTGAAGTTGCAAGTAATGTTTTGTTCTTTGTGGTAATTTAACAAGACTGCAAAAAAACTAACATATGCCTCCAAAAAGAAGAAATTACCAGAGGTATGCTTAGCTGTTGGTTAAGTTATATCATTTGCATGAGTTGTTTTGAATGTTTACTGTAAATTGCACATAAAATCCGTTAGACGCTTTGTGTGAACTGCAGTCCCTGGATGTTTGTCCAGTTCTTCCTAGCTAACTGCATTTTATGTTGCCATGAAATAGTCATTTGTAATATAAAGCACCCGGTCAGACTGCTGAAGCAAAGTCTTTATCCATGCATGGCCTAAACATGCCAATGACTGTTTGAAGTGGACATCCTGAGGAACAGTTGCCTGGACAAGTTTATCATTCCAGAAACATGACTCAGTATTTGCTTTTACAATGGAGTGCTTCTTGATTCATTCTTATACTAGTCGCAATAGCCTGGTCACGTGACCCTTCTCCCAGCATTCATTGCTCCACCACTCCTCAAATACAGAACACTCAATAATTTGTTCTTCTCTTGTACGTATGCATTAGTTTAAACTTTAAAAGAACATCATTATTATGATCATAATTATAACCAGCATCAATCCTAAATGCTTGGAATGTCTTGGCTTTTAATATAAAGGGTTGTACTCCTGAGGATGGCTAAGAAATCAATACTTCTGATCTTTGAGAAAAGCCTAGCTTTACGATGAACTGATGTACATTTTTATCAAATCCATGCATAGTAGAGCCAATCTGAAACTATTCCCCAGCATCTGTATTCCCATCTGGCAGTGTAATTAACTGCCAGTTTAATGTCTTTTCCCGATTTGAATAAGAGCTCCTTCTATATTTGGTAACCATGTGATGAGCCCATCTTATGGACTGATCATTAGAAGTGCAAAGTCCCTCGTTTTTTTGTCATGTTTAATACATGAAATGGGATTCTCTGGCTTAATGAACACATTTCACTTATTAATGGCTGCTCCCTTTGACTTTTACAGTAAGTCAAGCCTTCGTGAATTATTCAGCTTTGTTTATTTACTCAGGAAACATGAACAAGAGCAATTTACGGCTTGCCATGTTTCAGAAAGGCCATGGGCTACATGAGCAGATTTGTAAGATTGAGCTTCTGAGCAAGAAAAATGTAATTATTCATCTTAATACATTTTTATTAGTGTGAATCTGTAACACAGTCTCACTTAAATATTAAAGTTTCTTATTGTGACAATTAGTAAAATGTTGGCTGAAATCAGTGCCCATCAATAATTTACTGATGCTTATGTGCAATTTTGCTAAATTATATACATAAAGTATTGCACTTTCAGCTCAGCTTCTCTGGCCTAATCTTGCAATGAGAATTCTTACATCTACTAGGATCATTGAACAGGTTAATGTTACACCCTTAGCATAAAATTATCTCCGTAATGGGTAGCAAATTGGGCAAACGAATAGATCTGGCTCTTTACCAAGCAGAAGACAATATTTTTTTAAGGTGGGGAAAACCCACTAAATTGTCACCATATTGCAGTTCCAGTTTAACTCCCCGGTGGATTTCAGATTTGAACAGATCCTTATAGTTCTGGCTGGTTCCAATTGTCTGTCTGACTTTCACACCTGACACCAATTACAGCACCAGAAAGGTAGGCTACGTCTTCCTTGGGGAACATCTTTGAGTTCAGTTAGCTACAGACAATTTTGTCTTTGTATTCCATTGTTTTGAAGAATGAATATGAAACACGAGTGCTTTAAAAAAAGTAAATATGCCATAAGTGGCAAAAATCAAGATAAAATTTTATATAATTGCAACATATATTGTATTTTACATATGTTATTGGAACGTCCATTTTGTGTCTTTACCTTCTTTTGACAGTTATGGGCTTGGTGCACTGGAATCCCCTGAATGTACAAAGCCCTGTTGGTCTGGTTTTCAGTTATTGTTAAGCACATTTCTTGCCTGAGTGGAGTTTCTACCTGCCCATTCCAATTCCACCACAGTGTAGGCACATTTCCTTGACGCCTCTTAACCTTTCACGCGATGCTCCTCAACGTTCCACGCTGCCCCATATACCAGCTCCTTCCAGTACACGAGGGAGGGGCTTCCTGCACTGTTCACAACAACTGAAAGCAGCACAATAAGAATGAAGGGATGAAATGGATGATTTGGAGCGATCAGAAAGACAAATGGAAGGAGAAACCATCCTCCTATGACCTCGCGAAATTCAGGGAAAGACTGGGACGGAAATCTAAAGGGAAGCCATTTTTCATCAGACGGCCCGCAGTACCATGCACTGTGTCTAGATCTTTAGATTAAAAATAAATGACTTACCTGAGCTTACTGTAACATGTGTGATAGCCATATGTGGACAGAGAAAAGCCCTTGGAGGATGCAGTGAATGCCAAATAATGGAGACATCTCCATGTCTATTTCTCATCACCAACTGCACACAAATCAGTCATAAACATGCCAAAAGAAATATCATTTAAGGTGGACAAGATGTTCTTCAGATTAGCAAGCACAACATCTGTTATATTCTGATCTTTTTTCCTACAGGTACTGTTGTTATTGCCCTTCCCATTAAAATATTTATATTACAAGACTCTCTATAAACTATATGAGCTTTTGAATTTACATTTAATCATCACAGTATAATAGGTATGAATGAAACATGGAGTTTGTTTAAGCATCCATCTGTCCAGTGAAGATGGCAATTCACCTCATTTCATGCCTTTGGACTGTAAGAGGAATGCATAGTACTCATGCAACATCGGGAGAGCACACAAACTCCACACACACAGAGTGGGAATGTTTGTTGTTATTAAAAATACATTTCAAAAGACTAATTATATTCTCTATGAATATTTGATTTCACATCCAATCAACACTGTATAATATATATGAATGAAACCTGGAATTCATTTAAATATATTTCTATGTTTAAGTAAATTATACAGAATATATATATATATATATATATACCATTCATAATGTCTCGGGGAAAAAAATAAATATCAATTCCATTTATAAAAAATAATCCCAATAACGAAAGTCATTATCTTTGGCGTTCATTCACATTGGTTACAGACATCTTTCAAATATTATTCCCAGTAACGACTTTTAAAGGTACATAAAAGGGCTTCTGTGAGTGTGGCATTGTTTGAACGGTGCTCCAGTAAAACAAAACTCCTGCTCAACAATTTGGTGCTATCTTAATGATAACTATGTACACAATCAGACCCTAATTGAGAAGAGGGTAATTAGTGCAAAAAGCTGTGATTAACCAATCAATCCTAAACGACATCTGGAACGGGCTCTGATAGACTCACATTGGGAATGGAGTTACAGGATTAAGGTGAGTTTGATGTCTTTGCCATATGCCGGATGATTTGAGTTCAGAGCTCCAACACTTACATTCAAGTGATGCCAAGCATCCTCTCCCACGCCTGTGTTTGTCTTCAGGACCCCGTAGCCCCAGACAGCCGTCTGGAAGGCTTCTGCTGCTGAAGAGGTCCGGCAGAAGGGCCACACACACTGATGTTGCCTCGGAGAGCTACATTGCAGATATCATCCATGGTTTCCGTTCATACAAAGAAGCAGTGGGTCGATGAGCTAAATTTCAGACTGCAGTAGGAAGTAGAATGGACAACCAGAAAATGTTTGAAGATGTTTTGATGAGCCTGTCCATACTCTGTTTCCTCAGGATTCAAATCTCCCACTGAAGATTAATAAAACAAAATTATATTTGGGTTCTCTTACATTCCTTTGCTTTGTTATGGCCTTTACTGCCATATGCTGCCCAGCATATTCAAATACCGAGTCTTTAATCGTGTAACATATTTGCTCCACTTCCTGTAGGATCAGAGGATGTTAGTTTTCCCCTGGAACTTCTAAGGTTCGTCTCAG
Source organism: Gymnarchus niloticus (assembly GCA_009936485.2). Taxonomy (NCBI): domain Eukaryota; kingdom Metazoa; phylum Chordata; class Actinopteri; order Osteoglossiformes; family Gymnarchidae; genus Gymnarchus; species Gymnarchus niloticus. Next base: position 89,060 of record JAACJT020000051.1, read on the forward strand.
GTAAGCAGCTGATGCTTGGAAACTGTATGTCTGCAGAATTAACTGCTGCCTCCCTGGTGTGCTATGAATAGCATAGTTGTACAAACACATGTAAAAAATGACTTGGTACAGAGCCCATCATGAAATGCACCCTTAAAAGTGAGATCAAGCTTAGAAGGGTATTTTCGAAGTTTTCAAGTAACTACGGGTTTGCAAATAGTGTCGTGTTTCTAAGGAGGACTTGCTTGCGTGGCCTCGATCCTGCGATGGCAATGAAAGCAGACAGTGATCCAGCGTCAGTTGCTTCATCCATCGGGGTCAAATGTGAGAGCCTTCCTGTTCAACAGGAATTGTTCACCTGGAGAGGAGAGGAAAGAGCGATACGTTTTAACACCACAGTCAGAAGGGAAAATCAATAAACGCGTTTCAAGTTTAACCATAAAAAACTGTAATCTTATTTTAGTGCTTGTTTTTACTGAAAAGCCATGTTTGTGTCACCGTATTCTTAAGACATTTTTTAACAGCCTAGGCAATTCTGAAAAAGAGAATCTGTCTTAAAAATCCGTTCTTAGCCTCCAGATCTGAGCGTATAAACCCTCCAATGTGGAACGTTGCCTGAATTTGTACTTTAACTAATGGTAAATCTTGATCTCTCCTCGCGTTGGCCTGAAACTTGGTCCACGTTGCTATGTTTGCACGCTGTGCATGTCCAGTCAAAGCACCAGTCTGTGCCCAATTATCCAGCCTAAGCCTACAAATATTTGGACGAGTCCCTGCTTATTTCCCTGCCTTATCTCTGAGGCATCAGTACCCGAGATGGTGATATTTACCAGGACTCTATCAGAAGTGGTCGTCTCTGGAGGAGATGCGTTTTTGTCAGCCAAATGACAAGCAGACGATTATGTGCTTTTTAAAAGTAGAAAATTAAATGATCGGATTGGTCTGATTGAGCCTTTTTGAGTTCTCCCTTTAAAGAATCTCTTGAAAATCATGTAAATGAAAATCTTTGCCACAAACAATTTGCCTGCACATAAATGATATTTACATGACTGTACATGCACTCACCAGCATAAATTTTAATATATACAAACACATACAGGCACGAGTATTTCAGTCACTTTGTGAGGAAAATGTAAATAACAATACAGAATATGTTGGTCCACCTCAGAAATGGGATTTACGGTATTAACCCCTTAAGCCTTGTGATTCTGCAGTGATTCCCTTTTAAACCAAAATCTCTATACTGAATTTTAATCAGATGAGCACAGAACAGGCAATGTGTATAAAGGCATCTAGGTGTGTCTGACTGACATTCATTATATCTGTTCATCGTCTATGTGTGTGCGTAAAAACCATGGGACTTGCTTTACATTATATCTGTCCCTTCAGACTGGATCCACAGACCCAGTTGCATACAGGGATGCCGTGACTTTGATGATATTGTGCAGTGGTTTCATTTTCACTGGAGGACTACATTTCTGTGGGCCGTCACCCCACTCAAGGAGGCCGTTGTTTCCCAGGCAATGCTGAATGATGGGTTGCCCTGTCTGTTGATTTCTAGAGCAAAAGGGGAAGCCCTGCATTCCTATTACCTGAGAGATGTTCGAGGAGGTTGGTGGCAATTAGGTTGTAGGTAACGAAGCCTAACCTAATTGCATTATTTGTAAAAAACTGGCTACTTTCGCAAGGGATGTCACCAGGGCGTGTTAAGCGTTCCTTCCAATGGCTTAGGAATGTGACGTTTGACCCGAATTGGGATGCATTTTGTGGCTGAGAGGAACATGTGAAGCAGGGCGGGGATGCATTCTTTTGTGTGGTGAGGCGCACTGAGGTAAAATCCCCACAAAAATACACAGAAGAGCTGCAAATGGACCCTCAGACAGGGTGAACAAACTTCCAATGCATGCCTGTGCAAGGACCCCCTTCATACAGACATCATTTCACACGTAATACTAGACGTCTTCAAGTCCCCACAAATAGAGGGAAAACTTTCGAAAACACTGAAAAGTTGACTCCTCAAACAATGAGGTTAAATGAACAAATAGACCATGTCGTGACTGCTGGACCACAAACTAATCAGTAGATCTATTTCCTGTATGTACAAAACAAATTGTGCCATTACTCCACATTTCTGCCACTAGCAGACAAAGACAGACCTGCCGGAAAGGTCAGGGTGCATTTCCATTAAAAACGTGCTGGAACAAAATGACAATGGTGTGTTGTGTGCTGAAGGTCTACATTTGCTTGGCTAAAAATATACCTGTACTTCGGAAAATTTCAATACACTGACAAACCACAAAAGCTGCAGACTCATATGGTCACTGTGAAAAGGGAAGTGAGTAAAAAAGCACAACTGGAAGAGAGCAGATTGATGAGATTTAATATTTCGTTTTCTTGAGCTGTAGATCATGTCAAATACCTCAGAAAAAAGTGCAGAGATATTCCACATATGCTGATAGTTTGTAGAGGAAATTTATTTCTCTGATTGCAGACTTGTTGCACCACATAAACTACAATATTCTAGATTTTTCTTTCGTGGTGGAGGGCGTAAAATGCAATCTTTAGATATATTTGAAGTAGGCTTTACATCAGACAATGAAAACTCTGTGGATATTTTTAAAGCGTTTTTGTGAGGAAATAGTGAGCGGGATCTAAAAGAAGTAAAGAAATGCTACAGTTTTATGCATATCTTTTTGAATAACAGCACATACTCAGATTTTTTATGCATTTGTACCGTTTCATTTATTTTCAAATTGTCAAACATACCCATAATATGATAACTGTTAACATGACATAAACACTACTGTCAATGTGCTCATGTGAATATGAGAGATAATTGATTAATTGAGATGACTAACACCACTTTAAAACTAAAAAACTTGGCCTGAAATATAACCTCTATTGACCCGTTTCCTTTGGAGTGCTGAATAAACGTGAGAATACTTCAAGGACAAATAGGAGTCGTTCACATACAATAACATGACATTAACACAAGGTAAAGACCGTTAGCCAGCATGCTTTAAATAATAAAATGCTTGAACAATAATGATGTTTTGGATTTCTCACAATTGACCCTTTACGTTTTCTCCAAAGTTAGGCCTTATTCGGACAGAATGGAACGCTTAATATGTGTGAGTTCAAAGATCTCTCAGAAAAAAGACAAAGCAATACATCGTAATAGCATTCTATGATATTCGCCATTCTCTAAAACTTCTACTCCTCCTAGCCAAAGAAGCTTTTATGTGTGTTAAAATGTCAGCATTGGTTTGCGGTCAGTTAGAACACTTAAAAATCTGTCCTGTAAAAACAAAGAGTAACCAGAGGTAGATACTAAAAGAACCTTATGGGAAAACAGGAAAACGTATCCCCTTGTCCATTCATCTAGAATATTGTGTCACAGTCCTCAAGCCAAGGACTTGTGACAATTATGCTGTTGATTTCATCACTGGGCGTGCGGTGAGCAGCGCCGCGGGCCGGCAAAGGTCAGGACCATCTCTGGGGCTCTGTCATGGACGCCTTCCATGACCACACAAAGACGGCAAAGGAGGAAGGCCAAGTGCACTCATCCCCTGGGGGACAAACAGCTGCCACTGCCAACGGAGAGACAGAGGAACCCCCCTCCCCCCAAGGGCATTCATGCCGATGCCAGGACACGTTTTTTGTGTTTGAGTCCAAAAATCATCTCTACTTCCCAGAGTTCCTACCCTAGAATCTTCATCATTTAAGATGTACCACAGGATGCTACATATATATAAGAAATATAGTTCACAGCTCTCACTAAAAGTGTATGCACAACGAGTTCAGAAAACTGGTCTGTGACAACTAACCATGCAACTCTAGTTTTGATTCATACTTTGCTATAGAAATTTGAGGGGTATCATTTTCATAAACTTCCAGAGTTTATTTTCCGTAACTTTGTAGAGTGCACCAATGTTGATTACACTGAGAAAAATTCACTAAATGTTTAGTTTCTGTTATAAATATTTTATCTCCTTAAAATTAAAATTTTAAAGCTTTTTTAAGTAGAAAGACTGTACTTTTGCAACCTTTGATTTGTCATTTGCTGAATAAAAAGATGCATTCATACAGTATGTGGACAACTAAATATATTGGAAAATGTTTATGTTGTTTATTGATAATGTATAGTGATAAATAGAAATTCACTGTTAATCTGAAAAGAGAAATTACAATTCTCCTCTTAATAACACAATACTACTTTTTTAATACAGTAAGAATGGTATAGGTTAAATTAAAACTAAAAAAATCATTAAAAGTACAATGTTTAAATAAAGTTTTAAATTAAAATTGAATTAAGTTATATAATACATCCATGACTTAATTAATGAGAATTTGATGTTCTTGATTATGAATATTCATAATCATAATTAATAATCTTCATAATCCCTTTTATTGGAGCCAGAATGGTTCACACTATTGCCAAGATGGCCATCAAGGATCACCATGGTGAAACTTTAGTTAGGGCTCATGATGGGATGTATTCTGTCTAAATGCTGGATCTCTGGCTTCACAACATGGCCTTAATCACCCAAGGCATGATGGGAAAAAATGTAAGTCTAAATGTACCTTGCCATTTCACCAAAACATAATGCATTAAAGAAGGGTGAATATATTTTCGTTTACAAAAATGAGGACACTGGGGGCAGGATGCCAGCATGGGGCAGACAGACACCCACACAATTTGAATAGTGAATGTAAAAAGCAAAAGCCGAATCCCGAACATTTTTAGAAATTTAAAAATCCCAGCCGGATGCTTTTTAAGGTCCTAAAAAGAGGACGTGTCTGGGAAAAAGAAGATGTATGGTCACCCTAATTAAAGTGCTCAGTAACACAAGGAAACATTGTTCAGAAGTACTCAGCATATGAGTCTTTACTATTTTTAAAACACTCCTTAAAAATACCTTCTTATTATCAGAGCTCTAAATGGCCACCAAATGTACATTCTTTACGTCTAACACACGTTGCTAACCTGCAGAAGTTATTTAGCATGATGAAGTTAAGCACACGGCTTAGTTAAATGTTTTTAAATTTGCTTGACGGAGTGATTCAGCTTTACCCGTTTCCCGACCGTCGATGGCACTTTAAATAAATTACGTTCAATCTCGCTATCGCTGCTGCCAAATGCCGCTGTGAACGCACCCGGAATAATATGACAACATGCACACTTGATTGGTATGCTACATTAATTTCTAGACAGTGTCATAAATACTACTGTTTCACATATGTCACAAATTGCTGGAACAAGGCTATGCACAACTGTTCAACCGTACGGTATTTTGGCAAGCAGCTACTATATTGATAAGTGCGGGATCGCCACGGCGTACCTGTAAAATATTATGGTAAATTATATTGCTTTGTGCCAGTGCTGTGCATAGACTCACACAGTAAGCGTTTCTTAGATGGAATAGGCCTACCTTTAAAGCTGGATTGAGAAATGATATTCATATCAGAGTCTGAGACACTGTATTTCTCATAACTTTTAAATGAAATTCTAACACAGTGTGGTCAATAGATGTTTCAGGTCAGGTGACTACACAGGACACAGCTATTTTACAGATAGTAGGGCCCTATCAATAGTTATTTTTACACTGGCGGAGTTTGGTAAGCTTGTTTCTTTTTATTCCTCCCAGCAAACAGGGAACAGTCCCACAACATCCAATAACGTTCTCATTATGTCCTTAACGTTCCTGTAACATTCCTGTAATGTTCCCTGTTTGCTGGGCTCATACCCCATCAACATCATACTAATTTACACTTGAAAATTTGTTGGTTTTCCTTCAAGCTCCCTACAAATGATACCTTTTCATGTAAACACATCTTGACCTCCTGTGAGGAGGCCAACACATGCATGGCTGTGATATCCAATCTAGCGTACCTATACCAGGCACATGAAAGTTCCAGAGAATTTTTTTCAGTAAGTCCAAATGTATCTTGCCGATGAAATGGTAAACTTGCAGGCATTTAGTTTTTTATTACTACTTTATAAAGAAGCATCAAGTTTGATTTTTGGATTTTCATTGATGTTGAAAGGTCAATAGTGGGAGAAGATTGCAGAAGAATAAAATAACACCAGCAAATTAAATTTGAAATGTCTTTTGATGGTATTTCCCTCAAAGGAATCGATGGAAAAGGTCATCATTATGGCTCGTTAGCCTACTGTACTTATTGAAAGTAGTTTACACTAGCGATTAGCAGTAAATTATTTGTATATCTACAGCTGCATCTATGTGCTTTTGAGTGTGGAACCTAGCTGTTAGTTCAGGTATTTAGATTATATCTTATGTATAGCCTCTTGTTGTAAGATCTGAAAATGTTTAATTCCCCTTGACTTGTTAACTGTAATTAGCAATGACTTGGCTTTCAAAGTGCATTATGACAGAAATGAAAGGGTTACAAAGGTCATGAATTTCAACCATCCTTTGTCTGTACCATTCTGTTAAAGTGTAAGTCTTCCAGACAGTGCAGTTAAGGAGGGAAATGTTTTCTAAATGCCTTTGACTGATTTAGGAATAAAAAGCACGCGGAATGCGGTGCTTAAGTCACGTACCATTCAATAACATGTCCTGTAAATACCAGTCATGCAGGTGTATATCGCAAATCTTGGAGAATTACATTTTGTGTATTGTGAAAATAAGCTTTCATTTACACGGTACTCACTCAGTGCACTTCATGCATAGGCTTGAGGAGTGTATGGTAATTTACTGGCAAACAGCATTTTAAAAGAGTTTGAAATCTTACCGCTTTCTGTTCCGTGAGCGAAAATCATTTACAAACATGATCAGTGTGGAAAAAGAATGCAACTTTTTATTTGATTAAAGTATGATGGATATGTTAAATTGTGGTAAATTTTAACTATAGGGGAAGTATGATAAATTTAATAGCTTTCTTTACACAGAACATGTATAGAGAATTGTAAAAAAAAAAGTTTTGAATTTTTTTAAGTAGAAAGGTTGACTCTTCACATGAGAATTTGGGTTTTTCCAGATAGTAAGAACTCTCAAAACAATAATGTTTGAATTTGAGTCACGTGATGCTAAAACGAGAGGAATTTATTTTCTCAGTATAATGGTACCGATTTGAGAAAACTTCTAGAACTACATGGCATCAGTGGCAAAATGTCACATTATACCATTTTTGGAATTTTAGGATAATCATATTTATTATAATAGTTTCCAGACATAGTAAACAGCAGGAATATGAAAATGACACAAATGCCACACAAAATACTTTATTTCATATTATTTGCATAAAAATTAGGCAAATGGAACTTTGCAAAGTGTTTTCATTTATAAGTAACAATGGAAAGATAAGTTTTGGATTGAAAAGTTATGTTTTTGTTTTCAAACCTTGAAACTGTATTATTGGCAGAGTCCCTGCAACAACTCCCATGATGCCTCAGTCCAGACTGCCTGACGATGCTTGTTCATAACTGCTGTTAAGTGGAAGTACACAGCAAACATTTATCTACGTGTTAGGGTCAAGATCTAAAATAAAGTTGATATGGTTACTGTCTCTGAAATTTGTGATTTTTAAAGTTTTAAATTTAATTGTTAGATGAATAAACGAGGAAGCCTAATACACTTTGAACCCAAATGGACCAAATGAGAGTTAAGGACTGTTTCTGGTAGCCAGCAGTCAATTTTTTTTTCTTCCTGAATGGTGTCTGACTCCATTTTAAATTAGGGATGTGACAGAAAAGTTAAAAATTGAATAGGACCTGGTCTACTTTAATTCATGGAATGAAGGAGGATTGAAATAACCACGTTCGTCATGGTGTATTTGAGAATGTACAACTTTGGTTGAAGGTTTATCTGAAGCAGCCGCAAAGTGATTTCTGAGTTATGCACGCTCATGCAAATGCATTATTATAACCCCCCCACCCAGGCAGAGTTCCTTAAAAAATGTCTTTTGCTTTCATTTTAATTGTCACAGGCACAAACTACAGCAGTGCATATGTGCAGGAAAATGGGGCTGCTTTTAGTCACATTCGAGCTCGGCTTCCCTGAGACAGATTGGGTGCCATAATGTGCTATTGAGCCTTACAATCCCCATCTGCTTTGGAGACCCAGTGGACTGAGGAATGAATGAACAGCTAGCAGGATGATGGAGTATGTATTAAAAATAAAGCATATAGTGTGGTTAGGATTCAGCCTATCAGCACTTAGCCTTCTTCTCAGCATTTTGCAGCTCTAGTTGTTTTATGAAATAACTCACCTCTTTCTCACTCTGATTGATTGCGGTCTATTTTTAAAGAAAATACGACTCGGAAACTTGGGATATTCACAGCCATCCTGTCAGTCTCGGTGTGCACAGACAGAACCAGGCATTACTCAGAGAGAGGTGCTAGTGTTGGGTTGGCTGCTAGAGTGAATCGACCATCTCACAGACTTCAGCTAAGGCTTCAGCTTCTGTACCTTTCTTATGGAAAAAACATACATTTCAAATTCTGTTTAGGGACATAATCTGAGTATAAATTTTCTTTAATATTTATTGCTCTACCAACAGCGGTAACATGTATGCAAATGAGATTTACATTTACATTGTACAATAACTCACATTAATGCAGTAAGTTGAAACGTGTTAATACCCCTGTAAGTGAACATCAGTGACACTAAGTCGTGCTTCACAGGAGTGTAGCATTTAGCGTGTCGCATTTCAGAAACTATTAGACATATAAATATCAGCCAAACAACGTGGGCCCGGAACTAAACATTTAACATCATCCCGCATTTAAAGAAGTGGCGATATAGTCTACTGGAGAGGGAAAAGCAAATCACGACACCAGAACAGTCGGGGCTTTCCATTAACCTGGAGCCCTGCAGTTATGCTATAGTGATTGGGAATATTTGCAATGGAATGCCGACAGAGAAATTGTTTAAAATAATTAGAGGGAGGCCAGTTTTATGGACTCTAAAGCTTGAAAGAGGGAATGATAGCAGCTGTAGGAACTGATAAGACAGCTATCTAGGACTTAATTAGCTGCCTTACGTGTATCAGCTCTGGAGAGCAATAGAATGTGGAGTGGGTGGGGGAAGATGGAGAACGGTTTGACAGGCACACGGACAGGTTCCCACTATGGTGCATTCCGGTGGTGCGATGACATAAAGGCCTGTGAAACAGCACCTCAGTAATACAGTGTTTATTGGAAATAAAGTAAGCAAGGATAAGTTGATCATTTTTTAATGTCTTTGAAAAAAATACATTTATTGTGTTTACTTAACCTAGTATAATATTGGGCGCAGCTGCAGCTTACGTTTAGAACAGACTTTACCTACTTAGATAGGCAGCTTTCCTGAAGAAATTCAGTGTAGTGAGGACCATGCTAGGCTAGGTTCTAGCCCAATATAGCACGCCCCAGCCTTTAAATAGAATTTGCTTTTAATTTTTAAATCTTGTAATGGATTTGAAGTCTGCATTGGCTTTTAGTACAGCTTATGCTTTTACAGGGGTACATCCTGGATGGGATGCAAGTACATTGCAGGGCACAAGGCAGGGGTACATCTTGAATGGGATGCCAGTCCGTCACAAGGCAGTACATAACATTAGCTTTTAAAGTCCAGACAAGCAACGAAAATTGTCAGAGCAGAGGTATAACAATATGAATGATTTTGAAAAGAAGCAACTGTCATAATGAGCTATGCTCAAAAAGTTACAGAAAGGATGAAGTTAGCTATCTTATTATTGTTTGCCTGGCTTTACAGAGTCCCAAGTGCAGATAAACATACAGGTAACTGGTATGTCAGAGAATAATATTTAGATTGCAGTTTGACGGCTTCCTTCGAAAGATCCCACACCCTTTCTGGAAACAGAGGGGATGTGTTTTACTTTTCATCAGTCTGGAAGCTACTGTCTGCACCAGATCATCAAGCAAGTCAAACATAGCTAGTCTCACTTGGCTTGCTGTCTGAAGAATAGACGCCAGGAGATCTAATCACTGCCTGTAGATTAAAGTGATATCTGATGCAGCTAGTGAACTCAGGGGAGTGGCTTCAATTCTTAGGATCAAGGTTGCTGTCATGACAGGAGATGATTTTGGCAAATTGCACTTGGATGAAGTACAGTTTTTTTTTTAGGAAGTCAGTGCCAGAGATCTGATGTTATCTTGATAAAGACTACAAAAAATGGCCGCATAAGATAATGTAATTTTTTCCATCAATTGACATAATTCAGGCTCGATACAGGCATAAGTCTTTTACGAAGTTTGATTTGTTTTCAAAAGACAGCTTCCTGTTTATAGCAGAAAAACTGAAATTGATCAAATCTTTATAACATATAGCCTCAATTAATCCATATGTTAGCTGGTTATTTACAACTTTTTAATTGCTTTACTGTTGGTTTTACATAGTTTGTTTTCCTTAGCTGTGCATACACATGGATGCATTACTAGTGGAGCTGGAATTTAGTAACTTATTAAAGGTACAACAGCAGGGTCTCCAGGTGTTCTATACAGACTTTTGAAGCACTGCTTTCTGATATCGTTAGCCAAGTGTATTTGTATCTTTTCTGGAATCATCGCTGCAGATATTGCTAAGTCTGGGCTTCACCTATTGCCCATGACAAAACATTGATCAACGCACTTCATTTGCAAGCTCATCTCCTAAATCTTTGATAGGTTCTGGACAATTATGCTCAGAATTTCAGTTGTCATTTCAGTTGAAACCTTGCAATGGAGCAAAATGTACGAACAGAATATCCATTAATTTCTCTTTCATCAATACCATCAAATTTAATTTTGCCGGCTTAGAAAAAATTAGTGCTGGGAGAAATGAGGCTTCAACACTCATGGTGAAGCCTCATTTGTCGCATCACTAATATATATGCATCGTTCTTCAACAGCAACGTGAACATCAAAGATCTCATAATGATATTCTACACTCACCTCTTATACTGCAGGTGACAATTGATTTCTCTGCATTGGCTTCATGCATAAAATTCATATCTAAAGAGGCTTGAGTTGATGATCAGATGCAAAGAAATGAAATTCTCATATTTACAAAAAAAAAATCAACTATAAAAAAACTAGGAATACTGAACCAAAAATCTAAGAGGATTAAAAATGGAAAAAGATTCCAGGATGGTCAGGGTCAATAAACTTAATTGTCATTTTGGGCTGTCGAACTTTAAGTGTGACTTCAATTAGAGGCTCTTTGAAATGAAATGCGAAAAAAGATGCCTGCGACTTCTGTTCCATTACAAGAAATTCTTATAAGTGTTGACACTTATGCAGATGGATGATGTCATCCTATTTAAAAAATGACATAAACGGTATACTGGGGATTTGTGTATGGCTATGTCCGGTGTCTGCTACTCAACATCCTGTTGTGTTTTGACGTTTATAAAATTGACTGCTATTGTCTATAACAATGACTCATTTACTCTCATTTCTAATAATGATACGTGACATTCACTTGTTTAAAGAATGTCTAATTGTCCACCATTCAACTGACATGTTGCTAAAAGTTTAGAAAGGTCTTCAAGGTGCAATGTAAAATATGGCACCAAAATTTTATTGGACATATATTCCTTTATGAAAGGAGTGAATTGTATGGAATTTAGTAAAAATACAATGGAATAACCAAATACAACCGAATTAGGCAAGGGTAAAAATTGTTCTTTTACTTCCTTTTCCTGCAAATGTGTTTCCTACACTCTCTTATAGAACTGGCAAACTTATTCAGCATGCTCACGTTTGAAATGACGAAAACATATACCATATTCTGAAAACCAAAAGGCACAATTTTCTTGCAGCAGGACTGAGTGTAACCTGTGTTGCCCCTTCTGCAGAGGTGACCTTCTTTCTGTAAGCATGCACTCATCCATGTTCACAGATTCACGGAAGAAGATGGAGGTTGGCAGGACTGCTCAGGAGGAATTTTCTCGAGGACAAGCAACACATAACACGTCTTGCCTTGTGGTGAGCGGGCAGTAACTGCTGCCGCAAGTCAGCCAGGCTGGACCTGGTGTTGGTACCATCAAACCCCTTTCTCTTAGGCAAAGTGATTACTGTGCCTTTGCTTCACAGTGTCTCTTTACTATAAATTGCTTTTTTTATTACGATGCACATGGAGAAAATAAACCACTGTTTATTATTACTTACCTGCTCAATGGTAAAACCTGGAAAATAAATACAGAGTGTAGATTTAAGAGTCGATTTCTATTACTTGTGTTTAAGAACTTCTCCAACTTCACTTAACGAGACTAAGGAGCCAGATGGCATTCTTCCACCCGAGGGCAAATTTGACAGAGGAATATTTAAGGGTTCAACCGGGACGCCGGAATTATGAGACTCATACCCCTGTATGCGTTCATCAGCAAGTACAATCATCTTTAGAAAAACTATGTTTAAGTGAACAATAAACATTAAATGCAAAGTAAGTGGCCCATTAATTCATATCAAAAGGGATGTTTTATTTTACAAACTGGCAGTACATTAACAGAACTTGATTTACCATGCTGTTTATATTGGTTTTAAGCGATTTCATTAGGAATATTACATATTGCAATATTCATATCACATATAAAGAATGTCATGAGCAAGATGCCTCATTTAAATAGACTTTTAATTTGTTATGGAAAAGGGGAGTGATACGCAGAAGATTTCCAGGCAGATCATGAACTGTTAGAGGCTTTTGTCATCCACAGTATAGCGGCACTTGTCCAAGCTTCCCGATTCTGGATCCGGTGAAGAGCATCAGTCAAGAACTTGGCACAGAGGTGTGACAAAAACATGAGAAATGCAAGGTCAAACAAGTAATGCCACCCAGCTGCCTCGTCATACTTATATTGATAAAAGCATTCTTTTGGCATACTACTGAGCTTGAGTACAAGATATCATGTGGCACCATCTGAATGTTTGGATATAAAACAGTTTTTGCAGCAGTATATCCATCAGCACTTCCCATGCAGGAATGGCAAGTGTGACATAATTCAAGCCGAAATGACAAATCTGCCATCTTCAAAGCTCATAGAAGCAATACTTCTTTAGTACAAGCTGACAGGATGATGGCAGCACAAGCTAATCTGCACACTAGCTGATAACCACTGGAAAAACAGCAATGACACATTCTTTGAGGGTGCTGTGCAGTTTCTTTGAGCATCTGGCCTCCAGGCCTCATATATTTTTTCCATATAGTGTGAAGAGTGATCATTTATGCCACGACATAAACGTCATGTTTATCCTTGGTATCTTAATAGGCTTCCTTAATAAGATGTTGGGGCATTTTTGGTCTCATATCTTTAATCTCTCTTTATTCTTCACTAATATCAGGTCTACAGAAAAGATTGCATGATGCTAGAGGTTAGCTGTCAGACTTATAGCGTAGGGGTTATTTTCTTACAATAAAAAGAATTTTTAGAGCATTCATGTAGCAAACAAGGAATTTCTAGGACCTGATTTGGGTTATTGAGCTAACATTTAATCATAACTAATGCATCTAAAGGGGCTGTCGTTTTCTTCCCAGTACAGTGGTGGTCATATTAATGCGACCTTCTGGTTGTTCCCTCATTTTCCCCTTCATTCCTTCACACCATGGCTGTTTCAGCACATTTATAGTAAGGGAAGAACTTGCAAATTCCACACACATGGAGCGGGGGTGTGATTTGAACCTTCAACCCTGGAGGCATAAAGTAACAGTACACCACACTGCCACCCCTTTAATAAAAATAATAACCATTAAATAATTTCTATTAAACTGCAAGATTTACAGTGAAAAATATATGAGAATGTGCAAGGGTATGAACTCTGTAGTTATGGTCATCTTAATTCTATTAATTCAATTTCTATTTAACAAAACGAAATGTACTGCATAAAACAATGAAAGGATGCGAGTTAGATGTAAAATGAAAGAAATAAGCAAATGCTAAATAGCTAAATTCGCCATAAACTCTCTCTTTCCCAGATGACAGATGGGAGTTCTGTTTGTTTGTGTTTTTAAGAATTGTTTCAGATGTTTATTACCCAGATCACCACAACTCCCAGACAGAAGCGGTCCTGTGTTGAATTTCTCAGTTGTTATTTATTTACTGGTTGGTGTTAATAGACAGCCACAGTGTGTTTAGGGACCCCACTGATCTGTTGAAATTTTCTTTATCGTAATCTTTCTATATTTTTGACAAACACCTCATACATTCATAAGAGGAGCCAGTCGGCCAAAATTTATTCAGGTTTCACATTTTCCCAGAGGTTACTTTTTATACGATCTAAATATTCATCTCTTACATTTACTGATGTAGGAAATAACTCTCCCATTTACTTTCATGCATTGGCAAGAATTCAGCAATGAAAGGGGGTTTTATAAATAAAGAATGGTGAGTTATACTATTTGATTTTAAAAGCAGGGTTTAGCAGCATGAAGCTAGTTGCTCGCGTTGCTTATGTTAATATGAATTAGAGTGAATTGGAAACATTCTCCACCAGTCGTCTGTGCTTGAGGTTCTAGACAACGCCTTGTTAAAATTTATTCACATGACAAGGACTTGTTTATGGAAAAATTGATTCTGTCATCTTGGCACAACTGACTTTAACATATTTAATTTAAATTTTTTTGTACGTTAAAGCATATTAAAGACAAAGTCTGAATCTCTACAGTAGTAGGTTTTGCATATGAAAAACCTGAAGACTGTCAGGAATCACCGATGTCCAAAAGCTTGGCGATAAGCTGGGCATGAAAGGGTCTAATACCAGTGAGCAGGTCAAACATCTTAAATGGCAAATGCTCCACAGAATCAATGTTATAAGAATTGAAGGATGAGGAAATGCAGTCTGATCTGGGCCATCTTTTAATGGACATAGATCAATAACTCCAGGGAGTACTGATCCCACATAGCAAGAAGAATTGTTGGGTGTAAGGAGATATTTTAACAGCAAATGATGCAGCGCTGCAGGAAGTAAATGCCCTGCACTCCACAGAACATCTTCAGGGCTACATGTGTTGAGGATGGCTCAATTCCAGCGTATCACTAAGAAAGCAAACACTCTGATGTTGTTTTTCGAATAAACTGACCATATGGACTTTAAGGGTCTGAATCACGTTTTGCTGTCAATTGCTGTAAAGGGACAAATGGTTGGGAAAGGCCGAACGTAGTGGAAGCAGCTGAAACAAACGGTCGTTTATTGCCGAGTGTTGGGGTTGTATTGTTAAAACTTACAATGGGGGTGGATGGTGGTGTTTGTAAGTCATGAAAAAAATGCAACCCAAACAGTTGTGTCAGGGGCTTAGGGTGGATGGATGGATGGATGGATGCAAATGACAATTTTGTAAGGGATTAAGATAGGCCAGTCCCTCTACATGCCATTTATTATAGCTGGATTAATACACTTATTAGGTTTGTACAACTTTAAATCAGTCGCTTTTATTTGGTGGTGGTGTCCTGGAGCAGCATGCACTGCCTCCCACGCTTTCAGAGGAATGAAATCAAGAAAGTGTGAAAATAAGTGTGTTGCATGCTAAAATAGTGTAGTTTCTTAGAGGCCAGCTTAAAACCTTGCAGATATATCGTTTCAATAAACAGGAAATAAAAATGCAGATTTGTGAGAGCAGTTTATTCAGAGGACTCTTCACGTCGGACCGCCCTGGACGGCATTGCAGATGACGGACTCGGGCCCAGTGTGCGTGAGGAGCTGTCTGCCAGGCATGCATTGCTTCAACGCTGCCAAAGGCAATGTTACCGGAAAATGCCTTGCAACCATTGCCAAGTGTAAATATGGAGTACAGGCACATTTTACACGAGGGGGTTGGGTGTTAAGACACTTAAATTCAAAGGGAAGCCTGCTAATAGAGAAAGGAGTGAGAGAGAAGGATGGAGACATGAACATAGATAATGTGTGCAGAGACAGTGGGAGCAGGAACATGCATTATAGACGAGCTTTCTGCTAATCTATGATTAATTTGGAGCTATGGCGGGGGGAAGAAATTCTTTTTCGCTAACAAGGGAGAATAATTTTTTCCTTCTTAATAATGCGGGGTTGGCATCCCACTCAAATCCCCCCTACCCAGTTTGGGGCCTGCTATTATGGGAACAACTGTGCATTTTTCCACCCTCAAACACTGAATAGACAGACTGGTGTTATTAGCTTGAGCTCATTTTTACGAGGTGCGGCAATAAAAATGCTTTATGAAATGTACAAGGTATGATTCTTTAAGGACAAAACTGGAGCATTTCCTGTAGCGGCTCGCTGCGTTTCTGCGTACATAGAAGTTTTTTCTTTATTCCTCTGTGATGCCTGGTTCTCCCAGGAGTTTGCCAAGAGAAAAACACTGATCTTGATATAAAATGAAAGACGGTCCCCTCTGCTGTCTAGACACTCAGAGATTCGTGGATCCGTAATCCATTTGTGACGTGATTTTACCGATGAATCCACTCTACCTTTTTCGCTGGATGGTCCCCACCGAGGTCCAACTACCTAACATCACAAATTTCCAGCATGCATCTGACTACCTGCCATGGGACATTGGTTAAAGAAAAGTGCAGCTGTGTCTGTCACGGGCCACTGCAATCTTGGGTCACGGGGCGATGAGGTAAAGATGGTGAGGATGCAGGTGCAAATTTAGATGGGGTTTAAAGGAAGAAACAAAGGAACAGAAACACCAGGCCTTGCCCCAAATACAAGGGAATGAACTCAAAGATCAACTAGACAAGATATCACTAGAATGCCCCAAATACAAGGGAATGAACTCAAAGATCAACTAGACAAGATATCACTAGAACTGTGGGCTCAAACACACAAACGGACACAACTAGGGCACTACCAGACCAGGAACCAGGAATAGGACTAGTAATTAAAAGCAGGACTGGTTAAGCTCTTAACTACATAGATAACACTTATACTAGACAATCCCAAAAATCCCAACCTAAAACAACAAACTGAAACGAAACGACGCAACTGAACAAAACCAGCAATCACGCAACCTAGACCAAAGAGGAACCTCAGGTAACAAAAGAACCAGGTTAGATACATGAGGGCAATCAGGGCAAAAGCAATTCAACTTAATAGGGAAATTAGGAAACACGGACACAATGGAAACCCTGGTCCGGCCTTAGGGAACTTGGAGTGCTGGTGTAGATGTGACAGTGTGATTGTACATGTAATCTTATTTTTTTGCACAAGATCCTGTCATACTTCTGTCGCAAACACCTTAATTGGATGGATTGTACGCTTTCTATTAAAACATTTGCCTGGAGTAGTCAGGCCTGTCGGAAGATAAGGCTTTATACTTAAAATATATACATGACCCATTAGCCCCTAATGTCCTAACCAAAAGTACAGTACTTGCCAACCCCATTGTCCTAATGGCTGTACTACAGGATAACATAATACACTTGCAATCCTACATCCTTAGCAGTCACCTAATTGCAATGTATATATAGCAAACTGCTCTGGATAAACATCTCGGCTGTATAAATGAACAAATATAGTGCAGGTGAAGGAAGGTAAGGAACAAAAAACCCGTCACACCGCTCAATACTTCTGAGAGCTCTGGTTCTCAAGACATTTGTACCTGAGCTGTAATGGTCATCCAAGGGAAGGAAGTTAAACTTTCGATTTATAATTATATTTCTTAATGCTTTAAAGGAAAAACAAAACAAAAAGGTTGCCACAGATTATGTCAGGAATACGCCATAGAATAAAAAGAATACCAACCAGTAACAACAACACCCAGAATGAACAAGAAGGGATCGTGATTTTTTCCCTCACTTGTATGTCACTTTATACAAATGCGTCTGCTAAATCTAAAAATGAAAATCTGTAATTCCTCTTACTGAATCCTTGCACACCCCTGGCTATACCCACTACTGGCACAGCGGGCACTTTAAACACGGGGCCGGCAATCAGAACCGATTTGGGAGAACCAAACGAGCACACACACCTGTGCCTCATCAATCACTCCACTTGGGTGTCTAATAATAATAACAGCAATAACAATAAGAGATGAGCATGAGTTCCACAGAGCTTATGTGCACCACAGAAGGATTCTGTGCAGGCAGACGTGGAGAGGAGTGGCTTGAGGACCTCAGAGGGAAGCAGAGGGACCAGTGAGGCAGAAGGTCTTGGTTTGAGGGCCTCTGGGCCAGCCGGGGGGGGGGAGGATCTGCAGCCCTCCAGGTGGGAGAGCGCCAGGGCGTAAACTGGCAGCAGGGCGTAAAGCGGCAGCAGAGCAAGCTGGAAGAACTGGACTGGATGCTTCAGTATGTCCGATCTGAGGGCCACAAGGACCTGAGAATAATATACACCTGCAGTTGTCGAAAGGTTCCTAGAAACCCTATGGAGGGTTAACCTGACGATTTCCAATGAGGTGACAGAGATCTGTGCTGGTGAAGGATCGACTGGGAGAGTCTAGTGTAACGTCCCTAGAGACAGTGAACCTGAACTCACGTGTAGGTAGACGTCCCTGAAGAGGCTAAGCTACTAGGAGTAAGTAGAGGAATATTAAGTATGCCACCAGCATTTACAGTACAGGAAAATGGACAACATGACTGTTATTGTCTTTAAAAGTACAGGCACCTGAAAAAGTCTGAACCGACTTCCAGGGGCTTTAAAAATTTGTTGAGCATTCTTCAATAGCTGGACAGCATGCTACTTAATTGATCAATGTCACAGCAAGCTAACTAGTTGCATTAGCTACAAGAGTTGTTGTTTATTTGGGAAACAGTAACAACAATAATTATAACCACATTGGATTATAAGTGTCATAGTGTATATGACTCTGTATTGGGTTAGGTACAAAATTTTATCAGGACTTAGCAAAAAAGATTTCAGACTGAGACTGCATTATAATGGATAGTATTTAAGAGAAAAAAGCATTAAATTGTTTGGCCTATTGTGAACTGCCTGTTTGGTGCAGTGTTAAACAAGGCAGTGGAAAACCCTTCTCCATTGTGGCTGATAGACAAAAGACTCGATCTAGCATTTTATCAAAGAGTGCCAGTGCATCATTGTTTTCCACAAAATGTGTAAAGTAGCACACTGAGGTGTAATCGGGGAACCAAGCTGTAGCTTGGAAGTTTTTCATGCTCGTGTGGTACATATGTTTTCAGGTTTCCTGCTGATTGTAATCATCCGCACTTTAGCATAAATTAACAAAGTATTTTAGAACACCAAGTCAAATATTTGAATGCTTGAATTATCTAATTTACCATAAATGGTCCTGATAGCCCATATACCTTAATTCACTACATATAGCACAAAAGTACAATGTTGCCTGTAATGTTCAGGGGATTCATATGTCTGTCAAAGTTCAACGAAGGTTCTGTCTATAGTTCTCACTTTTCTGTTTCACATCACGGTAGGTAAGACGATTATCGGAAATTCCCCTGTCTTCGGTTGTACTGTGGAGCACAGTATTCAGCAAAGTCCTGCTACTTTAAGAGACACTTTTAAATTACTTGGTAGTTAACGAGTTCTCGACCAGCTCCAGACATCATTAAGGGCCGGCTTTAGCCTGGAGCCGTGCACGCACTTTTTCTTCAAAACTGTGCACTTTATCTATAATTTAGCTATCTTGCTTAAATTATTCAAGCAAATAGTGAGAAAAAAATTACAAAGTTCACAAAATCAAACTCACAATTTATATAATGCATAAGTGTGTCCGTATGCGTGTTTGTGTTTCTGTTTGTTAAAGTTCATCCCGAGGATGCTAGCTTTTCCACTGTGTGTAAGCTATATGGTTTCCTTCCGTCTGTAATACTCTCCTACTCAAATGAGGCCTTTCGTGTAAAGGCTGTAAATAAATGATCAGCTTGGGAACAGAACAAGCTAACAACAATAAGAAATATGATGCCATTAGAAAACCTACAGTACAATAACTCCCGTGACAAAGCCTATGAACACCAAGCATGCTTTTCAAACGTATGGTTTTCACCAGGAAATGACGAGAGTAATGTCAGTTTAACAAGGTCAGAGGCCTTATTAGTATAATGCCCTTGTGGTTTACGACTATTCTTTTCTTAAATGAAATTGTTTTCATAATTTTTGTGCTGAAATGGTTCTTGTTTTTAAGTTTGTAAAAGTCTCAGTGCAGTTATTGATTCATACCTCGCATGTTTCTTTGGTTACAAGGTATCATAAATATTTCATTCACCCAAGTAGCTGATGTTTGTGTTTTTAAAGTAGAGCACGACAAATAAGGAGATGGAGCTGACCACATACTTTCACAGCTTTTTGGTTAGTTTGTGGTGAACTGTGGTGAGGATGTATTAACCACAGTTTTAGAACTTCTTAACAGATTTAAAATATTAAATGGACTTTCGTTAAAGTGCCAAAACTACTGATACTGTAACACTACTCAGTCTCACTGTCACAAACGACGCTCATACCACGGACTGTATGGAAACCACATTTTTGTTTACATTGTAGAGCTTTGCAGCTGGGGGTCGGAGACGTTCAGATCAGAACGTGGCATCATGCTAATTATTTTGACAATGACAACCAGCTGCTTGAAATATACAGCAAGTAGAGGGTGTACAGCTCAGTGGTGAGGTTTTAAAGTTCACTGCCATCTTCTCTCTACATGGAGGTTACTGTTTGAATATAAAAACTGAGACCATTAATGCCAACTTACCATTTCTATCATTAAAGTAAACCTCCTGGGAGTCTCTTTATACTCAGATGGTAGATTCTCTGTCTGTCCTGTCTCTATCATTTTTTTTTATATAGCACTTTGATGCTCCCCACGAACATGAAAAGTAGCCAGGATGAAGTGATGAAATGGAAACGAACAGCCCTGGTAACAAATCAGTGTTTAAGGGGGCAGTATAACCTTTAATTGCTTGCATTTCATAAGACTGACCTCCCGTGAAGCTGCTCGCTTGTTAGCTAAAAAAATAAATCACTTCACGGAGAAAAGCTGGAATGCAAATTTAAAAGCATGAAAATAATCAGAGCTCTTTCCGTCGAGCAGATGGGCACGACATTAATAATGTCTACTTGTTTTCTTCACATGGTTCCAGCTCGCGTACGGCCTGTGGAAGTGACCGCTCCTCTGATCCGCTTTGAGCGGGAATAACATCGGCTCAGGATCACGGATGAGTCGCTTTTCCCTTCGTTATCTCCCCACCCCTTTCATTAGGGGAGTCCTGCTTCATCTTGCCAAGATCAGTCCAACAGGCGCTCCCACGCGTTACAGCAACTTCAGCGGATAAAGGACGGTCATGAGGTTTTACTTACGGACCAGGCAGAAACGTTCCACCCATAGCAGGAGCAACATTTCTCCACTCACATCTTGTCCACAGCTATTTAGTTGTGACAGCTATGAGAAAAAAAAAACAAACACTTCTCTGCGGGAATATTAGCTAGCGGATCGAACTATAGCAAATTAACTTGAAATTTAAGGCGAATAACCAGTATGAAAACAAACTTGACAAATATAGTTTCACCACTGGTGTTGACCCAGAAGACTTACAGATGCACAAGTGTGTGCATTAATGGGAAGTGCCTCTTTAATACTTTTTCATTTATGGAATCCCAGAAAGCTGTCAGGGGTATGAGCTCCTTTTAAATGGTAGTCTCGCCTTTGTGTATTTGTACCTCCCATTTTATGCCACATAATTATTTTTCACACATTGCTGCCTGAGCAGTGGCTGCAGCCGAAATGTATCTTCATGTGTGTTAAAAGGTAGAAATAAAATCCTCTCGCCTTTCCACCGCCGGAGAAGTGTGGTAGGTGAGACGACACCTTTGGTACAGATAGGAGCCCCTAAGCAATGGCTAATCGACACGTCTCTGGCTTTCTAACACAGTCTGTCATCGGCAAAATCTTATGGCTGGCAAGGCACGTCCTAGACAAGGCGGACGAATGTGAAAATGCGACTTTGTCGTCTTAGTGTCTGACCAGCATGACCTGAACCAAGGGCAACAGCTTGTCCCTTTTGAAAGAACAATTCTTAGGTTGTTATAAGCAAGCAAGTTCACGACTCTTTTGCCCTTTGGCTTTTTGTCAGGTCCTCAGTCAAAATGAAAGGTACTTCACAGGAAATGGCAAAAAGAATAATGCCTATTATAATATATTATTTTACACTTATGGATTTTACACTAATGAACGTGAGTGTATTGTATTGTATTATTTTCAAATTGTAAATTTTACTCTTAATCCTGCTCTGGAAAAGATTTGGTAAGATCGGGAGATATATTATGATTTTGCATATTTGAAGTTGCATCAAGTATGATAATCCAAATGTAGAGATCCATTTTCTGAACCACTTATCTGATGCAAGGGTACCTGAAGCCTATTTAAGGCAGCTTCAGACACACCAAACTATCACAGTGTACAGTCACCCAAACAGTGCAAGCACTTTTAGAAATACCAATCACCCTAAATAGCATGTCTCAGGACTGAGGGAGGAAACCCATAAAGGACATACAAACTCCATGCACACAGAGCAGAGGCGGGATTTTGACCCCCAATCCTGGAGGTGAGAGGTAATACGGCTAACGCCTGAGCCACCAAGTCCCTAAGGCAGGACCAAAGACCCATATTCAATAATATCCTATATCCCCATATGTTGCCAAATCAATTTTACGTAAAATCTGTAAAGTGTTTTGAAAAAAAGTCTGTACAATATATCTTTAATGGACACTTCAGAGGCAGGCAATATTTCTAACACAAAAAATTTGGAGAGATTCCCGCATTTAAGAGGATTCTTCAAAAAAAGGGCACAGCCAAATGATTTACTTTCTTTATATATTTGATGAATTAATATCTTAATAGAGCTTATCCAAATTCTATTCATGCTAGTTGTGTTCCCCGATAGCCTAAAAGAATATTTTATTTTAAAGTTTTGGAGAAAAAACAAAATGTCATAAAACAACAATGATAACTAATGAGATTTTTCTTCATAAAGAGCGAGAACATCTAAGGACAGTTGTAAAATTAAATATTGTAATGAACACACAAATCTAGTTGCCCAGATGGGCTTTATTAATTGGAGCAAGACAGCATCAAGAGTTGTAGTTGGCCGAATGATTAAAATGAGGAAATCCAATACACAGGTTACCGAGTCCAATTGTAATCCAAGAAGCATTGTCAGGAAACCAGGCAGAAGGTTCAGATATCCAAGAAGAGCATTCAGCAAAGTTAACAAATCCAAAACACAAGTCACAGAAGAAAAGAAAGTCAGAAACGATAGCAAAAGTTATATACAGAAAAAAAACAGATCTTAAGAAAGCACCCTGTAATGGTGACAACAATCAATACTTTACATGGAGGTAAGTGTGCTTTAGGAATTTATGGTGATCTTTAAATGATAAACAACTGGTTCTGTATCCTGGGGAGGGGGATTAGGAATAGGTTGGGTGTGGATGGCTGGGTACAGGCGTGACAGTACCCCGCACCCTGCAGGCAGCTCTCAAAGCCTGAGGCCTCCGATGTAGCGGTCGACCTTGAGGATGGGAGTGGTGGAATTCCTCAGTGAGGGTTGGATCCAGCATGTCATGGGTAGGGATCCATGACTCGTTCATGACTGTAGCCCTCCCAGTCTACTAGGTACTGCTGGACACCCCCACAGCTCCTGGAATCCAACAGGGAATGCACAGAATATGCAGGTTCCCACCAATGACAAGAGCTGGAGGAGGATCTATAAAACACAGGCTTCAATAGGGACACATGGAAAGTGGGAGAAATTTTGTGTTGGGACTGCAACGGTTAAAAGGAAAATGGAGCTTGATATATATCTCTCATCAACTGCCAGACATGCTGGCCTGGGCCTGGGTTGAATATGGGAGTGGGTCAACGGCGACGATCAGCAAAGAGCTCCTGGCTACTCACCACCCATAACAGCTGTACATGGGCTATTTCCCAGAGTTGTTCCGGTGTGTTGCTCCTTTTGGACCAGTCATGGACTGCTGGGATGTCGCTGGCTTCTATCTCTCATGGGAAAAAGGGGGGCTGGTATACCAATACACACTGGAAGGTGGTAAGATGTAAGGGTGTATGGACCAGGAAATTCTCAGCATAGTCAGCCTAGGGGAGATTCTGGCTAAAATCAGCCTGATTTGATGTGCAGTATTTTTGAAGAAATTGTCTTACATCCTTGCTCAGGCTTTTAGTGTGTTTGTTGGACTGGCAATGGTAACCAGAAGACAGACTCAGACAAACACCCAGACGTGCACAGAAAGCCCTCCATACTCGTGATTTAAACAGGTTCTTGATCAGGGACAATGTCTTTTGAGATGCAGAACAGTCTGAAGATGTGATCTAGAATACGCTCGGCCAGAACCATAGCCATAGACAACCTTGCAAAAGGATCTGATGGCACATTTTTAATAATCTGTCCACAGTGACAAGAATGATGATACCAAGAGCAATAAATCCATGATGAAGTCCATGGCTATATGTATCCAGGATCTGTGAAGGATAAGTAGTGGTTCAAGGAACCTGATTGGTAGAAAACGAGGGGTCTTAAATTGAGCACACACTCCTTGGCAAGTGATGGCCAGCAGAATTTGAGTTCATTGGTTCTAGGGGTCAGGGTCACCAGTATGGAGGGATGTATGCACCCACAATAGCAACTGGGGTTGGATAACAGCAGGCACGTACATCTTGATGGCTGATATTTCGAGGGGGCCTAGATCTGTCTGGAGAGCTTCCTACAAGACATTCATAATTTCCCTTCTAACGGGGAGAGCAATGCTTGAGGTTGACAAGATGTTTTCTGCAGGCAAGGTTTGATGTGGGTGTTCAAATTGTCGAGACAGTGCATCAGCTTTTTTTTTAACCCAGACAGTGGTGAAATTAAACCAACTCAAAAACAAGACCCATCTGACTTGTTGCGGATTCAACCATTTGGCCTCACAAATGTATTCCTGGTTAAGATGGTCAGTAAGAACTAGGAATGGATGAGTAGCTCCCTCAAGCCAGTGTCACCACTCCTTCTGGGCCAACTTGATCACCAACAGTTCCTGATTCCTCACGTCATAACTGTGTTTTGCTGGAGACAGCTTGTGCAAGGAAAAGACACAGGAGTAAAGCTTCGAGGGATGAGGTGATATTGGGAGAGAATGACACCCACTCCTACCTCAGAGGCATCCACCTCCTCCACATAGATTTTGTTCAGGCTGCTTGAGACTGGGTGCCATGGTGAACATTTGCTTTACCTTCTGGAAAGCTGCCTGTGGTTAACCTGTCCAGATGAGCCAGAAGGAGTTTTTATTTACTGGCAAAGACAGCGAAGCGGCAATGGAACTACCATCTCTATATAGTTAAATCTGAGAGCGTTTCTTGAGCTGGCAGCAAACAAACAGTCTTATATAATAAGTGGCTTCATGGAACAGGTGAAGTGAGCAAGCAGGCTTATCACCTGATTTCACCCTGCCTTAGGATAGTCGCACCCTCCATGGTATTTAATGCTAATTACTCAGTTTTCAGACATATAAACCACCACCAAGTGGCTCAGCCATTGAAACCTTAGTGGCGTTGTAGCATATTTCTCTACAATAACAATAATAGCCGGCTTTCCTTATGAGGCCAGCTGGCTCTCTCCTTGTCACACGACACTGCATCTGTGTCCACATGTTATCCGGGTTGCCAAATCCTCTTGCGTAATGCTCAGTCTGCTCCGGTCCCCTTCCACTCTGCCAGTCGCTTGTTTACGCTGAGTGGCTCTTGCACTTGCTAAACATGACTTGACGTATGCTGGAGGACTCTTCACAGGCTCCGTTTTAGTCATCAGCCTTCACTTGCTGGAAACGGATACCTTCGTGAGATGTGGGATGGAGGCTCACTCCTCTGTTCTTGCACTTTGAGAACCTTGACAACGGCACGATCGACCAGGAAGGTCTTGCAGACACCTGGGGCCAAATCAAATAATTGTTCGTGTGTGTTTCCGTGTCAGACACAATCCGCTAAGACACAAAAGAACCAGGCCAAACAAGACAATGATCCTAATGGTGTGGCTTTTGCATAGTGTTAGTACATTAACTTAAATTTAATTATGTCCCAAGTTTAAACTCAGGGTGTGCGTGAGACAAAAACACGTTAAAACACTCTTTTACTTTCTTTTCACGAGTCCCCAGTTGTTGTTGCTCTAAAAAGATTATAGCATGAGCTTTTTTTTTTTTTTTTTTTTTTTTTGCCAAGGTGTAATGAAATATTAAAATAAGGCCTGGCTTGCCCTTAGCTGAAAGCTTTTTCAGGTGTGGTGTTTTGTTTTTCTGGCAGAAACACAGCTGCCAGTCAAAGTGACTGACAAGGATCAATGGGAAGATAAGAGAAGCCAACTGATGCTTTTCTTTCATTTTGCTACCTTTCTGATTTCATATGGAGCTCAAAACATACACACACACACACACACACACACACACACACACACACACACTCAGCAGCCTGTCAGCTGAACAATCCTCAGTTCCCCAGTTTGCCTTATGTCTGTCAGGCCAAAGGGTGTAGAGGAGGAGGCCTCTTTCTTTACTGCAATCTACCTCATATTTGCTGCCTAAACCGCAAAGATCAGATGCCGGCCAGAACCGAACTGTGTTTGAGCATTTTTTTAGTGCAATGAGTCATAACTCAGAGCAGCAGCACTTTCAAAAGGTTTGAGTAAAGGACTACATAACACGCAGTGAGCAGAACTGGGAAATGGAGAGGGCTGATTGATAGCAGATACTATATTCCCTTGTTCAGGACAGGGCCAGACTGTGCTTCTGTCTTGTGTATAGGCTGTGCTGAGCTGTGTCCTGCAAAAATGCCAATTTGTTGTCCTCATTTATAGTAAGATATTTGCATGCATAGCATTGGTCTAATTGTAAAGTCCACATAATTCAAAATCTCAGAAAAACAATTAACAAATAAAAGCCTTACAGGTCATGTACTAACACAGCTGTTTAACTTTAGTTGTCAAGAAACCTTTTTCTCCAAAGTAAAAATATTCCGGAATGTCTGTTATGTGTTTATGAATGTTTGAATCTCTGTGACTGAAAATAAAATGACTACTGTCCAAATCTTTTGTCCCGAATGGTGGTAGTGAGTTATTAGGCTATTGAACATGGAAATCATTTTTCGCAAGGTTGGCGTATTGAAATGTACCTGATGGATGTTAGCCAGCGGCCGATGGCTACAGCCTCCTGTGCCTGCTTCCCTGGCAGTGCTGTAATGGACACAGCGCCTCCACGCGGTCCATCTTCTGCCCTCCTCATGTCAGTTAAGTGTTTTTTTTCCTCCCTTGCCAGCAGCCTCCTTGTATGGCTTGTCAGAAACCGTTTGCATCTGTGGTCTCCAGAAGTATGAAAGAGATGTTTGTACACAGTGTAAGCAGCTGGCGGAAATATAAAAACATTCAGATGCAGGTCCACAGTGGCCTGAGGAGCCGTGTGATGGAGATACACTGCTGCTGTCTGACAGACTGCATGTTTCACCGAGAAAGGGCTATAAAATTATTTGAGACCTAAAACTGACTCCTATCTCTGGTAATAGCCAACAATAGCTTTGTGTAGCTCTGTAGGATAAAAGTCTGTGTCTGTGTTGAGAAGGTCACTGGATGGAATCCTGTGGCTGCCAGAGTGATTGCTGTTGGACCCTTGTGCAAGGCCCTTAAGCCCAAACACAGCTCCAGAGGCGCTAGAAAAATGTCTGATGCTGCGGTCTGACCGAAAGCATCGCTCTCAACCGTGTGTCTCATGGAGAGCAAGCAGAAGAATGCCTTTGTATCTCTGCTTGTGCTTATCCCAATAATGTATCACTTCATAAATTAAATCTAACACATAAATGTCAGTCAATATGCTGAAGACACATTTAATTGCTGAATATGAATATTGTGTTTGCAAAATGCAGGCTTGTGTGGGATGGGCAGAAAAAGCTGCAGATAAACTATGTTTGACATTTTGCTTAATCCTCTGATGGTCAATATGCTTGGGCACAAAAGTAACTGCCAGAATTTTTCGTTGTAAAAGAATTTTTGACCAAAACACCGGGTTGGGATAACACTGGTGTACTGATCAGAAAGGTACTTATTTTAAATGATTTGAAATACAGTTATCATAAGCTGCCACAGTCTTGGGTCGCAGGGCCACAAGGCAAGCAGGGTGACTATGCAACTGCAAATGTGAACAGGGTTTAATAAATAACCAAAGAAATAAAGGCTTTGTTCTGAACACAAACAACTAAACTCAAACATATATTGGACAAGACGAGGCTAGAACTGTAGGCACAAAATATACGTGACTAGGGCAATACCAGTTTGGGAACCAGGAACCAGGAGCAAGACTAGGGATTAAAAACAGGACTGGTAATGTCCCTTACACTGACGACATAATCCTAGAAAAGAGATGAACCTGGGCTTAAGTGACAAAGGAACCACCTGAGGGCAGTTAGGGCAAAGAGGATTGGAGAAGCCTAATGAGGGAATATGAGCGCACCCAAAACCTGGTCTGTCCTATGGGATCCGGATCACTGATGCAGATGTGACAACAATTGCAAAAATATGTAAACTGCTTTGGATTGAGATGTCATCTGGGTAAGGCTATTGTATTTTCATGAAGTTGCAGATTAAATTATCAAGAGGATGATTTCTGTGCTGATCATTTCTGTTTAATGTTCTGCTGGGTAATGATAATTTTATATTTTTAGTACTTTTGCATATTGCGGCAATCCACAGCTTTGCATCACGACAGGACGCTGCATTGGGCTAAACGATGCTTTGTGTCTTCCAACATGTATTCATAGCACGTGGTACCATCTTGCAGGTCGACGTGTGACATCATCACCACATTGATGGATGACATCAACACAGAACAACAGTAACAGATTTGAGAGCGAGACAACAAAAACACTGCGACTCATTATTACGAGATTAAAGAAGCACATGATGAAAAAGAGATGAAGTAAAAACCAAAATATTGGGTGGTGTTATGCATGCTACAAGGCATGCTGAGAGAGACATATCCTGCCACTCTTTCACACGCCCACACTGGTACACTACAATAAAGCATATCTATAACGTTAACAAACTGACCGCTATGACATTCTACACCACTGTTTGTTAACCGGTCTTGAAAGTTCTCTTTATGACTGTGATATTGTGGTCAGCTGGAACGCTGAGTCAGTCTATTGTTTGTGAACTTCATAAAAAAAAATGAAACTGAAAAGGTAACATCAGGCTAAAGAGAATATATCTCCAGTGTCTGGCTTTGGTTGATGTCTCTTCTGGAGTCAATGCAAGGGAGGGAAAAAGGATCCCACCCCCCCATTTCTCCCATCTGATTTCAATTACGATGAGAATTGTGCTCTGATGTCACAGTGCAGTCTGTTGTCTGGGCGGCAATCACAGAACAATCCGGGTTTCTCGTGCCAAACCTGCTCAGCAGGTGCACAGCCACGCCTCTCCCAGCATGCCCTTGATCAGCGGTATCAAACGTACGTAACGCCAGCGCCGCAGACGCTCCCGCGATGGAGGCTGCACAGCTGCCGGGGGCCCCACGCTGACCTGCTACCCCAGCCCATCCGTCACATCTGCTGACAATAAATATAATTCTGTTCAATTGCTGTTAATTAGGGGATCACGAGCAGATCTGAAGGCCGATTGTTTACAGCACTGGGCAAACATTTGACGTCTAATTGTTCGCTGCTTTATGATTTCACTTTCTCTTCTCTTGCTCCACTCTTCTAAGAATGAGGTCAGGCAGAGCGAGGAAAAACAGCTTGGGGGATGTGGTGGCCGGTAATCCCTGTTTGGGATGAGGCACACTACTGCCTAATGAAGGGGATAATGGGGTCCTTGTGTACATTCACCCCCCTCGTACCCCCAGTGGGAAGCACATATTAAGGTGAGTCTTGCTTGCATTTTGTAAATATGATAGGAGGAAGCAACATGTGGGGTCACACTGTTAAATGACTGTCCTGTCTAATGTGTGTCTGCAAAACACACGAATTTGCATTCATGTCTTTTCCAGGCATAACATCCATCCTCTCAGCAATAGGAAAAATTACAGCAAATATTCAGGCATTTCCTTGTGATTACTAAAGAGGTATAAAGGAAGTGTTTTTTGGGTGCGTGTGTGTGTGTGTGTGTGTGTGTGTATGTGTTTTGTCTGTAAACAGGAGTTGAGGAGGCTTAACTTCCTCAGGAAATATCGCTCATCCTCCATTCTCCCAGTACCCAGTCCACTTCAGCATCAGATCATCGAGATCTGAAATTTCAATTCAGCAAAAAAAATGACGTTTTTTTGGCAGGCGGAGACAGTGGAGACAGAGGAAAACCTCGCCAAATGGGTTTGAGCAGCATCCAGCTCAGGAAGCGTTTTTTCTTTAAATAAATACAGCAAGTCTGTTGGAGCCGTCTCGGGCATGTGTGGAGCTGATGAGTGGGTACTATGGGTGTGTGTGCATGTTTTTTTGGGGGGGGGAGGGGGGCTGCGCCTCCAGACTCTGACTCGCACTTCTGGAGAGGCTCCCAGCGTGCCGTGCCAAGGGCCCCACGCATACAGTGGAGTCTTGTCCTCTCATCGCCTGGCGCGGGTGCAAAAAAGCGTGGGAACTCAGCTTACAGGCACCTCCTCCATCTCAGTGGGGCGACCTTCCGGAAGAACACAAGATGACTGGGCTTGCGGTGCCTCGGGTGTGACCACGTGACACGCCAGACTCACCTACCTGCAGGCAGATCTCAGTCGGCAGGAGTTAAATCTCAGATTGTGATTGATGTCTACGGAAATCAGCCATAGCTGAGTCATTTGCCAAAGCAAACTGCAGACAATTTAGTTGCACTTGGTGGCCTGCCGAGGAATTCTTGTCCATGACCCATGTATGAGGCATGTGTGAAGTATAGACTTGGGTCAAAGCATGTACATAACAACTAGATAGTTGAATCGCAGTCTCAGTTGTGTAAAATGTTTGCTGAAGTGTTCAGTGAAGAAGTCAGTCAAGATTTGACAGAGAGATACAGTATATCTATGAATCACTGGAAGGCAGACAGTGATCTCTCATATCTCTGTTTATTTACATAAACGTCAGCACCTGGCCCAAGCTCAGGTAGACTCCTTCCGTGATGTCGTCTCTCTTTACAGCTGCTGTTCCTCCCGCGTGCCCCTTCGTTGTAAAGGGAGGTGTCCAGTTTCATGGCCAAACAGAAGCTAGTTGTCGACTGCTCCGAGGAGTCCAGTCCCACCGACCGCACCAAAGAATTTTAATTATGCCCTCCGCTCAACTTGCCCTTGACACCTCTCTGAATGTGCTGTCAAAGATTTGCGGCAGAAGGGATTATTTAAGGAAGGCTGTAACAGGTGAGGGACACAAAACAAAGATGGTGTGCTAAAGCGAAACTATGTGTAAATCCAAAAGTAAATGTCGTGACCATTTCTCCTTTTAGAGCTTATGAAACTCTACAAAAATACTGTTGCTTTTACCCTTCATTAATGATAAATGGCAAGACACTTAATGCTAGCTGTTCATATCCCAGTTAGAGTCCCATCCTTTCCTCAAAGCCCTACACCCTCCTATGTAGTTTCTATCAGTTGCAACTACCAACACTGGGAAATAGAATAAATGGCTTCAAAATGTTTCGTGCATTTATCGTGAAGGCAGTATTATTTTGTGAGAGAGTTCAGTCATTTGCTACTCATCACTCTTTGTGCGTCCGATAATAAAGGAAAATTGGAATTTCAGACTGATTGCTGGACAGGTTTCATTAACAGTTAGACATAATCACATCTACGTCTGACATATTACTGGTATTCCATCTTCTAACCAGTTGAGTTTGTTGCTCCATAACTTGAGAAAATGCGTAAAACTCAGATTTTGGTAACTATCTTTAATGATGAAAACCTCGAAAATGGAATGTGTATTTTTGCTCAGGGTCCCTGCATGGCTTCTCCAAATGAACTGAGAATGTTCCACTGGCTCAGTGCTGAGAAACCAACTTGAATTGAGTTCTCTGAACTCCAGAAAACAACAGAGGGGAGATCCCCATTGTGTATGGTCAAAGCGCTTCCTCTCACTAATCCCTTTATACTAGCAGACGAAAAGTGACAGGCATTCTGGACGGACGCCCACAAATGCAGGCATTGTAGTGTTTCACTTAGGTTTGATAAAGGGCATTAGGAACATCACTTGTGTGCAGGTCACCTTTATCAGAGCTCATCTCTGATAATGAGAGATTTAGGAGAGCGAGATTTACAGACCTTGCAGTTTTATATACATCGGCACATAACCCTCACGCTTTGTGTTCTGCTTTTCTAATGTGATCCACCACCTTGCCTGACTCTTCCTTATCCAGCTTATGAAGCCTTTACAGAGGTTTTCCAACTGAAGGGAACTGTGTACTCTGGGAGGTTAAACTGTGCTGGATGGAAGGAACGCCTGGGATCTATACTATAGATCCCTAAGTATGTGTACAGAGCATTGTTGCAAAACATATTAAATGGCATTTATCCATCCATCCATCCATCCATCCATCCATCCATCCATCCATCCATCCATATTTACTTATCTAGTACAGTGTCATAG
>JAACJT020000051.1:133845-166266 GCA_009936485.2 Gymnarchus niloticus
ACTACAGGATGAACTGCTGAAGATGGTTGGATGGATGGATGGATGGATGGATGGATGGATGGATGGATGGATGGATGTACTGACAGTTTGGATTCTTTTATTTTCACTAAAAAAGACACTAACAGACAATAATATGAAGTTCGTGCGCAGGATGCAATTATCTGATTAATTTAATAAACTTTATTTCCATTCTTCCATGAAGGATCTTGATTTAAAAATCTATTTGTGACTGGATCCCTTATCAACGATGTATCTGCCGTCTAAAGAGACACTATGGCTCGATTTGAAGCTTGTCCCTGGAGTTGTTTTCATCACAACCGCTCTGCAGTGTGAGAGCTGCTCCCACCACACCAGGAACATGTGCCTGCTCCCCATTCCATTTAGGAGCTCGGAATCGACCCACGCAGAGAATCAGTGGTTTCACTGAATCACATGAGTACTTGCAAGCCCCATGATTCAGCGGTGGATTAGTGGGTTCACTGAGTCCCATGAGTACTCGCGAGCCCCACACCTCTGGGGTGGTTCACTGAGTCCCATGAGTACTTGCGATCTGTTTTGCGGAGCATCTCCCTGTTCCTAAAGGGGCTAAATCTTTGGTTCTGAGTGCTGTGAGGCCAGTACCATGTTTGAGGTTTAGGAGCTGCATGGTGTATGTCTCTGAAGGTGGGGGCACAAATGGATGCTGACTAGTCTCAGGCACCGCCTCCTCCAAACTCACACTTAGGTCTCACATACTTACAGCAGCTACTGCAAGGTGGGATACCATTTGTCTCTGAGGTGAAAGGGCTGCCCATAGCAGCACGTGAGGTGAGAAGGACATCACATCACAGCATCCACGGGGCTTCGCTTCTCGGGTTGGGATACTTGCTGGACTCCGGCTCGCAAAGGAGAATGTTCTTGGCTGTTTTCACCGAAATGAACAGAGTGAAGCAATCACAACCATGAACCTTTAATAAGGCTAATCTGACCATTATCTGGAAGTGTCTGCTGACAGACGTTAGTGATGAAACAAATCAATTACAATTCGAAGTCTACAAGTCTAAGGCAAAGTATACAGAGCTTGTTAACCTGCAAATATAGGAGATCATTGAACTGAGAATCGTAAATTAACCTTTTGTCAAGCAGCCTATAAATCAATGAACATGGACTGTTTCACAAAATAATAATACAAAGGCACACGGATCAATATCTCATGCGTATACACATTCAAGCGATTCTCATAGCTACATATGAAAAGTGCATGTTTGTGGATAAACGTTTAATACTGTCGCAACCCCATGAATATACAGCATTCATGTTGCAATAAGCAATACACAGAACAACAGTTTTACACTTAACAAGTGTTGCAAAAAAAGGCAATTAACATTCTTTCCAATACAATATATTTTGTGTATTGACCAAATACTGGGGCGGATTATGCAGATATTTCTGAAAGGTACTGCACAGATATTTTTGAGAATATTTTGATTAGACTGTCTTCCCCAGCCACATTTAAAAAAAGGTTTATCACGAATGGAAAACAAAAAGCCATTTTAAGGGTCTGCTTTGGGAGGAGCCTCCCATTTTCATTTCAAGTTAAGGATTGGCTCAAAATGGATCATATTGTATTAGAGGTCCATTAGTCAGTGGGCATGTCCCTGAGTAGGAACCAGGCTGATCCACAGCATCTCTGGGCCAGAACCAGCCAGCAGGAAATCCATCTATGTTCCAGGTCAGTGGATGACTTACAGCTTTCTTCTGCAATGAACCCTTGAAAATACTGCTCTTTTTTGATAATCTTTTAGATCCCAGATCATTTAATAAAACTCAAGTTTTACAGGAAGTGTTCTACTAATTTTATCTTTTCAAGCAGAATGAGATTCTCTGAAATCAAATGTGTATAGGGAAAGACATTTCAATCACTGAGTCAGTCAAGTATTTAAAAACTGTGAATGAAACTGAGTTTAAGTCTTCTAAATGTGCGTGAATAACCTTACAGTAGAGGTCATCCATACACTCTGGCTGAGACTTTGGAGCTTGAGAGCGTGGTCAGGCCCCTCTGGGATCAGAAACAAGGACATGCAGTCGGGCTGGATCCTAAACATTGCTCCTTTAGCAAGAGCAGGTGTGAAGGGGACTGTTTTAGAGCTAGCTGCTAATCCTGGAATGCATGACCACATTCTCCTTCTGCTAAATGGGCAAAGTGTGAGAAATGGACTGATTCAGCAGAACAGAGGAGTGTGTGTCAGGAGTTGTATCTCTGTGGCTCTGCATGTACAGCTATGCTAATTTGTTATTGAGCACACACACACACATATTAGTACATATACAGTACTGCGCAAAAATCTTAGGCACGCAAAGAAATCAATGGTTAAATTATGTTTATGTTGGTGGAAAACTGCACTTTTATGTCAGGAGAAGTGTGTCAGTTTACATATTTCCAAGCATCTCTGCAAGTCACCTTGTAATTTGCAAATAGTAAGCAATACACCCATATATTTCTTGAATGCAGCTATGAGTACACTTTGCTTGGCTAATTAATACCTCATAAATGTAATTAATTCATTCATTTAGTGAGTTGGCGATGAAATGAAATAAATGATGGAATGGCTAGGATGCTGACTTCAGCAACATTTCTGAGAACAGAATATTTTTTTTATTTTATTACAAATGTGTTTAATATATTCTAGTGTTAAATCATGTTTTTTTTTTCTGAGCAAATATACACTTATTACCATATAAATGGTTTTAAACATTTTCTTTGCTTAAACATTACAATATATGTAATGATAATAATAATTATTAGTGTCGTTGTTGCTGATATTCACTTAAAGTATATGTGCTGTTGAGACAGATTATTAGAATAATAAGGATGTCTGTTAGCCAAAGTCTGCACAGTGAAATAGTGAAATCCCACTCACACTGCAACTCATCCACTCTGATGACACTGGTGTCCAGCAGCAGAGGAGCTCATTAAGGTTCTTCTGTGTCCTTTCACAGTGGCTTGAGGGACTCCTCTCTCACAGAACCTGGGTCTTCACACCTCTGTCCTTGGCCTGCCACCCCCCCGCTCTCTCAGGTGCTGATCAATTCGCAGTGTTCCAAGAAGGTGCGAGACTCGTCCCGATGCTTCGCGGCTGGCCCACATGCGACGAGCAGCTCACGTCCACCCCCTCTCCTTGCCAAACCCCCCAACACACACACACACGCACGTCCAGCTTCCAGGGCAGCTGGGCTAGGTGCCTTACAGAGCTTCTCTTTTCACCTCCAGGTCTTGGCTACGCTCCACAGATGACAAAGGTAGGAGGGAGATGGAATCGCAGTAATCTATGGATTTTTTTGTGCTCCTCTGATGCCATTAGGACACCTGAAATAATAGCCCTGCCGAAAAATTCTGCCCTTATTACTGTCGCAGAGGCTTTCAGCACTGAA
The DNA here is from genome assembly GCA_009936485.2 of Gymnarchus niloticus. Lineage (NCBI taxonomy): Eukaryota > Metazoa > Chordata > Actinopteri > Osteoglossiformes > Gymnarchidae > Gymnarchus > Gymnarchus niloticus. The sequence continues at coordinate 137,257 of JAACJT020000051.1, forward strand.
AAATATGAGAGTCTTAAGGTGTTTTTTTTCTGAGGGACCGCTCATGAGTTGTTAGATGTATATTAACAGTTTCTCACATACATATTTACACATATGTAACAGCTGTAGTGATCAATAATGAAAAATACTTGTAATACATTTGTAAATATATTTTTCCTAAAGTTTGTAAAATTGTTTTTTTTTAGTTATTTAGTTAATATTTATTATGTATTATAGTTAATATATTTCATATATATTTAAAATATTGTGACTGAAAAGTTTTATAATTGACGCGCTTGTAACATAAATTATCATTTTACTCAGCCAGTTTCCGTGAGTATTTTTTGAGTAACGCAAGCTTTCATGTTTCTTCAGCACAATCACTCACAAACGGTTGATAGACATATATAAATATGAACTGTAGCTGATCCATCGACGAGACTTGAGCTCTGCAAACAAGTTTAGTTCAGGTTAACCGTAAATGGATAACTCGACAAAAACGAACGGGTGGTAACGATTTTCTGTAGTCCGCTCCAAACTAAAATTAAATAATAATAATAATAATAATCATAATATAACACAAGGTCATTGCAACTACAAATTCACATTGCATGCAACCAAATTATTAGATTTATACAAGTAGATAGTTACTCATAAAAACAGCCGTAACCCGTAACATGGGTCTGCTTTATATCTAGCCTCCCAAAGTGATTTCCAACAAGTGTGTGTCTGCCGTGAGATCAGGCTGGAATCCTTGGCAATGTTTGTGTATCGGTTTTTATCGAAAGTGACGACGACGACGAAGTATATAATACTAATACGTACTTTAAATATTGCCAAGTCATATTTAAATATTTAAAATGTAGGTTTAGCCTAAAACACTGAAATGAATAACAAGATATTTCATTTAAATAAGTAATTCACTTATTATTTATTTACAAAACAATTCGCCAAATTAAATCTCTGTGACTAACTGATCCCTGAAACAAAAAACAAAAAAAACAAAGTTTCAGGCCGTCTTTTGCCAAACTGTTTACTCTTAAAAGTTCTTTGATTTTTATTTTCTAGACATGGATGATGCGAATTATCTATTCATCGATTTACGAAAAATTCTGAAATATGTTAGCTCCGCCTTGGTCTTCAGTAATTTATAAAAGCATTTTCACAGATTTTCACTTTTTTAAAGTTTTCGCCTGACTCGCTTTCAAGTGTTTTCCGAGATATTGTACTTTTTGATACTGCCAGTAGACGGCGCAAATGCTTAAGATACCGTTAGGTTTACAGTTAACGTGAACATTTTCTCATATTAATACATACATGCAAAGACGAATATCAGTTCATTCATGTTTTTGAAAACACAACATCATTTAAGGCGCCATTCAGAATTAATTTTAAACATGTTAAAACCATGGGAAAATACAAGGCACGAAACATATAGAATAAGCATAAAATAATCATTGGCTCTGTAATAAGCAAAAAAGTAAAATGCTTCAAATGACACGCAAACACGAACACACAGGAAAAAAACTTTTAAAAATACATGAATGTACACTCATTTTTTTTAATAGAAAGTATGTCTAAATCTCGCAACAAAAATCACGTTGATGAATGCAAATACAACGACAAATGTATGCCACTGGTTACGATTCGAATATAACATCAATTCTGCAATATATGATAGGTTGAAGAGTAATTAACTTTAAATCCCTTGACTGCTCCACTCACCCGAATTGCATGCGTGGTCAAACTTCTCATACCAGCAACGCACTGCAGAATTTCACTGGGGGCTGGGTTCCGCGTATTTCAACAGGTTTTGTCGGCGACTACATACGAGCTGTATAATCTGACCTCCATTTGACTTTTGAACTCCATTGCCTTTTGTTTTCAATATGAACAAATAAGAAAGAAAGCTAAAAGACACGGAGGAATTTCTCCTCGAGACAATTTATTTTGGAGTGTCAGCAAAATATAATAATATTCATTTATGATGTCCAATAAATTCGGTCTGTTGAAAAGGAATAAGTTAAAATGTCACTCTTACACGCATTTAATATTTACCTTCATTTAAACCCCCATATTTGTTTGTTAGTTCAATTGCGTTGGTTCATTATTTCTAATTAAAGTGGAGTAGCATAAAAATTACAATTTTGGCGAGTGCAATATCATTTTCCAGTATAAACACATTTAAGTTGGTAAAAAAAAAATGCAAATACGCAGATAGAATCTGATTTGTACATCAAAAATACATTGAACATATTCCCCGTCTTGTTTAGGAGCTCTGTATACTTGTATTATAAAATATAACATTTTAGTTATCCCGTCTTACAAGTTCTGTTAAATGAAGGGTAGAGATTTACTCTTTTAACATAATAATAATAATAATAATAATAATAATAATAATGGTTGACTTTAGTTTGATATGCATTGCTTATTTCATCAGGTGTGGAATGCTACGTGTAGTTGAACAAGGTTAAAACGGCACGAGAAACAGTTCGAATAGCCTAGAAATCCAATCCTGCTATAAGTTTGTAGATCACATTTATTTTTTCTAGTGAAAAAATAACAGAAAAAGTACTTAAAAGTTACATTCCTATAACTATTAATATGTCACTTTTATTTTAAAATATACAACACGTTCATTTTGGCAATGCTTTGCTGAAACTCACAGATAGGAGAAATATAGATTAAGATGTTGCTTTACTCACCCCGGATGACTGTAATGTCGAACCTTGTAAAAGGTAAGATAAGCTGCCTAGATCTGTCTACAAATAAGGGGAGACTCCCGTTCTGCAGTTTACCCAAGCTCACAGTCAGGCGCTGGTACGAGTAACCAGGACTAGAAGCCATCTACCCCGCAACTCTGCCTGGTTTGCGGCTTCATAGCAATTTCATGCTTGTAAATTTAGACGAAAGATCCCACCGCACCTCTATGGTGGAGATCTCCGGACGTGTGAGACCGATACTGTTTGATACGACATTTTTACTTGCGCCAATCCGTTTTGATCGATGACAGATGCTTCTTGGACAATCTTGATGCACCTTGTCACACGGCCATTTAAATATATACAAATGGCACGTTATACCACAGTGCCACGTCAACCACGAAATTACACAAATCATTGTAAAATGCCAGATGAGCTATACCCTACCCTATTACGAGGACTAATACGAGGTCCGCAACATTTATTTAAAAATACAGTCAGTGCCCAACTGGTCAGTCCATGTGACACAAACACAGGCAAGAGGCACTCAAAAAAGCCTTTCATTTTACAAGAATAGTTTAGCTTTTATGCCCCTTATTTTATCTGCTAAGATGTGCGCTCTTTTTCCACTTAGTGTATGTTATGTAGCTGTAAATAGGGAAACTGTCTGGACAATTTTTTCATTTTGTGACAAAACTAACATAGTAATTTGATATAACCAAACATTCTAAATTGAAGCTACTTGAACTGAATCAACAATTTCATAGTTAACAAAAGACTTCTACAAAAAATGAGAAGTGTAAAAACTCGGCATTGTGCATAAAAATTATACACGCTTATATAGCCAATCAGTATATTTACTAGTTTGTTTTATAAATCCGTTTCCCGGAAAAAAAAAAAAAAAATGTACTGCATAATATTGCGTTGATTTTGTTTTTGCTCATCACAACTTGGTGTTTTTAACAACGCGCCTCCCCTCACCTCAGGACTCAAATTCTTCGATCGTTTGATACTGTAATTGATAATCTTTCTAACCAATTAAAGATTAGCCTCAGTGGAGAGCGTTTTGATTGGACACCACCTCCAAAGCCCTGAAATCGGCCGTGGCGTGGACTAGCTCATTTTGCACTCCTGAGGGGAGAGCCAAGAAACAAGAGCGCAAGAAAATAGTTTGTATTGGCGGCAGTCGTTAAAAAATGTTAACAATTGCACGTGGAAATGCGACAATACATTAAAAACTATAAACGCGATTCCATGAAGCGGACTAGTATGGTTAAACTATAAGAAAATGAGACAAGACTAGCTAACGTTTGCAGTATAGATACACACAGCCGTCGACAACACTGCTGATGACAGTTTGTTATATTTTCCATATGCCGATGGAGCATGAGCAGACCTGGGCATATAATCAACTTTGAAATAATTTTAGAAAAGACGACGTCTTTATGAAACGCGTTTGACATAACACGCGTAACACACGCGCGAAGCTTAAACCGCTTAGCAATGCGCAAGAATTGATGATAGTGTGTGAAAACTATCAGTTTAAGGCTAAACTAATGGTGCTCATAGTCCGATATAGGTGCGTAATGCATATGTAGAGCATCAATTTCCAAAGCAAAAGATTGATCAGTTTGGGTAAAAAACATAGATCCTAAGGTCACTTCCAACGTTTCCAACCATACCACCATGAGGTGACATATAGCAAAAATATGAAAGTGGGGATGAGAAAGGCGGGTTTATTAACCCGACAAAACAGCCATTCCAAACACGACACGGTCTCCCTGCAGCTGAACATCGATTACACATGATACTCTCGCGGTTTTCGCTCCCCCTCTGAAACAAGCGACTTGATGTAGTCCACTGCTTTGCGAAAGACTCGACCTGTTATGGCTACCACTACTTCCGGGTTCTAGCATTCTGGTTCAGATCCACTTCTCTGCGCTGTTCAACACACACACACACATACACACACACACACACACACACACACACAGTGTACACTCGCGGGCGGGCAGTTCGTAGCATCGATCGTGGCTCCTTTAAGAAAAAAAACCAAGCCAGAAATATCACCCCACCTCTTCTTGATCTAATTGAGAGACTATTGCATTAAAAATCTACTCAGGAGCCGACAGTGATCAAAGAAACGAGAGAGCTTGATTTTTTTGTATGTAACTGTGTATTAACATTTAAGGTGTCCTGACCAGAGGAAGCGCACGGCGGATCATCATTCATTCAATACTTTGACAACCTTGCTTAAGATTGACAGCTGGAGCGGCAAAAGCCATGCAACTCTCTAGTTTTGTTTGAGAGTCAATTCCATAGTGGTTTGGAAGAGAAGGTTTGTTCTGCGCACTGTTGCTGTCCTGGAGAAAGCTAAGGAGATACACGGTTTGCTGAATGTTTTGCCTTTAGCTGAACTTGCGCTGAAGGTCTGGCTTCGTCATCCTTCTAAAGGAAACATAAAGGATATTCAGTATCTATTTGGAGTGTGCGTTGTGTTTTCTTTCACCCTGGCCTCATAGGAGATATTTTCATTTTAAGGAAGAAGAGGGAGTGAGGAAGGTCGATGGCGCAAAGGGTACGTATTAAGAAAAGTTTCGTCAACTTAACATTTTTCAGCACTGAAACGTGGCTGCTGACACCTTGGACAGCAAAAGTTTTTTCGCCTAATTTATATGCCTTCTTGAGGACCTTTGAATATGCTTGGTTGTGTCACTGTCTTAATGAGGAGATTTGACAGAACATATTAATTCATTTGCATTTAAATCTCCTGGTTAACATGTTTACGGGAAGTATTTACCAAGACAGTCATAGGTCTTTCAAATGTAACAGATAATCTATTAAGCTGAAAGAGATACAGCCAAAGAACTTCTATTTTTTTTCTACAAAATGTTGTTCATGTTCTCCTTCTCAGACGGACTTTGGTGTACTGTATGATTCATTTTAATTTGCTTATCGGCTGCTACTGCTGTTTAATTTTGTGTCCGTATATAAATTGCCCTATGATGCTAAATCACATTTGTTCATCTAAAGCGCCAACAGAGACCTGAAAGATAAAATAATATTTATGTAGTATCTTTTTTTTGCACCGATTTATAATTGTCTACGTCAGTTAGTATGCTGCAGGTATATACATTTAATGTTTTATTTTTGTTATATAAAGAAATGTTACATTCATTTGGAACTCAAATTAAGCTAATGGATATCGTAAGACAAATTAGATCCCCATCAAAGCTTAACTTAAATCGTGTGCTCGCGAAGGTGACACCAAAGCAGTCCGATCTGTAGAGGGTTTTGACACCTTCGCTGTTTCATGGCATAAACGTGTTAATTATTTTTGCCACTTTCAGGGTAATTTCCTCCTCGCTTCCAGATATCATTATCGATATAAAGGCCTATCCCCAGACAGCCAAAACGGCTATCATCACCGTCGCTCCGGCTCCTGCCTTTTTCTTAAATCTAAACATGTATTCATTTAATAATATTAAGATAGCAAACAATAATACAAAATCCTCTATGTAATGACAAACATGAGTAATTCTTATTATTAATGCTTATATTTGCATATTTATGTAGCTGCATTTGGGTCCAAACTTGTGAGATTAATCAGTTTAAATGTACAATAAAAATGTAATCCAATTAATGCGACTTAGATTTAATTTATTTTTAATTTATATTTATTGTACATTATTTCCTTTGTTTTGTTTTACTGGAAAGAAATATTCATACTTTAACAGTACTATTCCTTGCAGTCTAATTCGTGCTAAAATGTTTTTTGTCTCAGTTTGTGAAAGTATTTAATCCATCGTAATAGCAAAAAACGAGCAATTTGTCTTGCTTTTAGCACAAGTCTACCTGAACCAGATTCACGAGGACAAGAGCTAAGAACTGATAGTGAAAAGAACTTTTTAATGTCTGCGTTAATTTCACATAAAACTACAATATAATTATTATTGGTAATACCATTTCAAATGATTATTTTATTTTCTGTGCTCATTGTGCAGTATGAAGATTTATCCCATTATGGAATGGACGGCGTAGGAATCCCCACCACGATGTATGGGGACCCTCACGCGGCCAGATCTATGCAGGCTGTACATCTGAATCACGGTCCCCAGCTGCACTCGCACCAATATCCACACACTGCTCACAACGCCATACCGCCTGGTATGGGCTCTTCCGTCAACGATGCATTAAAAAGAGATAAAGATTCAATTTACGGGTAGGTTGAAGTGACAGTCCGTTCGGGTTTTTTGTTCTTTCACTTTTTTTCCGCGACAAAAAGGCACATCCAACATGAGCTGTTTGTTTGTGTAATATTTAATAATAATAAGAAGAAGAAGAAAAAAACCCGCAAAAAATCTAGTGAATAGTGAAGTTTGTAGAGCGTTTTTGAGAAAAATGAAAAAGTTACTACGAAAACAGGGACAGAAGAAAGAGGGGAAAAAAGCTTCGGGCCTATTTTTCCCTCTTTTATGTTCACAATTAGCCATAAACCATGTTTAGCGAGCATTTTATGATTAATTCATTATATATATGCTCTTCACTAGTTATGCATTTAAAAATTTATATATTCAGGATTTTTTTTCAAATTGAAGTTTGCAGTGTTCCATCGTGTGACTCAGAAATTATTTTGAGGTTGTTTGCTCGTTGAAAACAGAACAAATGAATTATAGGCAGCAGCTACGTATTAAAAGTTTATGTCTAAATAAAGTGAGAAAAAGTTAGATGTAAAAAAAAGTTTTATTCATAGAGTGCTGCACCATACATGAAATTTAATAACGATGTGCAAAATTCCCATTAATATATAGAATATTGCTGTGGGCCTTAACTGTCAATATATTTATCTTACAATGTATTCTCTAAAAATAAAATTACATCCAACATTTGAACTGAAAAATGGATACATGAGCTGCAATTGGTAAGAAACCAGATTATTATGACCATAGTGTGTTTACGTGTGGGAGACTTTAACATGTTTTCAAATGTTACAACTAGTCAAGTTGGATAGCAGAGGAGTGATGCGTTATTGCTCAAAATGGCTTCTATTACGAAGTAACTGGCTGCCTTTAGTTATACGCGGGATAATAATATTATTAGTCCTCTAATGTGGCCTTCTTCAGGGACTAAAACAGTTACATGCTCTGTGGAAATGATCCTGCTATTTTGTTCCTGGTGTGCTCACTCAAGTTTGCAATTATATTTTCTTCCAGGCACCCCCTCTTCCCTCTCCTAGCACTGATTTTTGAGAAATGTGAATTAGCAACTTGCACGCCGAGAGAGCCCGGGGTTGCGGGTGGTGATGTGTGCTCCTCTGAGTCTTTCAATGAAGATATAGCCGTATTTGCTAAGCAGGTTAGATCATTTAATATTTTTATTTTTTTACACGAATATTTGCAGAAAAATAATAATAATAATAAGTAGCAATTGTCCGGCGCTTGTAAATTCACTTTTGCTTATTTTGGCTATATTAACATTGCAGTTTATATTGTTATAAAATAAATTAGATGTCTAATTCAGCTTTGGGCCTATTGGCTATGTTTACTTTATATTTATTGGAGGCTAAATGGTCCATATAATTGTAGGATAGATCTTTAACTCCGAAAATAAAATAAAACGAGGTTTAACTCTGTGTTTTGTGGTTAAATTGGATCTTTGGAATGGTGAAATATTTTATTCATTCCATTGTTTTAGATTCGAGCTGAAAAACCCCTCTTTTCATCAAATCCAGAATTGGACAATTTGGTATGTATGCCGCTGTTTCCGTTTACTCAGTTAATTTCCATTTTTAAAACTATGCCAAAAGGAGCGTCATACTCCTAGGTATCACTTTTTTGAAAGCTGTGTACGCCATTGCTCTTGAAGGAGTCAACTTCAAAATGGATTTTTGTAAAAATCGTGTCACCACAGATAACTGTCCGTTGTGCGTCGCTGGATGGCTGTCAAATGTCTTTTTAAACGCCCCCAAGTTATACGGTATATGCAAACAGTTTTAACTTATGTTTACATCCCTTATCTTAGCGCTACGCCACGGCGGTTAGCTTGAACCGAACCTATTCCCAACTAATGCAATTCCAACCAATTTATTTATTTATTATGATCTTCAAATTACAGTTTTCTATGATATTAAAGGATGTTATAGCATTCTGTTTAATTTACAATCGGCAGAAGTATGGGGCTTCGCTTTAGATTTGACGGACAGATCAAATGTGATATTTTGATTATTGTTTAATTTTAGCGAAAGATCAACTTAAAGGTTATGAAAGTTATGAAAAAGATATATACGGACCAATAAAGGCTTTATTCAAGGTTTTATTAGAATGTGCCAAAACGTGGCGTTGCCCCCATTGTTGATTTCCTTAGAAGTATAATGCACGTGTGTGTATTTTTTAGATGATTCAAGCAATTCAAGTATTGCGGTTTCATCTGCTGGAGTTGGAGAAGGTAATTTCCCTTCACTTACGTGTTACAAATCTGACCTATAGGGTACATTTGCATAAAGGATTTTTTTCTGGTCTGTTGTAATTAGTGTCAAAACCAATCTTCCTGCCTATTTCTCATTCCAGATTAATTACAATTCAGGGTCTTAAAACAGAACAATATAAAGTGCTCTCCAGTTATCTTTTTGTAATGTCTTTTTGCGTAAGTCATTGACATTATAATTGTCACCAAGTATTTTTTAAATAGGCCTATTGTGATATATACTTGAAAGCATTCATGTTTTTATATGTCTTTATATGTAGGAGATATACTTAATAGGCATTTATTGGTACAGAATATTTTATTTGAAACCATTTTTATTGTCAAAATACGTGTGGTCTGGGTTTCATATAGGCGTATAGGATAGGGTGTTCGCCTCTTAACTAAGCGAAGCGTAACTGGATTTCTTATTCCAGACAAATATGCGAAAAAGTGCATGTACTAACGTGTACGTACATGGTCTCTGATAGTATGAATGACGAGAAATGTGTGATAATTAAATAACTACGAAATTAAACAGTTTACCTTAAATGTCATTCAAACAGGTCTTCCCCTAATGGCTACATCAGCTCATCAGCGGGAGCGTATGAATTTAGCACGGGTGTTGAATATGTTGTAACCCATGAGTAGTCTTGTCACTGTCAATTTTACAAGATATCTCAATTTTGCAAGAAAATCAGTAATTCCAAATTCAAGATAGCGGAAGCAACTAACTGAAAGTTTTTAATTGTCCCCCCCCCCGCCCGTTGCGCTTGTCAAATTCTTATAGAGCCCTTTTGTGATAATTGAAATTTTGTCTCATATAGGTACACGAACTCTGTGACAATTTCTGTCACCGGTATATCAGCTGCTTGAAGGGCAAGATGCCAATCGACTTGGTTATAGATGACAGGGAAGGTGGATCCAAATCAGACAGTGAAGATATCACAAGGTCATCAGGAAACCTCGATCAGGTAATTTGCATTATTTCTCGTTTGGTCTTCAGTGTCAACATGTCTTCTTTAGTTTTTAAGTGACAATGAAAAATACACACTGCGTCATTAGATTCTAATTATGTCAACCCATGTTAAAATATCGGTAATAATGCGCTTGTGAGCGTACTTGAAAGACTTTGACGATACACACGATCTTTTATATTCTTGGTTTTTACGGTTCACTCGTTGTTTGAGAGTTTTTTCGTGTGTGTTCCAGTTGGCTTATAGTCTCAGAGTCGTGTATCAAGATTTTAGTTGTGTAGGGATACCAGTTAGGAAATATCAGGGCGTTCAAACAAAGGGAATCGCCACGCACTTAATCACCGTGATGGTGCTCACAGGCTGAATTATACAAACTCATGCGGTCGAATCATACTCTTGTGCGCTGTTTATTCCGAAGGTCACGCGTTTCTTCACGGGGAACATCCATTTTTCGCTTTATTGGATTTCTAGAACGTTGTTATATAATAACTTCATACTAATTAATATTGCAGAGTCTTCAAAAAGTTATTGAGAGCGATTTGTTTGATAATAATAATAATAATAATAATAATAATAATAATAAATTCTGGGACCCTAACCAACATAAGCGGTTTGAATATGGATGGATGGATGGATGGATGGACAGTCGACGAATCAGTATCTGGCTATTGATGACCCTGAAACTTGAACATTAAGAGCTAGAATTATTAAACGGCGCGTGAAACCATATGAACAAATTACGACGTGCATAGTGGCCAGGAACCGAAACTTTAATTAATTTTTGCCATGAAGACGTCCACCATATGCCCCCAATAGCACGCCTTATATGAAGCGAATAGAGTAACAATATCTTACGACAGCATTAGGGTTAAGTTTCTAATGCTTATTCGGGACGTTTTCGGCAGTGTAATAAATTAATAAAACGTTCAGTCACCGTCGTTGCATGCAGTTTTTAATAATTTAGAGACTACTCGCGAAAAATCTGATTGAATGCTGTTTTTGAGTTTACTAGGTAGACCTCCTTGATACTCATTGGGTCGGTAGGGCGATATTCTCCTTTATCTAACTGGGTTGTGTTTTTAAAACTTTATGGTCACAAGCTGTAAATATACTTAGTTAACTGAGTATTTGTAATATATGTCGCGAGATATGTACATTGTGTGGATGGTTGTTTAGCAGACACGACTACCAGCGTAATACAGCGTATGCGTCTCGTTGTCTGTGTTTGTAAAGTATACTCTGTGGTATGAAGCAGGCTTTATACAAATTCGCAGAAGTATTAAGAAAAGGGAGGCCCGTGTGTTGATTCAAGTCAGGGCACTGCAGAATAAATAAAAACAGTGACAGTAAAAATATACTTAAATCCACAATGAAAACCTATAAGCTGATTAAACTCCTGCTCTGCAGTGTTTCCACCAGCAGGGCTCTCAGGAACTGAGGAAACAGTATGTTTCTGTTATGTTTTTTTTTCTCTTTCTGTCGAACACTTTAATAAAGTCTTTAAGGTTGGGGGTAGTGTTTTGATGAAAGACGCGGGGCTCCCTGCGGCAAGCGGTTCGTCTTCGACGGAAGGTGAGAACGTCGGGTCCTCTCCGCTCGCTGGCGAATGCTGCCGGGCCGGTTCCGTTCCTCGGGGCTGTGGAGATAAACGCACGGCAGCCTCAGGTGCCTTCTGAGCCAGAGTGACCGGTTAGGCGCTTAACACCTTCGCGTCGGACTGTTTCGTCGCGGCCGTGTCACGTGTCGAAGGCTCGCGACGATGGTGCCTGTGTCCCCCGTCCCCCATCCTCTCCATGTTTTTAATAGTCCGTGTCACCTTATGCCCCAGTGACGTTAGGTCGAAGCCTGGCCTGCACAAGGGTCCATACTCCTGGACCTTGCTATTTGTCGCTTTTTTGTATGCCGCCGCTTCACTCCGAGAGCCGTCTCTCATGTCTTTCGGAAGTAGACTTCAGTACCACTCCCTGGTCTTTCCATCATGATTATTGTCTTGCTGCTGTTTGATTCTTCTTTCTCTTCTGACAGATAGATGTATTTTCACAATATCTTTGAATTCAATTTTGTTTTCTTCACTTAATGGTCTCTCCTTGCTCTGAATGCTAACCACTGGCTTTTATGCATTTATATTTACTTCATTTCAAATTAGTGCAGGGAGTGGCACACTCATTCCCAAAGCAGCTACGTTAAACCTCTGTATTACAAGTTTCTGTAACTGCTGTGGGGATCTGGAGCAATCTGCATCAAAGGTTGGAAGATCTGTAGCGAAAATAAAACTGAATATTTTTGTATTTATGCCTTGTGTCATTCGTGTCTCTAACCGGCTGTTAGCTGGCTAAAATATGTGAGAAGACACTTCAGTCAGCAAACACAATGATGCTCTCGTGCCCATAGTTTGACTTTCTGTGGTATGGTATGCTGTGCTTCACTAACATTATTTATTGTAGTCAAAACTAAACTAAACCAGAATCATACTGAGTCACACTGCATGAGGTATGTCAAATTATTGTGATCTTCCAGTTTTATATAATATTAAATATTTTTAAAAAAACAATAGAATACCTTACATGGACGTTTTTGTCAGTATCTCAAAATGATCTTTTTTTTAAATTTACTACACCATATTATCTTTAGATTTGTCTCATTGTAGTCACATTAACAATCTGTTTAGGCCAAAACTTTGTAAACTGTTAAGGTATGCAGCGTAAAACAATCAAACAGCATTTCATTGCAGATCGACGTGTGGTCGTTAATGCATTTATGAATTTCTGCCGCAAGTTCACTTGAATTACTCTCCTGTAGACAAAATGGGTGCTGACAGCGCGTCACTGTTTACAGTCGTTGCAGTTTATTGATACATTGCTGCTCGATCTCACTCACAGGGACATGCTCGTGGTATAATGCGAGGTTGTATTGATCCAGCTTAAACAAAAGGACCATGAGCTTTCCTTGTTTTAAAGTGAAAGAATGTGCACACTTAAACAAATCTCACAAAGGATTACAACTTGTTGACAATGCAGCGGAGCTTTGGCGAAGCAGAGCGCATACAGGTTTAGGTAAAAAAAAAAAAAAAAGAAAAATGTTGCATTTTTTGGCAGAGAATCAGAAAAGCTTCCCTCTATGTAAGATTTCTGCAAAATGATGACATACTACAGTGGTTCTTTATTCACACAAGACATGAAATACAGGCAAGCAGACTGTACACACAGATATCTATATAGAGCTATATAGAAGACTCTAATTTGAATGCGTGATATATCCTGAAGAAGAGATTCACCATTTTGTTTTTTTTATTTTGCGTGCTAATTGGCTAGTCATTGACACAGTTGAGAGTGACTTTAAAGCGCTTGGATCAGCAACAAGTTGTGTTCAGTTGTGGGGTTGAGAAGGCCTGGCTCCTTCTGTTTGAGTGGTGTGAACTCTGTACTTATTATTCAGGGTCGTCTGGTCCGAGTGGCTGTCGATGCTCAACCTGCTCTGCTGTCACAACGAGGTTCTGAATGTGGTCACCACGTGACTACCCATCCCCATATTTAGCACTAACTCTCTCCAGTAAGCTATTGGGGTACCTGTCATTATGGATGAATGCCTGCATCCTGACACCCCCCCCCCCCCACACCTCCCGCATCCCTTATCTTGACAGCGGGGTGGAAAAAATAAACAAAGGTTGAAATTTAAGGTGGATGTGGTGTGTGTGTGTCTCTGTGTTTTTGTGTGGGTGGGTGGGGCTGGGCCTGTGGTTGGGGGTGTGTGATTGTGTTTGTGTGGGTGGGGCAGGGTGCGCACGTGGCACCACCAGACCACCAGCCTAAGATGCACTAAACAGCTCTGCTCTATCCAGTCATGGAGGGGGCACAGTTTTTAATTTAACATCACCTGCTGACACACACACTCGACACATGCGTGTGCTTGACGGCGTGTGTGCTGCATGATTGATGCACTTCTTCATGTAGAGTATTTAAAAGAAAGAATAATGCCTGACAGCCTGCTACAATACTTATTGCTATTAGAAATGATTTGGCAGCCCTGCATTTCTTGCATGAGTGCTTGTTTTATGTGGGGGGGGGTGGAAAGTTTCCCGGCATCCACCCTAAGAGTTGCCACAATAAGAATGCAATGAATTGGAATGCCTCACTGATCATAGAGGAATCAGAATTCCAGCAAGGAAAATCTTTTCATGGTGAATTAAGAGGCAAGGAAGCAAATATTAATGAAGAGAAAGGTAGGTTTTTGATGCCCCCCCCCTCCCCGACCATCACTGAGCCAGTGCTACACATATGGAGTTGGCAAAACCCATGCAGAACAGAACATGGAAAATGCCTGGCACTCTAGGGAGGAAGAAAAACGTGAAGGTTGTAGTTTGTATTGGGTGGGCTGGCGTGGGGGGCATTGGGCTGGAGGTGTGTGAATGGAAGAGAAAGGCTGAATGACATCTAAAGCAGCTCATTATGGGGGACAGTGAATATTTCAGCCGTGTGGTTGTGTGTGTAAAATCGGCGTTCTGTGACGAGCTTTCACTTCTCAACACGTCTCCTTAGACGGCTGAATGCTCTGATCAGCCGTATTTATATATATGAAACGCCCACAGTCCCTTTCACTTCCATTGCCTAACCTGTTTGTTTATATATTTCTGGATATCTCACATTATATATATACCTATCTATATATAGACACAAGGTGTCGGGTACCCGTGTTTTTGGCATTGTCCTGTCGGGCTGTTTTCTATTAATTTTGAAGCGGATCAGCGCTCTGCCAAAGTGTCCGGGGCATTATAAATAGACCGAGTGCACCCTGGAGATGTCGCTTTCCGGATCGTGGGCCTTGCCGTGGGTCCCACGGGTCCTGACAGCTTCCCACACATCTTGCCCGCCTTTTGTTCAATTACAGTTAATGCAATAGTTTGCCATTTTCTTCTTCTAATTATATTTTCAAGTGGGATTTGTGTCGCTCAGAGAGAATGGAAGTAAAAAGAAAAACAACATCCTTTAACATGGTGGGTTGTCGTGCCCAGCATTCTGTCTCTGGGGTGCTGTACCGTTCTTTTTAACAAAGCTCTGAATAAACAATACCCCCTCCTTTCTGTGAGGGCTTCGAGTTATGGAAACTGGCAATTGGGCTTTAACCGTTTGCTGCCCCAAGCACGTTTCCACATTCTGTCTGCTGGCACTCCTTTGGTATTTGCTGCGAGATACGTGTTTACTGTTTCCCTCAGTGTTTGTGGGGACATGAGTCCAGCATGACTCGTAGTATCTGAACGACGGAGCCCTTTGACGTTTCCCAGCTTGGGGTATTGTAGCACAGAGAACAGCTTCAGGTGGAATGCCCATACCTTGTCCTGCAGAAAGGAAGTTTTGTGTTCAACAGCCAGATTTTTAAATCGTGGGTGTTGAATATAGCCAGTTGTGATTGTGGTTTTAGTGAATATACTTAAAAAAACACATATCTAAAGGAGACATATTTGGAATTAATTGAAGAGTTTTGCCTGTATTCTCAGCCAACAAGCCAAGACAGAACACGTTTGCATCTCAGTAAGTGTCAGTGAGCTGAAAAACAAACACAAACACACTTGTGCCCCATTCAAACAGCCAAAAACCGGTATGAAGGCAAAGCATGCAAGCATGCATCAGTTCAATGCTCGCCCCTTTCCCCTGTCAGTTCAACACTCAGCCCTTTCCCTCGACAGTTCTACGCTTGCCCCTTTCCCCCATTGGTTCGACGCTCATCCCTTTCCTCCATCAATTTGACACTTTCCCCTTTCCCCCGAGAGTTCGACGTTCACCCCTTTCTCCTGTCAGCTCAACACTCACCCCTTTCCCCCAACAGTTCGACGCTCTCCCCTTTTCCCCATTGGTTCAATGCTTACCCCTTTCCCCGACAGTTTGACGCTCGCCCCTTTCCCCCAACAGTTCGACGCTCTCCCCTTTTCCCCATTGGTTCGATGCTTACCCCTTTCCCCCTACTGTTTGACGCTCACCCCTTTCTCTCGTCAACTCAACACTCACTCCTTTCACCGTCAGCTTGACGCTCACCCCTTTCCCTCGCCAGTTCGATAATGCCCCTTGTCCCTCGTAAGTTCAACGCTCACTCCTTTGCCCCATCAGCTCGACGCTCGCTCCTTTCACCCATCACTTTGACGCACACCCCTTTCCCCCATCTGCAGCTACTTTCCTTCACCACAAACGTTGCCGGTAGTGATAAGAGGCAACATCTGTTTGGCGTACAATAGTAGAAGGAGGCGCCACATGAGGCGGAGTGCGTGTCGACCACGAGGGGCCATTGTCTGGCCCTCTTCTCATTATCCTCATGTCCGCTCCATTTGCCACATACCATTTGCCAAACAGCTGACACTCTAGGGCCACTACAGACCCTCAGCTTAACTGTCAATAGGACCTCTTCTCCTTTTTTTAAGCCCCTTCTTGTTTGGTCTTCATTAAGATTCGCCGGGACCCACAGAGGCTGACCGTGACCCGCTCCTCACTGCTGTATAAAGCTGCGGTCAGACTGCCTCTTGGCCACACAGCCTTGCGCGGTCGCTGCTACTGCTCGCCTTTCGGGACGTCCCACGGGGATCAGTTATTTCTCCTGTGATTTTTTTTGAAGGACCCGTGGGCCATGGCTTGTTTCTCCTTGGTAAGGTCGTTGATCAAACTCATGCTCCTCCTTCTCTCAAAAGTGGTAAAACGACAGCAGTGCTTTATTTTCCTGGGATCGCGGCATCATTTTGGAGCCTTAAATTGAAAGCGGACGTACTAACAAGCCTGCTTTGGTTTATTGAAGAGATGTTACACTTTAAAGTTGATCTGTTGTTTCTGGCTCACATCAATTGGTGGAATTGTATGTCTGTTAGGATTTTCCTGGGGGGAGGTAATGTGCAGGAGGAGCTTAAAGTTTGACAGTAGGGTGTTCTTTTCCATGCTAACTTTGCCCGTGAAAAATGCACCTGCAGCTGGGAGGCTAACCATGTACAGCCGCAATGTAATGTGATCATGTGATGAACTGACCACTAGCTTTCCTCTCCTCAGACCTCGTGGAACAGAGACCATGATGACACGGCGTCCATACGCTCTGGCGGGACCCCTGGGCCATCCAGCGGCGGACACACGTCCCACAGCGGGGACAACAGCAGTGAGCAAGGTAAGGCCAGACAC
This sequence comes from Gymnarchus niloticus, assembly GCA_009936485.2. Lineage (NCBI taxonomy): Eukaryota > Metazoa > Chordata > Actinopteri > Osteoglossiformes > Gymnarchidae > Gymnarchus > Gymnarchus niloticus. The sequence continues at coordinate 154,519 of JAACJT020000051.1, forward strand.
TACGGGGTCATCGTGCGTTGCCATGACCACAGGAGGGCGGCAACCTGGACCGGAGATGTGGGTGGAGTATGCAGCTATAATGTCACTGCTGAAGCTGCTCCTGGCTTCATACCTTCAACCTTTTATCATCAGAGTGAATGCTTATGTCCTTTACAGTGACAGATTGGTGTCTTTTCTTCGGAATTTTCCTATTGGATCTCTAGAAGCTGTTTAGGCGGCTGAAGTCCTCTGCTTTACTGTGCAGTTTTTAACCTTGGAGCTTTGGTACCTCAGCAAAAAAAAAAAAAAAAAAAAAAAAAGAAATCCTACTTCTAGTCACAAAAAATATCAAATCCTGCCCTTACGTGGTACCAAATATAATTTTTGTGCATGCAACGCATTTCAGAAATTGCAATTCTGCATCTGCTGTGGTGATCTCGATTGTGCCTTGGGGGTCAGTGTATGACACCTCCAGAATCACAGCTGACGTCGGTGGATGTAGGCCTTTATCTGTTTTTTTTTCTGGGTACGTTAAAGACGCAGCAATCACCGGATGGTGATGCGCTCTGGCCTCATCGGTCGGCCTGGCGTTTTCCGTCTCGCTGCACGGCCTCGAATGAAACGTGGGCAGAAAGGCGCTTCATTTATTATTGAGTGGATGTCGGGCAGCAGACTCAGGGTTCGGCAGCCGGGAGGCAGAGCAGGATGGGAGCAGAAAGGACCACATTATGTTCTAGTTGACTGAGCAACGATTTATACAGCAGCGCCTTTTTTTAACATCAAGAGGGAGAGTAATAACATAGGCCAGGCTGGCCGTCCCTGGCAGTCAGATTCCTGGCGACTAATGGGTCAGAGGAGGAGGTCGTGTCTGATTGGACGTCTTAATGAGCCCGTTCTGTGTGGAGTTTTTTTCGGGTCCAGGCTGAGCCTGACCTTTGCTCTTTATTGACCAAGCTGACACTTCATTTTTCAAGTATTTCTAATTACTGTCGCTGCTCTGGGTGCCGGGGCCCTGCTGTCAGTCGTGGGTCGACCCAGCCCGCGGGGGGGGGGGCACTGTGAGTGTGTATACTGAAGAAGATGAAGAGTGTTTGTGGGAGCGGACCATCATGCTCCAGAGTTTTTATTGGTTAGAAGTCCCAATTCAGGTGCAGTTCTCAGTAGTGATGGGAGGCTTCAAAACCTGTGGTGTGGGGGAGTATCCTACCATGAATTTTGAAGCCTTGTTTGTCCCATCACTAGTTCTCAGAGTGACATTGGACTTGATATGTAATTGTGTATGAAATATAATGTTTTACAAATATAGTCACATACAGTATTTTTTGCAATCACTGGAATGCCAGGTAGACCCCCAATAAAGTCACAGCTGAGTCTTACAGTCAGCTTGTCACATTCCTCAGACTGTGGCACTATTGCCAATCCCGTTGTCAACGCCATACCTCCTCACCTGTTCTCCAGAAAGACTACTTCCTCATTTTCTCTCTCTGTCTTCCATCCTTCTTGTCCACTCTTCATACTCCAGCCTGCCCCCCCACCCCCTGATCATGCACAGGAGAACAAGGGCCTATCTCTGCTCAAGGATGGAACGGTGGGGGCGGGAATGATGGGTGTCTCCGGCAAATTTGAATGCATGGGGCTGTCCCTTTTTACATGGTGAGCTTGGTGACATCTCTGTTGCCCCAAGCTGCCAGCTCAACATGGAGTTCGAGTGGCAATGGGGGCAAAGAGCGTTCTGTCCTAAAAACACATGCAGGAATTTGTTTTACAGCAAAGCAACCTCGCTCTCTCTTCCTCTCTCTCTTTCTCTCTTATTGTGCTTTCTCTCTCTCACTGTTTTTCTGTCTTTTCTCCTCTCTTGTTTCACTGTTTTTTCTCTCTTTCTTTCCCTCTCTCACTGTGCTTTTTCACTCCATATGTTTTCCCTCTCTCTCTCTCTCTCGCTGTCTATCTCCATGTGCGTTCTCTCTCTCTCTTTCTCTCTCTCTTTTTCCCTCTCTCAGTAGGCTTTCTCTCTCAGTCATGCTCTTGTGCCTTACTCATTTGCTTTTTTACCCAAACTCTGGAAACCCACATCTCCCATGGTTAAGGTGCCAGTGTCAGATGTCATTTTTTCACCCCAGTTTTGCTGGCATGGTGTTTAGTTTAAACGGTTAAATTCGTGCCTGCTTCTGCTAACACCGGGCGTGTTTGTGACCTCGGCGCAGGGGACAGTAATTATTGTAAGCAGTGTACTTTGGAGAGAAAAACAAAACAAATCATTACTCCAGCCCTCACTGTGCTGCTTCTGGCCCCTGTAGTACCACTTGCACCATGTTGATTAAAGGGGGAACCCTTTTCAGCAAGACCGGCAAAAGAAACAAAAATCTTCCCAGGAAAAGGGCAGATATCAAGAAAAGAATATTTGAAATATGTATTTAAGTGTGCTGCTGGACGAGGGAAGAGCAAAGAAAAAGATAGATATGTTTTGCCAATTACGCGGGCTGTTTGCAATCTGCCGTCCGTATGCCAAGTTAAACAGTGCTGGTGAGTTTGCGATGGTCTGCCTGTATCTGCACTTTACAAGGCCGCTGCTACAGGCCTGGGGCCTGCAGAAAGGAAGCAACAATTGAGCTCCATGGCTACCTTAAGGTTCTCACTCAGAGTGAGTTAAGCATCTCTTTTAAGCAAAAGAACGCAGTGAGTTTAAGTCAGAAGCAAGTTCAGTGTAAGTCAGAAGATATTTTCTCTGGAAAGGCTTGTCTGTAACATGATCCTGCTTGGTTTCATTGTAATAAATCACATCAGTGTAAAATGAGATAGCTGATATTAAATATGCTGGATATGTCACTTGTTTTGAGTTGTAAGGTTAGTCAAAGGGGGAGTCGTGAGAAAACAGTCTGACCTTAAGCTGTTTTTAGCTGTTCTTTGCCCAATTGATCAGGTCGACCGTCAGAGTCATTAGTCCCCATTGACCAGTGGCAGTTTGTCACTGATGGCCCCCGAGAAGGTCAGCCAGATAGATGAAGCGGCAGCGATTAGCCCTGCTCTGTCACTGGCTGTCCGTCTGGCAGGACCGTTTGAGGCGAGCGGCCTGGATGTCAGTCAGCAGCGTGCGGTTTAGAGGGGGAGGGGGACCGAGACGGGAAGAGCTCGGCGTCAGGCCTGCCAGATCCCTGACTTTGTGTTTCCTGAAAGTCATAAGATAACTGGAGAAATTGCCCACCAGACTGGAAGGGTCCACTGTTTCCTGGATGTGTTGTGCTTTCTTTAAGCTGCACCGTCTCCATGCTTTAAAGGATTACAACCAAACAGAGACTTTCCCACTCTTTCTAGAGTCACTGGCGGCTTATTATTTTTCTTTTGTTTCATGTGAAAGTCACTAAGGACTACAGAGAGGTGACTCAAAGGCCTGCAGCTTATTGTCACATCTTCAGTGGGTTTTAAGACAACAATATAGATATTGTCAAGATCCTCATCTGGATAATTGAAGTGTTAGAACGTAAACACATTTCACTGCATTTCTGCTTAACAAAAAAACAGTAAACTTTCCAATCTTTTTTTGCACGGCCCTTGATGGTTGACCATACATCACATGAGCAGAAGGACAGAACTTAATCCTGAAAATGATGTCAATATGGAATGTGGAGGTGGGGACTGCTGCAGGGGATGCTGTGGTCATTGCTTCCAAATGAAGACAGACTGCTTGGGCGACTCTAGTGGGTTGTTCCTGACATGTACCGACAAGATTTCAGCCTTCTGAAATGCTTAAGGGCCTCATAGTTTTTGTGTGGATTAAAGCTTTCACCAACGGTTCCAAGAGGGATTTGTACATGTGTGCACATCTGCGTGTTTTTACGTGCAAGTGGAGACTGTTTTGAGGTCTGGGGTGAGAGAAGAAAGTCTGTGGCAGGTGAAGAAAATGGTACCGGTGCACGGTGAGAATCGGCATGTCGCTGACGAAACCCTCGTTTACCCTCAGAGGCACCGGATTGGCAGACAAACAATGGACTGGTTGTTTTTGACAACAAGTATGTTACTTTCAGCAACAGCAACCCATATTTAAAAGTAAATAAAAGACTTTTTAGGCTTTAAAATTTAAGTATTATTTCCTTTTTGTACTTCTTACTTATTATAATGCTTGAAGATAGGAGTTATATGTTAGCAAGTTCTTTTAATGTTGCACCAAGCCAGTCTTCCAGGACAAGTTAACGTTACTACAACTAGTGCAAAAGATGACTATTAGACTTTTATATAGATACAAAATGATTAAACTTTCGGTCTCAAAATGGCTCTGGTGTAGCATCTCCTTCCCGCTCAAGTGACTACTTCCCAACCGAGGGATTTACAGGCCGCTATTAAATTATGACCGAATCCGCCCAATCACACATTAATTAGTAGCTATTGAGTTTAACCAATGTTTGACTTTGACAGACAGATCTCACTTTTTGATAAGGCTGTTTGCCGTGTCACTGATAAACTGTCGTATAGAGAATGGGACAGAGCACTGGTTCCCACATAGGAGAGATTTGCTGGTGACATCCCAGAGCTCTTGAATGCTGTGCATGTGGGAAAAAAAACCATGAAGGAAAGTGAAAGAACAAAGAAGGCAAACAAACTGTATTCCCATATATCAATCTCTCCTTCGCTTCCTCAACCGTCACCCTGGCTGGGGTTTTGCTGGTCAGATTGAGCACCTCGTCAAGTGGCAGACAATGCCCATAAAACAAGAACGATAAGGTCTGGGCTTTTGTTCTTCTCTTTGTTTGCTTTGGACTAATGTGCTGCTTGGAGTGGCTTGTCCTGATCGTGAAGATCCCCCCCCCCCGCCGATACGTGGCGAGTCCTGTTCCTCTGCATCGTGTCCCCACTTGCTGAGAGTCAAAGTCATTCGAGCGGTTAAGAAAAAGGAGGAGAAAAAGTGAGAGGCACACCTTTGCGGTTCCCTTTTCATGTCGGGGGGGGGGGGGTGCCGGGAGAAGGAACTTCCCCACCATACCGGTTTTGGGAAGAAAAGGACCATGCTTGCTGTGTTTGGGTTTAGCTGCACTTCAGAACGGTGGCTCAAACCGCAACCTAACTGACGCGGACCGTTCTCCCTTCTACATGAGGGCTTATCGTCATCATGCTAACAAATGCTTCCATTTTGCCATCTGTTGTTCAGCTAGTTCTTCTCCGCCAGCTGACGCCCCTGCATTCCTTCGACGGGAGGACTTTCCTTGCCTAGCCGTGCGGCTACAGACCACCGTTCCAAGGAGAAGCTGATGCGCTAGGAAATCTCCGTTTATGCAAAACAAAGTTGCCTATTTCAAATCATAAACATGTAATTATGGTTTACTAATGAGGAGGCCTTGCTCTATCTTTATATTCCTATCCAGATATTTGTCTAAGCCTTTTTACTAAGCCGTGCGTACGGCTTTTCTCCCACCAGGAAGCCAGATTGCCGGTGGTAGCTAAATCCTCTCTCGTACCCTGATATTCTCATTCTGTGGTAAGATATGTGATTTGGGCCAATATACCACAAGACCAGCATTTTAAATGAATAATATGGCCCTTGCCTAAAAATGACAAATGTAGAAGGATTTGAAAAGTGTTTTTTAGGTGTCCCAGTTGCAGTCGTAGGTAAAGTTCCACCTGTCTCTAATATTTGTTGTACTGGTGACAGAGGAACACGTGGCAGGTGTGGATTTCTGCGCTCTCTCTTTCATGTCCAAGGTGGAAAAAATAAAAACATTTGCATTTTAGCAGGCGAAACGATTGTGAGCGGTTCATGGGAGAAATCAGAGTGCATAACGCACCGCCAGTGAGGAGCGATGTTTTCTGGTGCTGCATATTTTCTGGTTTCCTCATACAGTACCCACCCCCCCCGGATACTTTCTGAAGTTTGTTGCTGGACACCCAGCCTTTCCCAGCCTTACTGCTTTTCGAGTTACAGAAGGGAAACGGAAATTGAGGCAACACGTCAGTGACAAGTCACAGTGGATTACATCTTTGATGATAAAGACCTGAATGAAAATTACTCAACATCCCTGAAGCCACTGAGAGGCTCAGGAGGTGACCAGCAGATATGAGCTATCCAAGTTTTCAGGAAAAACCTGATAGTGCTCTGAGATATGCTATCAGCCAGTTGGTAACTGATAGGGAGGGCAGGGGATGTGTTGTGGGGGTGTTTTGGGGAGGATGGAAGGGCTGGGGGATGGGATTCAGGGAATGGAGGAGTGGGGGTGGAGTACACACAAGCCTCCCTGAGTGACAGTAAACAAACCGCCTGAACAGACTGCTCATTACCCCCACGCTCTTGCTCAGCTGCTATCACCAGTATCACTTCAGTTTATTTAGGTCTTTGATGAGGAGATTAGCCGAGTCACTGCAGTCGCATCAAAGAACGGCGTCTTGGTGCGCTAACTTTGTTTACGATCTCCGGCGTGAGCCTGAGGGCTCGCTGCAGCAATGCTTCTCGGTAAAGCGAGAAAGGGAACTTGTGTGGGCTGCGGGGCGCTGGACGCACGGCCACTGCTGAACGGGCAGCCCTTCGGTGTGGTCGTTGAAGCCAGGCCGTTCTTCCTCCCACAGATGGACCTTAGCGCTGAGGCTGCTTCGTCTCGTGCCACGATCGATACGTGGAAATACTGCGGAGGTGGCGCGGAAAGGGCCGGGGGGCTGGCGGGCTTGGGGCCAGAGTTTGCGTGTGCCTGTGTGTGCATGCGCGCGCGTGTGTGTGTGTGTGTGTGTGTGTGTGTTTTTTATGTGTTGCAGTGGAAGAAGCTTAAAGCCTGCAAACAGCACCGCACTAATTTTAGACTCTAAAGAGGATGAGGATAAATAGCCTACTGCTAGCTGGCCATATGCTGTCCTGGCAATATTACTGAGAGCCAGGAACACGGCCATACTGATTATTGTTGTTTCAGGGTGGGCGAATTCCCATGCCGTGCACTGAGATACGTGAACCCTTAATTAATGTGTAATAAGAGCACTTCCCATTACGAGCAGTAAATCTGCAGCACCTTCAGAAGGCAACGTCCATCTAGTGCCGTCAAAGGGGGGCTTTGAGTTTCTGTGGCCCCTAAGTGTTAAGCGTACAGTTGGCCTCATTCATTTCTTTCAACATTTTTTGTTGGGTGTGGAAGAGGAATAAAAATGAAGTTCATTTCTCGAAGTAACATATTTCCATTTTTGTAATTTGCCACACCTCTGCCGGGACCCGTTATGCACAGAGTGTTAAAGGAGAGTCAAAGGAAATTACTGCCACCACTCAGGAATAACGTTCTCATCGCCACGTTTTCCAGGACTATGCCATCTTCTGGCCCATTTCTGACCTTCCTGTTTGTTACCCTGTTCTGCTTTGCCAGGGGACGGATTATAGATCTGGGGAGGATTGCCGGGAGAGCATCTTACATGGACGGGCATCACTGCAGCTTGGAGATTGTGGGTTACGTCGGTGGTGGGGGGGGGCTGTTAGTTTTACTGGCTAGAGTCCTGACCCCAAGTTGACCTTGCCCAAATGAAACCCCCCTCTTCTTTCCCCCCAGGCCGGCCCAATCATCTGACATGGATACCTGTTTGGGGGATTTAGGTGGAAGAGATAAACACTTTTTAGTTTAAAAAAATAACAGCTGATGTAGGCAGGGCTGGGGGGTGGGGGTGTGTGACAGTTCTCTGTGTGTGCATGCATGTGTGACCGAGTCGTAACTAGATCACTTCCTTGTGCTCTTAGCGGGAAAAGAGGGGAAGAGGGTCCAGGCAGGATTCCACAGATGAAAAGCACCGATAAAGAGCAGAGGAAGGGCTCCAGCCACAAGGCGGGGCAGCATCTCACAGCCAGCGGCGTGGACAGAGCGCGGCCTGGCACTGCCGGCCCATATCGCACGGCTCCACGTGGTTCAGGAAGAACAACGTCAGTCTTGCAGCTCTATTTCCGTCACTTCCGTGTCTGCTTTTTTTTTTATCTCGTCAGCCCACTAGAGCCGATAGGGGTTTGAAGGCACCGGGTCTCCATGTCCTCGCTTCCCGTGTCCGCTGCCCCCACAGCTGTCTGTCAACAGTGGCGGGCAGTTGGGGGGCGGTGCCTTTAATCAAGGGGTTGCACAATCATAGGAAATCAAAAGGAAAAAAGAAAATGACTCATTTCCATTTATTCTGCTCAAATCTCTAACACAAATAAGATGTGAAGTGCACTTAACTCAGCCGGACTGTTCATGACCCTCCGAAGGTTTCCTGGGCCATAAACAAGGACAAGGCACAATACTCCCGTGGTGTCAGCTGGGGGGGGGGGGGATGCGTGTTATCAGCTGCTTAAATGCTGTCCTGTAATCAAACCTAGTTCAGCCCCACCATACTGACACGTGGGTATGGGGGAAAATCCTTTGCATGTAACTTATCGTGCGCCTGTGTCGCTCAGATAATTTTCCACATGGAAGTTATCTCCCCAAAGCTAATAATAAGGGCTGGTTGGGTAAAGCGTACGCTCCAGCGAAGGGGCGCTAACTGCGTCTCTGATACGTCCTGCCAAATTTAAACTAAATACACAGTATAATGTTACCATGAAACTGGCAGGAAAGAGACGAACCTGTTTGCTTCCCGCTTCCAGCTCTGCTTTTGATTGTGCATGAAAAAAAGGGCCCGATTGGACCTCATTGGATTCACCCCTGGCTTTTCAGCAGCATACTGTTTTATAGTCCATGTTTTTTTGGCTCTGTTATGCCACTTTTGAGTGATTAGATATACTTTCGGCGTCTATTGAGGGTTTCTGTTCCAACCCACCCCCCTCCGTTTTATCCTTTGAAAAGCCCCGCTCACCAAGTCACCCACTATGTACGGGCGTCGAGTGAATGTGATGCGGGCTGGTGCCGCCACGCTCTGAATTGGCGAAGTGTCTGAGACAGCGTTTCTCCGCGCCTTTATACGGAGGATGGCTGAATGAATCGGGAGTCATGGCATACGTCTGTTCGACACGGAAGGGTAAACTAATACGGCCATTCCTCCCTTCATCGTTTCCAAGACCTGTAAACACTGCACATATGGGAACAAAATCTGCAATTTAATACTGCATATTGCAATAAGGACTTAATAGAATTGTGACATTTTAGAATAAAATGGTAATATTTCCTTCTCACAGTCTTGAGGATAGCAGATAACCTTATGTGACAAAACTACAAGCAAATAACACGCATAATCTAAGCATACAGTATGTGTGTAGATATTTCCTGTGGGACTGGGAATGCTCTCAACATTTTAAGATGTTTTTCTGCTCACGGATTTCCGTAAAAAACAATTCAATTTGATGTGTGCATCAGTAAACTGGTTACACATACATAATAAATCAGAATTTCCTCTCATCCATGTCATTCACCAATGCTTGCAGAACTTGCAGTAAGTTGAGAGGGACCCTCGAATTTGGTTTCGTTTTGTAGCTTTTCATGTCCACCAGAAATCTGAATTACTTTGTTTACTTCACGTCGCATGAAACAAAGCCTTACAAAACAGCTCAGCCTTGCAGCTTTGACAAAAATATTGCCTATATAAGTGAAGGAATGTTATTTTGTTGCTGGGACGATGGGAGAAATGTGTGTATCTGCCATGTTGGTGCCTTGACAGTGCAGTTCATTGGTACAAGGGTTGCCTTAAGGACTATAAAGAGTCAGCCTCAAGAGCTTCCTAAAAACGCTCTCTGTATACAAGGACATCGTTCTGGGGGATTGGCATTGGAAACACTGAGGAGAACTTTTGGAAGTACCTTTCCCTCAATCCTTTTTTTGTGTGCAAATGGCGGTAAAAGAAAGGCAGGCATTTGTTGGGAATTCTGCTGTAGGAATTCCTACATGCTCCGAATATCTGTTGGTGGGAGGTGCTTCTGACCTGTGTAAGGGGAACCCCCACTGCCTTCAACATTCTGCCCGCTCTGAATAGGTTCAATACAATGCACACAGCTCTCTCCCCCTCCTCCTCCTTTACTGCCCCCCCCTTCCCCCTTTACCACTTGCCCATCTTTTCAAAGGAGCAAAACAGCGGGGCTCTAATGGCCAGACTCTCTGCCCAAACGGGTCGATCCCCTGGGAATATGCGAGGTGCACGTATCTGGAAACCCCTGGATGGGTCGGGCCGGTGCTGCTCGTGTGGGGGGAGCCTGCAACAGGTCACACGGTTTGCTTCGCTAAGGAGGGCCAGGGGTCTCGTGAGAAATTGTCCGTGGACAGAAAGTAGCATAAAAATCCGTCTGTCTCCACTTCTTTGGCCCCTGCCATCGGACCATAGCCTATAAAACTTTGTGAAAACACTTCGAAAATGATGTGTAGGGGGTGACCTCTGACTGCCTTAAAACTTCTTGGCTTAAAAAATTGAAATTGGGAACGAGTACTTACCCTTCACATGGTTTATTTTGGATGTAAATGTTGGTGGGGAAAAAAAAACCAAAAAAAAAACTAATGCAGGAGGCAAGTGACAGAAAATGAATCAAACTACAGTTTTATTTATGCATCTTCAGCTGTCTGACAAGCAATATATCTGCTCCACTGAACTGAGAAGCGGCTTTACTAATTTAGCGAAGAGCAGAAAAAAAGCTGGCACCTTTTAATTCCACATGCAGAAACGAAGAAACAGGTAGTGCCAATTACAGTGCCATTTCAAACTATCAGATCAGAACAGATTATCCTTAATTCCTGTGATAATGTCAGGGAACGCCTTGAGAGGGAGAGACGGGAGGTTCGGAGGGAGAGTGGGAGAGAATAAGGAATGGGTGGATTTAAAGATGGTAGGAGCAGGCGAAGGGAGAGAAGGAATGAGAGGATGGAGCAGGGATATACCAGCATCGCTCTGACAGGCTTCTCGTAGGTCACAGGCTATGAAGGATTAAAATGGCTCCTGTACACTGATGTGTGTTTTTTGGGGGTGGTTAATAAAATGTTTGCATGTGCCCTGTAGCCCTAGCAAGCCACGGGTCCCTTCCCTTCCCCCATGCCCCCTGACCAGCCTGAATTACGTCACAGACACTGCCACATGCTGGCAAACCCAGTGACATTTTGGGCTCTGTGTCGCTAAGAAGTGCCACGTCGTCACCGGCGGCGGTCGCTATGAACCTGTCACAAACCATTAATGGCAAGTCTGGGCCACCCTGTTGGCATTTCCGCACAATACCGATGAAATGGATGCCAGTCAACATAGCTGGGGCCTGTCGCCGAGTTTAACGAGGTGGCCAGCCTGTTTACCGACCAACCCACCCATTTGTCTCCATCTTTGCGGCCTAGCCTTCGTCCGCCGGCATATTTCAGGCATCGAAACGGACAGCCAGGGTCCTGTAGCTGCCATCATCTTGGCTCTAAGATGAGCAAAGGTGCCTGTGTAAGTGTGGTTTCATTCGAGGTTTCCTGTTAGGGCTTAGGTTAAGCTCGGGAGCACCTTGAGGTCAGGATATAGTTAAAACTCTGGGGAAAAGCAAGTGAAACATTTGATCGGTGATATCAGGAAGCCACGGCCTGCTAACTGCATGGCCTGCCTCAGATTCACTCACTCTCCTTTCCTGTCTGTCACTTTATCTAGTGTTCACCGTTGTTTCTCCAGAGCCGCCTGGGACAGGCCCTTGGTTTATTGTTTTAGGCTTTAGCTGAACACAAACTGGACTTTTACACTGAATTGGGGGCCATTTGCTTCCAATGAAAATCTCGTCTTGGATTACACACCAGTGGCATGCTTTCCCTTCCCAGATGGGAGCAGGGTAAATATGTTTGTCTAGAAACAGTAGGAAGAACTAACTGTGCATTAAGATGGGGATGTTTTTGGCTTAAGGTAGTGATGTAATAT
>JAACJT020000052.1:7042-21820 GCA_009936485.2 Gymnarchus niloticus
TCCAGTCGGCACTGCAGCTGTCCCCCACCCCCTCCCCCGAAATCTCGCATGCTTTTTGTCTTCGCCCTCCTCCTCCTCCTCCTCCTCCTCCTCCTCCTCCACCTAAACGCTGCTCTAACAGCTGCTTTGCTCCGGCCGTGCCACAGTCCGGAGCCACGCATCGGCACCCAAGACGCCGCGGGCCCGGGGGCTCCGAGAGGCGGCGTGTCGGCGTCGGGGCGTACGGCACATTTCCGCCCTCGGTCGAGCCCGGGGTCGACGACTCGGCCGGGCCTGCCGCACTCACGGCCAGCAGACCGCAAGTAGGCTGTCTTAGCGGGCGTGGGGTTGGAGGAGGAGGAGAAAAGGAGGGGGAAAAAAGACGGGGAGCGGGACCCGGGCGGGCGGCGAAACACTCACCATGTCGGACCGCACGCGCACAGCCGCATCCGCCGCTCCGATCCCTGCGAAAATCCTCGCCGAAGTCCGCCTTGGTCATGTGATCCCCTCCCCTCCCCTCCCCCTCCGGGGCTCCCGATTCGGTCACGTGACTCCGCCCCACCCCTCCCGGGGCCCCCGATTCGGTCACGTGACTCCGCCCCGCCGGGACTCCCGGTTCGGTCACGTGACTCCCAACTCGTTAACACGAATCCCGGACCGTATCCCGGGAGCGGATTTAATGTTGCAACAGATTAGCTTTTAATAAACAGTACAGCGTAAACAAAGCCATCAAAGTTAAGTATGCGGCTGCCTTTAGTTCGCATTTGCACGTCCACGATGCAGACTCTATTTAGCGCAGGAGACTCGACCTCAGCGTCGCAGCACGCTGGAGTAATGCATGCCCACGTGATCAGCGGAAGTGGTCCCCTCTTTTCTCCCCTTCCTTGTCAGTGTGGCGTCGTTAAAGCAAACGTTAGATGTCGCTGTGAGTCCTCAAAGCGCTTAAGGCCTTCTGCCTATCAAATGACACTTCTCATTGTCACACCACGTTCATTTATAAATGGCAGAAGCACGTACGAAATGGCAGGCCCAGAGAGCACAGCCAGCATCTCTTTGGTTGAGGCCTTTGCTTCGCAGCACCCCAGGCATACGGTTCGGCCGGGGGATTCGAACTCACTGCCTACTGGACTTGGACCGAGAGAGTGACCATATGCTGACATTAATACCGCCCCTCATGGTATCATTATGATACAAAAAAACACACCATTGCGATTCCCCAGGGCGGACGCGCAACATGGCTGTTGAAAGAAGCTGTTCATCCTGAGATCTTCCAGTAAAATGAACTTTCTGATCATTACAGGGGATGGTGTGGAATTTCCATTTGGGATGCTTATATTTCCACATAATCGCAGCGAATTTCACTCGAGCAGACCGCAAGCGGAAAAATATTACGAAATAATAATGAAAACCCAGCTGATGTACCGCAATGAAGAACAGTTGAATTTCTCTGGAAATCCCGAGGACGAAACGGAAAGGGGTGGGAAGATACTGGATGACTTGAAACAAAAGAAACTGCAGACTTTAAAATGTGGCAGTCTGACCACAGCTGAAGCATGACATGAATCAGGACGACTCACTGGACCGTTAATTAACAAACAGTTCATCTCTACACTTGACATTTGTCTCCTTTTCCATTACCATAAATGACCCAGCAGGACGGAAAAGGAGATAACCACATTTGAATGAAACATTTCTTTTTTCCTTCCGCAGAATCATATTCTATATCACTAAAAATGTCTTCTTTCAGAAAACTACACCCAGAGGTGTCGGGGAAACTAATTTGGGAACACACATCAAAAGGTAAAATAATATAAATGCTGAGGCATTTCTGACGCTGAGCAGTCCAGTTCGCTCCTTTTTACAAACGGCAGTAAGCACCTGCACTTGTGCTTTAGAGAAAGCACTTATCGTTGTGGTTAGGAGCAACTTCTCAGTGGATGCAGGTTGCAAAATAAAAACAGGGCGATTCTACTGGGGGCCCCGGTGGTTAGCCCTGGTGCTTTGTACCTCCAGGGTTAGGGTCTGAATCCCATACCCACTCCGTGTGCGTGGAGTTCACACTTTTTGCCGGTGTGTTGCCGATTTTCCTCCTATGGACTAGCAGTTTAGGCTGATTTACGTTTCTAAATTGCCCTCATTGTGCGACTGTGCCCTGCCATGAGTTGTTACCTCATCCTGCCTAAGATAAGCAGTTTGGAAGATGGATGGGCAGTTCTACAGGTACAGCAACGTCTTGTTCCCTTGCATACGGTCAAAGAGCGTGTTTCCTTCGACTTACTAATAAGAGAATCAACACATCTCCGAAAAACCAAACTTAAATTGGCCTATCTTGCCCGTTAAGCAGATTATGCATAATTTTGATTCAAATATATCTCAACTGTTCTCAAAGACTTTGTTAAATTGAATTTTATTGATGCCATTTTGTATCTAACTGAACATTCTAGATAAAAAAAATTCAATAAAAAAAAAAAGTATATATTAAAATTTTATTGTACTGGCATGAGTAATGTTTACATGCAGATTTATTCATCAGTCCTTACTGGTTTATTCAGGTGAAGGTAATGCCTGCCCACACTATCGTCAATGCTTTCTGATTATTAAAATATATTGAGGAAAAAACCCAAAACATAGACATAAATGAATATAATGGGCCAAATATATATATGGGGGGAGGAGGAATGGTTTGTGTTGTTCTACAACCTTTACAGAATTCATAGCGAAAAAGCATCTATTTAAAAAATGCACATAATGGAGTGCATATCTTGCTTCTATATGATGATATATTTCACAGATTTATCAAAAATATAAAATAGCTGTCTCAAATATATATAACATATAGGTAACATTTTTACTTTAAAAATAATATACATAATCCAAAATAGAGAGGAAATTAAAGGCCATTTTGAAAATTGTGTAATCCTGAGCGATGTTGTAGATGAGCGACGTTTCACGCTGTGCCGAAAGACGGCATGAAATGGATCATTTTTTTCCCAGCAGGCTACAGGATGAAGCCGTCTTCTTCTAATTCCTTCTCAGCTGGCAGGTTTTTCTTCAGCTCCTTCTCCTCCTTTCCCATGCCACTGCCTTCGTCCAGCTCAGCGCTGCCCTCTATAGGAGAGGGCACCCCAAGCACTCGCTGCTTCTCGGCTAGCTGGCCCCCGGCGCCCAGGAAATCGAAAAGCTGGCTTTCCCCAGACCCATCTCCAGACAGCTCGTCCTTAGGGTCAAGGTGCAGGCTCGATTCGGAATTCTCTCTGGAAAAATAATGCATGCAGAGCAACGGGTGAGGCTGGGGTTACATCCCCTTCCTCTTTCCTCTAGGACAACCCCTCCCTTCAAACTCCTTTGTTTATTGATTTCCTTGCTCTGATAACATGTGCCTCGTAAAACACGAGAAGTTCTATGCGCTCAACACGGCGACAGGCAAACCACATCCAACGCATCAGGTCTGCCTGAAACGGCTTCACGCAAGACCGTCAGTGGTGGAGACTCGTCAGTACGTCTAAAACAATAAGTCCGCCATTTTCGGCGAAAACAACGAGAGCGATAAAAAACAATGCATGCTAAAAAAGAAGTGGAACATTCATGCCCACGCACGTGTACTTCTGAATAAGAAAATGGATGCATGCAGTGATGTCACCAACATTAGCTGGTTCAGCTTTGACGTTTACCCACTATCTATTCCGATTAATGACAGACCACATTTTAGGGAGGGGTCTCCAGAACGCTCTGGCAAGGTGGGTAAGTTACCAAGATAGCTTCACTTCATGAAAATCCCATACCGTGGCAAAAATACCAAACCACCGATTAGGATGATTAGGGACTTAGGAAGAGTGCATCTGAACCGGGAAAGATTTGGATACACTGTAAATGGACGTCGTGAATCTTCTGTTTGGTTCACACGTCACAGATCCACTAAACGGAAGTTAATAACTCAGCTATATTTTGACACTCGTGAGACATACTGAAACATATTTAATAACCACCATACTCCATGTAACACTGCTCTGAATTCCCATCAGGGTTAAAGTGCTTATGCTCTTGGTCACAGTGCTGTACGTTGTACCGATGGATCAGAATCTCACTCTCGGATACCGGGACTTGAACTTAAAACATGGTAGTTTAAGATCACAACCTTAACTGTTACGCTACCTCACTGACCTGCATCTTTCTGCACAGCACAGCAGTGAATGTGTTGTTCCTACCCCTCCAACACAAACAAAATCAGCTGAAAGAGACATGACCCTAACTAGAATTCCTCGTAAGGATGAGGAGTTTTATCGTTCAGCAAAAAGCACTTAAGAGGTCTTCATGCAGATATGAACAAGCTGGTAATTAAGGGAGAAGTGAATGTTAAAGGTTTTGAGTACTGTAAATGTTGGCACCGAGTTCTGTGCAAAACAGGAGCAAAAAACTATTTTGAAAAAACAGTAAGGTGGTTTTTTTCTACAAAGGACATTGGAAGAAGCACAAATTTCAGGAAAGTGAAATGAACCATCAGTTCAATGGATTACTCTTCCTTATGAAATATTAATTTGCTAGAGGGAACGGACCCCGATATTAAAACGAGCCTACGCCACCAGTATTTGTCTGAAGTCTTTCTAGTGGGTTAAAAGAGGAGTGTTTGGCAGAAAGAGAACATTATTGCTCAAGACAGGATAAGAGATACGAAGAATTATAAATATGCTTCACTGTTGCCCAAAAATAAATATTTGTCTTCTCTATAAAAGGCAAAAGTCACTTTTACAGGAAAAAAAAAAAAAAACAACCACACAATATTTATAGTCAAGCAGTGAGAACCCTATGCACATCTTTCAGCTATCATCATCATCATCATCTTCTGTTGAGTTCTATACCTTCCTAGATGGTGTATGGCTTCACCTTGTTACTATCATTTCCACCAGAGGAAATTACAGAATATATCCATCCTTAAGAAACGTCATACATCCATGTAACGGCCGTTCCATTCTCCTGGTAAACTTTTCGGTATTTTTACTCACATTTTACCATGCCCACTTCTGGTCTCTGGGATATCGATCAAGGGTCCATTTTCCTCCAAGCAGTTGGCTTCTGCCAGACCTGGCCTACACCGGAGCCACCAGAGCCGGCCCTTGGTAGGGGCACCTGCGTGGGAAAGGGGACTCGTAAATACACCTTCCAGCTTAACATACGGTACGTCCGTACACACGTCACCAACTCATGTGGACCTAGAGAAGTGCTTATTCTGGCACAAGGTAGAGGTTAACAAGTACCAGAAATACATACACTGTAATATTCGCCTACCCATTACGTTAAGCAGTTTAATGTAGACGATCACCAAACGTCTTCTGATTTATTGTCAACATCAACCTCAACAGGGTGACAATCTCCATTAGTGTAGGCAGACTAATGAAACACGAAAGCTTAAACGTGGAGGAAAAGACACAAACAAACAAACAAACAAAAACAAACAAACAAACAAAAGTGCAGCTTTTACTGGAGTTTGCCGCCACACTGAACATGAAAGGGAAAAGGAGGAAGGATAAGAAAGCGAAGCGCACGGTACCTTGAGCGTTCAGGATGAGGAGGCAGGAAAGCACGAAGACGGAGAGTGTCATTTCTGGACTCCTGGTTATCTACCTCCAGACGGGCTCTGGCAGCAATGAAGCGGAAAACCGACTGGGTCTCGACTGACTGACTGACTGCCCGCCCGCCCGCCGAGCGCGTCATGGTTTCCTGAAGCCAGGCTGCGTTTTAGTCCTGTCGAGAGAGGAGGGGGAAACGAAAAAAAAAAACGACCGAACGGAAAGTACAAAACATTGCGTAGCGTGCGGCCATCCTGCGCACGTTTTTACGCAGAGTTTTCCACGCCTGTGCCGTCTCTCCTTGTTAACTTAATTAACTAGTCTTCTGCTTTACACCTGGAACTGGCGCCAGTCTTCTCCTCGTTAACCGCGAAATTAATTAAAGGTTTCGGTTTCTTTGAATGCTGGCTTCCCCCTCAGAATGACTTAACAACAAATATATTCCTTCAGAATAGCGAAACGCACAAGTTAAGGACTCGATGTAGGCTGGTAATTGTTTTATTGTGTACATATTCTGAAAGAAAGATGGTGAAGATTACAATGGTGCAAAACAAATCAAGACAGTGTACCGGATATTCATATTGAATGTTTCCGTCCGCGGGCAGGCACATATTCGCATAGAATTGAAGAAAATTACCATTTTGAGAGATTTATAATTGGAAGGTGTAGCTGCACATCTGAGAGCCACACTCAGAAGGTTGTGAGTTCCAAGCCCACGAGTGGCAGCACAGAAATATGGCCTATAGATCTATGAGCAAGGCCCTTGTTGCTCCAGGGACGCTGGCTGACCCCGCTCCGTTACCCAACTTAAACACTGTGTCGGATGAAAGTGTTTACTAAAGAATTGTGTTTCTAATTACACAGAAACGGTTGTAGAGGGTTGTACCTCAAATTAAATACGATTCATTATAAAATTCAGTAGGCATCTCCAAGAATATACACACTACATCAGGCATGTATAGCTTGTTGTGCTTGTTTTTCAAATTGAGGAAGAAAAAAACCAAAGCAAATATGTAGAAGTAATATCACTTTTGCTTCCATTAGAACGGTAAGTGTCTTTCTGAAACAGTCAGCGATGACCTGACATCGATGGCGTTCTTGCCAGGCGAATCACCCAAGGCTAGGCTGCCATCCCGGGAGACCTCCTCACCCGCAAGTGCTGTTTCTGCTCGCTCGGCTACGTAGTGCCTGACCCGTATCACTGTAGCTTTGCAGACTCTGTGGGCTCTGGCAGCCTGATTGTTTTCCCTCCTAAGTGACAGGAAAACACAGCTACGATTGACTTACGGGGGGAGTATGACCAGAGGGTGTCATTAAATCATCTGGGATAAAAAACAAGAGATGTCAGTTTAAACCTCATATGGACTGAAGCAGCCGTGTCCACAACTTGGCATACTCCTCTACCATCAACTCAGAGGTTGTTTCATGTTGACTCTCATATGTTGTACTCTTCAGCGTTTATCATAGCTTGTGGTTCTAGCTCATCATCCGGTTCCAACCAGATCAAAGATGACTGACTTGATCTGGGTCACAAGTCAGTGAGGTCAGAGATCAGCCTGGATGTAATGGACAACACTAGTCAACAAAGATTTTTAGTATTATTATGACATGGATGCTAGCCATTTGTTACGTTTAGCATTTGCCTTGATGGGAGTTTTGCCAATATGTGGATTCCGACAATGCAACAGATTTGTTCTGCAGATGTAGTCTTACTATGCTGCTGCCTTGACACAAATTAGCTCCATTGCTCTCTTCTTCTTGTCAGGTGGCTTACCATAGGAAACACAAAGTTGAAGAGAAGTTAGCTAAATGAACTACTGGAGTTATTTTAAACAAGGAAGACAGCTTGATACAGGCTGTCTTTAAGGAGTGCTTCTTATATCACTTCCTTCAGAAACACGGCCAGAAATGGCACGATGAAGTACAGCATTTGGTCAGCCAAGTGCTGAACCTGGCCTGAGAGGCCGAGGCTTCCGATACACGGCCTTCTCTGAGAGATGGAGACTCCCGATCCCCGGCCTTCTCCGAGAGTCCAAGGCTCCCGATCCCCGGCCTTCTCCGAGAAACACCGATACTTCCCAGCTCTTTCCATCTTAAATATGACAAATAATGAGGTCTAGGTAATCATTAATTTCAGGTATGTGTGCCCACTTACTCTACATTCTCTAGCCTTCCAAAGGTCTGCTCGTTCCCCAATGAGAAACAGGCAGCAGAGAGCCATCACCGAAGCTGTCAGCAAGCCTTTGGTCATCTTCGGCTTCAGCTGAAAAATGTCCACCCACGCCCACTTGATTCAGCATCCTCTCAAGCCAAGGCGTGGATCAGACATAAAATTGAGAAACACAGACTAGGAGTCACCCATCCAACTCAAGGCCAAGTCAGAGCAGGAACTGAACCAGTCCTTGCGTAATTGCTACTTTATTCTTTCCAATTTTTTTTTTTGTAAGAGGATAAGATCCATCCTTCTCAAAGCTAGTCCTGTAACGGTGTGTGTGAGGGCCTCCACGGACATCCTGGAGAGATGGTGACCTGTTCCTTTGGAAATCGGTGTCAACATCTTCACAGCTGCAAAATCACCATCATAATGCTGGAACAATGCTAGTAAGACTGATCGAATTCCTAAATGGGACCATACGTAGAGGCTGTTAACAAAGGCTTCTGTGATGTCCTAAGAACTTATTGAGGCCTTATTAAAACATTAGACTATGACCCCATTTTCAGATTTGACAAGTCTCAGCCGGTGTCAAATCATTATGCAATTTGACTCCTAAAATGTTGGACTTTATTTAGATCCCAGTGAGTTATATGACAGGGAGGAATACAGTGTGTGTGTATGTAGTGGGGGGAGAGGGGGGTCATCTTGGTAGCCCCAGCTGTGAGGCACGTTGTTCTGTTTCATTGTCCTGGTTTGAGTTCCTGTCAGGAATTTCCCACCAGCCCTGCTGGAGCCTAACACAAAAGGATAAACAAAGTTATTTAATGTAAAAAATCAGTCCACAACTGTGTTAAGTCAAACATGAAAACGTTCATATTATGATACTCATTCCTCATCTCCTCTGTTAGTGTTGTTTTCCTCTCGGTGGCAGACTGCCCAGCTATAATACCTGTCATCGGCCTGCCATACCGTATAGCCGATGATGGGCTGTATCTACGAACGTCTTTTTATTTCAGGTGCTTTTCAGGCTTCTGGTGGAATGTCAGGAATGTGGCAAAGTGTGAGAGGCCACAGAGGGAAGCTGATGGCAACATCAGCCCACCACACCCTCGGGCCTTTAATAACGGTTTGACAAATATTTGGAGAGGTTCCTCATTGCAAAGCTGTCCAGCCGGTCCCACGCACAAACACAAACCGCTAAAGGATCACCGCCGGCTTCTCATTGGCCAGGGAGCTGAAGGAAGGCAGGAATAATTACTGTAACCACTCAAAAATAGACTTCATTTAACTCTCATATGCATGACTAAGAAATTCCCGCACTGAAAGCGTCATTGTACCCTTGAACCCGACACAAAGTACTGTTTATTAGTTTGGGTCAGCAGGTTAGGGAAATAATACATGAAAGTCATGAAAAATGATTCATGGACAACAGCTTGGGTGGCAAAAAGGTCACAGTTTCACGTGTGCTTAATCAAGGACACTGGCACGTTTCGTTCAGTTAAGACACTGATATAATGTACATAAAAGAATTAAAAACAACAACAACAATTGTCAACATTTAAATACCATTACAACAGCCCCAGTCCACCAGCATCCTCTTTTGCTAGAAAACAAAGCAAGTCTTTTTTTTTATCTGTGACCCAGTCATGTTCGTTCTATCTCTCGCTTTCGCCCGAAACAATTTGCTGCTGTATTTTTAGATCAAGAAAACCCTGCGTGAACAGATGTGAATTGGAAGTGTAGCAAGGAAACAGAAATGAAACTGAATTTTTGGAATTCACTACTTGAACAGAATCTGAAGTCTGAATTGTATGACATCCAGAAGTTACGTCACCGCGATTTTGCGGATTTCACAAGGAGACAAGTGCACTGAAAGCTTGGCATTAAGGACATTTACGCAAATGACAAAATAAGGAGAAACCATAGCAACCTTAAAAGAAAAACACGAGTAATTAATTTATGTCTCGGGCGACTCCAGTCCATGACATAATGACCTAAGACTTAGCAGGTGCTCCTTAGCTGAGCAAATGCCACATTTCCAGTGTCATTAGGCTCAAGGGCCCAAAGTAAGTAGTAATTTTGTAAGTGTAGCTCAGCCTCCTCATGACTGATGACGCTCTGTGGCATCAGCACTCTTGCGTCTCTTTGGGTCTCATGCTCGATATTGGGGACAGGGACAAGAGGCGGGGAAGTACCTGCGGCCGCAACAAGCTTCCATTAGTCAGTACCGGGAAGCTGCTCCCCCAGTCATGGTCTGAAGGTTGCTTTCATACACAGACAGGATATTCTACCCAGTGTGCCTCAAGCCCAGTGACTTCGTAGTACATGGATCAGGGTGCTGAAGAAGATGGCAAAAAAGTCATTTATGTACATGTTTCCCTTAGCTGTGTCAGGAGGACTTCTGTGTCTTCACAGTTGTTCTCAGCTGATAAGGTAATGCTGCTGCACAGGAAGTGGTTACGAGGATCTTCGCACAGGAAGTGACACGCAAAGCCTCTGCATGAAGCTACACGAGTAGCCATGAGAACTGGGAAAGGTGCTGCGATGAGCCGAAATAAGATGAACTTTCAACCCTAGGCACAGTGCATTTCTGCAGAGCCTAGAACTGTACTGGGCCTGTGCCTACATTGGACTCATGCACTTCTTACCGTAGAGCTCCAGGCAAACATTTTTCGGAGTTTCCTTTGGTGTTTAATCAACACATTGCAAGCCCATTCACGTACAAAGAAGATCGATTAGTAAATGAAACGTTAGTGGTGAGTCTAATGAATCAGAAGACGGTTGAATGAATGAGGTAAAAGAAGCAGGAGGTTGCATGTGGAAAATTGGCTAATCTACTGCACCTCATACAATGACGGTTTATGGGCTGTTGCTACAAGTCCGTTTTCACACCGTTGCTACATGTTGAAACGACGCCAAAAGAATTCATTTCTTGAACTGCGTGGCATATGCTTCTGCGTTCCAGGGAATGATTTGGTGAAACCAGATCGTCAGAAGAACACGATTAAATTAGTTATAGGAGGATAAACGTCGTGGTAAACAAATAATAATACGAATTTTAAACGAAGCTTACTGAGTGTACAGAACAAGCACCTATCGTTGAAAGTGATCTGAGAGACTCAGAGAGGTGTTCGGCATTCGGAGTTGGACAAGAAGTCATCGATATGAAAGAACAGCACTCTGTCAGAACTCCCCCCATGATCAGGCACTTTCTAGGCCATCCGTTTGAGGACCCCACCTCAGCTAAAAGGACATAAACGATCCAGATGAGTGTGAGTGCGGAGACACGACCGTCGTCATGCCTCAATGTGTCAGTTTGACCAACTGCTGCAGGCTCAGACCAGATCCTGCAAGCACATAACATTTAAGCACTGAGGATCATTAAAATGAATTCAGTCTACCTAATTAATACTACCATGCGTATTAATTACTATCAGACTGTTTTTCTATTTTTTCTGTTTTTCTTTTTCAGCGTTTTGTGTTATACAGGATTTTGTCATTAATTCTATGCGTGAATTGAAGATTGACATGATTGACTTCCCTTTCAATTATCGATTTGTTTGACAAATCAACACATTATACATGCCTGGGCTTCGCTGAACAAAGTACCGAATCATTTGTAGAAGTGAGACAGAGATTACAGTGGTCTCGTTTCGAAATGTCCTGAGATACATGTAGTGGAGATAAAATGAGACTTCTCTTCCTCACAAGGCACATGGAGGGAGACATAAAAAATCATTTGATGGCTGATAACAGTGCAAAAAAGCAGTCAATGTACCAACTGACCTCACTTTCTGCTCTTTGCTACGGTGCTAAAGGGCAGGCAGCAAAGGGCTGTGATGGCATAAAAAAGGCCCAGCCGATGAGAGCGAGCGGTGCGTCGACGCTCCGGCCGATTACCTACACCTCGATCGGCCTGAGAGCGAGCGGTGCGTCGACGCTCCGGCTGATTACCTACACCTCGATCGGCCTGTAAGCCAAAAATGGAGAAGTACTAAGCTTGTGACAAGGAGGGAGGATGTTTCGAAATGTTTATCGAGGCTGATGGATGGATAACATGGGCTGTGAGATCACACAGCTCTCTCAAGATAGATCTGAACCGTCACGTGTTTCGGTGATGACATACACTGGAACGGTCACCGTTACTCCCTTCTCATTACAAACTCGTGGAAATGGAATTCGGTGGGAATTCCGGGAGAAACACTTAGGCTAGAATTAACGGATTTAAAACGGGTTGCTGAGCACCTCACCTGGTCTTACCTGTTATAGTAAGTACATGCACATTAGCCCTAGATCTACTCCTGGGAGCTGGAGGTAAGGTGTGTCGTGTAGGTAAAGAATCTTCCCACTGGAGAGTAATTACAACTTCGGGCATTTTTTTCCAAGGGGATTTCATGCTGCTGTACGTACCAAAATTTCCCAAATTGTCTAGGGACACGATCCTAAGATGCTGATAAAGTCAGCTGATATACAGTATTTCTATTATGTAGTTTTTCGATACTATAAGGTCTGTCTGCAATCAAGCACAAGCCCCTAAATCAGTCCATGAAACCCCACTGTGTATGAAGCATCCTTTGACCCCGCCAAGCCCTACACTATCACAATCTCGATACACGTCTGCTTTCTGACATGTGAGAGTCTTTCAAGTGGCATATCACTGCCACCGGTGTGCGTGGCCCGTCTTCTTGACGCTGCCCTACCAAAACCTCGCTCTTCAAATGTCCAGCACGGCATGGCCGCCCGGCTCCGAGATCCCCGCCAGCAGCTCCTCCGTGCCTTTCCGCAGAAACCCGGAGGTTTCGTCCACATCACGCTTGTGGATTTCCCTGCTGCTCTCCATGGCAAGCGACTTGGACTTCAGAAAGCGGAGCGAGAGAAGAGGGCTGTAATTGTGGTGCTGAACGCTCCCTTCACAGCCGCCCGTCTAAGTTTGTCTTCTGGAATTTTCTCCTCCAGCTGCGTGTCCTGCAATGCTGCCCTTCACAACTGCCCACATTTGACGCACAAATGTAAAGCTAACTGACCAACCTCTTTTGTGACCTTAATCAATCAGTTGAACCTCTGATTGTTTTGGCTCATTTCGGTCAATTAGATTAATTAGCAAGTTGTCTTTTATACACATTACAATCAAAGTGCAAATGCTCCTTGTTGCTGCGGTTAACATAGTCAAAGTTGACACACAAAAAAAAGCCCCAAACAAGCTGAGATCCGTACAATTATATGTTATACTTGGTTTTACCATATTTAGACAACTGACTGAAAATGAAAACAGGACACTGGGGGAAAATCGGCTGGGGACTTTTTCCTGTAGTAGAGTTTCTCACTTTAGGGCCTCACTGAGATGGCTGCACCATCAGAAGGCCGATGAAACGTGCAGATACTTAAAGAAACGAGTTTCAGTAGAACAGCTGTAGGCCAGACGAATTTCACAGGAGTAGGCAGAGATTTCTGGTTTCCTGGCAGTGAATAGAATACAAACAGCACAGAGAAAGAATTAAGTTTTTGGTGGATGGACGCCCGTATATCTGAGGATTATGAGTAATTAAAAATGAGAAAAGGCCAGGACCAACTGAAGTCAGCAGAGATAAGGAGCACACTGCTGACAGGCAGAAAGATGAAGATGAAAGGCAACATTCGGTGACGAATGACAGGAACAAAAGCAGCATTGTTACACATAAAGGAAACCTGTCAAATGAGCACATTCAACTAGTGCAAATTCTTCAGACTTATCTCAATTGTAAATTAAAAAAATATTACAATCAAAGATATTTCATCAAATACCAGAAGCATTTGTAAAACACTCCATTCGGTCATCCATTCATATGGGGAATGATATCGTTTTACTTTCAAGTACTAACGCTGATGTCATGTGACACAGCGCAGCCCGAACTGCCCAGAAAACGAATTAAATACTTCAGATTTGAAGAGCAATGTCATAGCGCCCCCTATCGTTCTCAAATGTTCGGTAAAAAATGTAGCAAGATCCCACCTACTGGCCAGAATATTCAGATATAGCGGCACGGATGTGTACTAACCTCTATTCAGTCAATTTTTTTTACAGGTTAATATATTTATACTTCTTGATAGCTCCTGAACGCATTTTAATTTGAAAAGACATTAAAGGAAAATGCTTATTTTCCATCAATCCGTGTTCTGATGACTCATCCTGTTCAGGATCACGGGGTTTGCGTGGACCAGGAGACCATCCAAGGCAATGTATGGTATGAGGCTGAGGTACGCCCTGGACGAGATGCCGGTCCATTGCAGGCCCATATAGTATCAACAATTCACAGCTAACAGCCAGTCTGCCTAGAGATGGAGTCACAAACCACAACCTTGGAAATATGACCCACCGAGCCACCCCCAAAAAGACTTTCCCCAGTGGCAGCTGGGATCATTCTACCATGTAACTATCATGTTGTGCAAAGGGAATTTCAATTTTACGTGTTTCCAACACGGGACATTTTACTGGCACAATTAAGGTTAGCTGCTTGCCAGCAGAGCCTGACTGTGGATTTGAACTCATAACCTTCCGGTTTTGAGGCCATGCATCCTGATGCCTAATTTCCCCCTTTTTACACTCTGTGGGTTTCTTCAGAGGCACCCGGCTGCTGGTCGAGAGTCTGGAGTCCACAACGGGCTGGTGTGCATGTCTTTCTACAGAAGAGACGGTGGTGCGAAGGTGGAGGAAGATGTCTGATGGGGTGTCAACGCTGACATCGGGATCAAACATGGAGGACAACTCTGAGCTACACTCACCTGGAGCCCCTCAGCTGTCGTTTGTGGAGCTGTCGCTGGAAATGCAGGAAGTAGTTAAAAAAAGAAAAAAAATTATATAAAAAAATGGAACATCAGGGACTCCTGAGTGACGCGACAGAAAAAGCGTTCGCCCTATCATCGGGAGATCGAGAGTTTGAATCCCAGCGGTGCCATAGTCATTCATAGCCGCGAGCCCAAGAGAACAAAATTGACCAGGAACCAAACACACAGGAAAGGGCTAACTGAGTCACAGCCTGTAATACGACAGGCCTGAACTACACCCACACCCTGACCAAACACACAGGAAAAGGCTAACCGAGT
>JAACJT020000052.1:49574-67692 GCA_009936485.2 Gymnarchus niloticus
GGGGGACGGGGGGGGAGGGGGCGACAGGGGGGGGGGGGCGTGCAGAAATTGGCTGCCAAACTTCACAATAGGTGCACTTGGGAGCAGGGGGTGGGCCCTGGAATAAGCTGCGTTCTCTGACCGTCGCATTGTGATCTCTCCACATCTGCAGTGCTGCCAGGACACCCAGAACGATCTCCCTGCCGGACGACGGTGTAAACTAGAAAATGGGAATTCTATCATGTTATTTTCTCTTTTTTCCAGTTAAGGTCCAGACTGAAGGCAGATACACAGAAAAGACCTTTAACCTCGTGACAGTCTTGAAAATCTTAACGGAATCCAGTTTTGAATTTGCAACACGTAAATAAGAAAGACAGCACCATGCAATAAAACTGTTGATGGTGAGAAAACCAGAAAATTAAGAGAAGAACATTTAATGGTGGGATGTACACTTTGTCTCGGTACAATAGAATGACGAATTCCAGAAAGTGCCAGAAGGTTCTGGCACTCGCAGCACTCCCGTGTTTACCAAATTGCAGCTGCTGATTCTTGAGACCAGTTCCGCCACATCATTTGTGCACGGCTTCTTGGTCACCGTAGAAGCAGTGTAGGTGTGGTCTTGATAGCCCTGAGGGTTGGACATCCACCAAACAGCTGGGAGCGATCAGTGTGGCGAGATCCATTCAGTCTACGCTTGATCTCACAGTCACGGAATGTACTATTCTGGATTAAGATTCCTCATCGTACAACTGACTGTAAATGAAAGACACCATTGGTTGACCAAAAAAAAAAACCCTCAAAGAGTTTTAAGAAATCATGTTCAACATCGAGATATAGATTTGCATTTATTATTGAAATATATATACACTGTATGTTAACATAAGAAAATGACCATACAACCCAGAGCAAACAAAAACCAAGTGATTTTGTTTGGCTTAAGGATTTTGACAAGTACATGATGAAGGGGAATCCAAAACTGTCGAGAAAGTGGATTTACCACAACGTATATTCAGACAAAGAACCTGAGGTGTGGATTGTTTGGTATTGTTACTCTGAGTGCATTACATTTGAGAGGAATCCACACCTATGCAAAGTACATTGCTGGTCTGGATTCTGCCCAAAGCAACAACATAATAAAATGACATTAATAGAATACAGTTGCTCTTTGCATAGGTAACTAATGGTAGATTTTGCTTTGTTGAAATTCATCAGCATTCATCTATCCATCTTGTAACTGATTATCCTGTTCAGGGATGCAGCATTCATTCGTACGAGTATTTGGTGTGTATTTCACAGTAGAGCTGGAGCAAATGCCATACTGGATTCTGATGCAGGTAGACTTGGCTGGCCCCCAGAAAACCAGGACCCCGTGGATTCCACGAATGGGCCATCATTCCTCTGCAGCAGAAGGATGTTCTCCTGACTTTATTCTGGTGTTCATCTGGATTCTTCAGAATAAGATAAAAACAGACACTTAAAACACATGTAAATCCATATAAAGATATGAATTTTGTTCGCGGGCATTAAGCCACAGACAAGCCAACCGTCTCCACTTACCCTGATGGTTGATTGTACGTTATCGCAGTGGCCTGAAAGGAGGAGGAGTAAGCTTAATTGCAGATTAATTAATGCTAATAAAATCCCAGATGGTGACGTGGTTTGGTGCTGCTGTGCTCCACCTTCTCTACTGGTATGAGCAGGAATACCAGCACTAATATTACTCTAACGGCTCTGATGGTCATGAGATGGTCACAGTTATACTGATGACAGACACTGAATGAGGTTAAATGTGTGCCGTTTCCTCTGGGTGCCGTGCTGTACCTGTGTCTTATTAGACTTCAGAGCCGCTCTGGAAAAGGCTGACATCACGATGAGGATAACAGCACCCGCAATGCTGTGGACAAGCCAGACGCCCTCCATGTAGCACAATTGGTCCTGTGAAGCAGAGGCAAAAACCATCAGACCTAGGAACCAGGGGGGCAGGAGAAGGGGTGTCTATATGGGCAGCATAGACTGAGGTACGGGCTTTTCACTCATGTACTGACTCACTTAACCATCATCTCAATAAAAAGACACCAGGTTCTGTTGTACCATCGATCAAGCGGCTGTAATTAACACAAACTGCTTTAGTATAACAAAAACAACAATACATTTATCCCAAAAAAGGATACCTTATGGAATTTCCTCCAGAAATCGTCAATATCGGTCATGTTGTCGTTGCTTATGTCATAATCGGGGTAATAGATGTCGTATTTCAACTCGTTCAGCACGATTAAATAAATGATCACGGCCAGCCCTGTTGCCAATATGGAGATGATGCTGAGGGCCAGGCTGGCAGTCACCTGAACAACGGGAGAGGACTATTCAGCTTACAGCCAGGAAATATCATACAAACAGCTTCTCACTGCAACCTTAGTCTTGCTGTTACTTCTCATAAATGTTGTTATTTGTTTAACTTACTTCGGGCCACATTCCATTAATGTGTTTAAAAAAAAAAAAAAAAAAATTCTTCTCAAAGTCAAAAGTTATATCAAGGCTGCCTCTCTCAGCCAACCCTGCAGTGATAGTTTTATGGCCTGCTTTTGTCAGAAGAGTCGTCGGATAGCCTACAGCTGGGAAGTTAACCTTCTCGCACAGTGTTTGTGTCGCTTCCTTTCATCAAGCATACTCATTGACTGAGGCGACGTCACAGACTGGTGGCTTCATCAGAACACTTTACCGCTCTTAGCCTCAAAAAAAGTACGGTGACACCGTCAAAATGAGTAAATCCTGGCCCAGGACCAAAGCTGTCTGTTTGAGAAATTCGCCGTCGCCGTGGAAACGGCAACTCACATGCACATCTCTTAATATTTAAATGCAGTTGCCTTCATTCATTAATTAGGAGAAGAAATACCTATTAATGGTGAAATCATTTGGGCACAATTTATTATAAGCAAATGAGTCATCGGAGCACGTAGCGATTCTTAAGAACTTTATATTTTAAGGGGGAGACACAGCACCTTCCACGTCCTGCTGTGAGAGGGTCCTCCTGAGAATGAGGAGAGTGAAGAATAGGCCGTAAACCCACCTGGGAAAAGGAAGGACTTACCTGTTTTTTGGATGGGCTTGTACCAGAGACGAAGAAAAGGACCCCACAGATGAAGAACTGTATCGAAAATCAGATCAGCTGGGTTAGTCAAGAAATAACACAATGCTGTGCGGGCCAAAAAAATGCTGGCCTGGCTGGCTGGGGGGGGGTAGTTTTTTTTTTTTTTCTTCACAAGGACACTTCACATTCCCAAACCGTTTGAGCATTGAGCAGAGGGACAGCTTCAACAGAAAGTGGGATGAGCAGATAACCATACAGAGGTGACACGTGGCTGAGTAATTATAATCCCAAAATAAAGGTGTAACTGTGGGTTATACATCTGTGACAGTGTCTGAAGGTCATAGGTTTGAATCCCCCAATTGGCAGAGTATCTGTATTGTTGTCACGCCACTGAGCACAGCCCTTAACCCCAACTGCTCAAGGCTTGCTGGATGGTGGTTGACCCTACGCTCCGACTCCAAAACTTGCTTTCACCTACCAAGTTTCCAAAGATATGAGCAAGTATAACTCATCCATTAACATAAATGTCAACCTCATCAAGCTGTGGCATCAGGCGATTTGAAGGTGGGCCTTTTTAACGTAGAGAATTCCGCCTCAAAGCGGTCGAGATGGCAGACAGATACGAGCTCCATCAGCAAGAGGAGCGACTGCATCTGGCGCGCACACGCCAGACAGCTAAACGAGAGGCGGAGGAGAGGTACAGCCACAGACCATGGTGCCGAGCCAAAACCAGGTGTAGCCTGAGTATCCAGTGATGTCGTGCAGCATCGGGATGCCTGTTAAGAGCTGTGAGCCTCCCAGGAACAGCATGGCGACCTGCAGAGGAACAGGACAGACAGCCCCTTTACCGGCGATAAAACGAAATGGCGACCCGCAGAGGAACGGACAGACCAGCTATAAAATGCAAAGCCGTCATGCCTTTCGGGATGCCACGGTGGCGGTCCAGTCCTCGAAAGGCCCTTCGCATGGCTTCTGAAGTTTTTCCACACTGCGGGTGTATTTGAAGCAAGACATCGAAACTGAGCTGATGAACTTTTAACTCATGGCAAAAGGAATGTACCGGAAAGTACCGTGAAAGGATTCAAGAACAACAACATAACTTTCCACAGAATAACTGTATAAAAAAAAAAAAAAACTGAAGGCTAGGTTCCATATTAACCTGATGATTGTTTAAAATCACTCACAGTGACATGCAAAACAGATGCCATCTTTCTGCATTACTGTATACCCCCAAGTATTGGGAAGTTGACCATTAGGTAATGAAATATAAATACCAGTTAAGAACTATGACAAATGAACAACTTTTTCAGGAGGAAACTGCTTTTAGATTAATGTCAAATCATCTGTCAGCATATAAACCTGATCTCTGCCATGCAGACGTGCACAGAGTACCAGGTACGCAACTGAAAAAAGCCTCCCAAAAAAAAAATAAAAATAAAAAATAACCTGGCTGAAGAGAGCACCTTAATATGTGGAAACATGATATGATGGCAGGCAGGAGTCAGAGCTCCCAGGAGGACTCCTGCGAAAAACCTCCTCAGCAGAAAGCCTTTAATGGCCAGTCATAAAATAAGAAAATTATGAATCACTCTCAAACACGACTGAGGTCAGTGTTGTCTGACAAGAGAGGAAGTGTGATAGCGATGACCAGAAATACCAAGAAACACAACTAGTTTACTACCAGGACCAGACCGGTTTGCTGCCAAGACCGTACTTGTTTGCTCCCAGAAGCCTCTGCGGCAATAGAGCTACATACATCACCTGGGCGACCTCCTGGTAGTTATGAACCCGTCTGGTGGGAACGTTCTCCACCAGTAAGGACTGAGAGATCTTTCTGGGTGTCTCTTACCCCAATGCTCTTTGGCTCCGCCCTGATGAAGCGGTGTAACGGCTTGTTGAAGCCGACCACTTTTGTGACGGGTCCTCCATCTTCACTTCCCGGGGTGGAGACGGGCAACGCGTCCATCCTGAAACATCAGGCACATCCGTCATTGTAGCATCAAGCATAAAAACTGGACGACAGCTGTTTTGTGTTTTAATGCTATACATGAACGCAGAACTTTGCACATCCGTAACATACGGTCATGCCCAAAATAAGGCATAAACAGATTCTCTCAATTAAAAATATACATGAATAAAAAGGCTGAAAAATTAGTCCTGCACAAATACACAGCCACAACCTGACACTGAATTCCCATCTACAGAACATTTGCACATCAATCCTAGAACTTAGAAGAGCTCAAATGAGCTAACATAGTCGTTTCAATGTGAAAATAAACTAGATAAGCACGCATAAACACAAAGTTCTTGAAGGAGAAAAAGCTCACAGACCTGCCTTCAGTGAAAGGCCCACGTCGAGTCTGATCGCAGAGAAGTGGGCGAGAGAGAGAGAGAGAGGGACTTCGGGGTGGGGCACGGTCAGAAGGGGGAAGTTTGGGGGAATCGAACAGAAATCGTCGAGTACGAAATGAAAGCCATATGAATGAGGAAGGGGAGTCTGCTCCCTGAGCGACTCTCGCTCTAAATCACGGCCTTTGTCCTTCTTCCCCTCCCCCACGTGAACCACTGAAGGGGCCGCGGAGGGGAGAAAATGAAGCGACTCCCGTGTCCAGTGGACGTCTGACCCCGTGTGGTGGCACGTGTTTTTTTCCAGCCTCGATTTCTACTCAACTAAACCTGCATATTCGTCGGAGAGTCCAGTAAACTGACACTAAGCCACATATGCTGGGGTCCCTTGCTACGAGCTGCGCTCAGTCCTCTGTACTTTCATATCCATCGCCGGCCATTCAATAATTACAGGTTTTCTGAGGTGTATGGAAATCTGCTCACTGACCCAGCAACGGGATCCAACTGGGCAGCCAAACATATTAGACACCTCTGGGTGTTTCCTTTCACTTTTGAGAAATACTACGAACCATAAAAGGAAAAGCAAAATAATTCTGACTCCAAATAATCTTCATTTCAGTATTACCCTGACATGATCATTATGTAATTTAGCATTACTCTGATTACTTGTACTGTGACTGACTGCCATCCCGTCCAGGACGCTCCATGCCTTGGGCCCTGTGAGGCCTGGAAAAAGCTCCAGAGTCCTGTGACCCTGACCAGGAGAAGCAGGTAGAAGATGGATGATAGGTGGATGGATGATTATTGCTAGAATCTTCTTCCTTGTTACTAAACTCGTTCATCCTCGGTTTTGATGTTCCATGAGACCCTCAGGCCCATATTCATGGACACAATATAAAACGAGTCTGATCTCGGATCAGTGACTGCAGCACAGCTACAGACTGGAGCAACACCAGTGTCTGAGTAGTTTAACTCAGATCATCAGATCTGAACTCTAGACCATTCGATCATAATGGTCCACACCAATTAAACGGCACTGCCCTCTTATACTAGAGCTCAGGTCAGAAACATCACTACACAGGAATCTACTAGACACAGCAAGCGTAAACAAGATCCAATTATAGATGCTGAACACAGAGATCGGGGATGGAGCCATGAAGGCAAAGTGACCTCCTGGTGATCCTGGTGACCCTCCTTAAATAACAGGCCAACTTTACAGGCTACTGAACCCACTACTAACCACGTGAAAAAACAATTTCTAGGGGGTATGGCAATGAAACGATAACCGTCCATTCAGATGGAACACTGTGACGTTCCGCGCCTGGTGTCACGTGGAAGCGACACATTCTGAGCGTCATTTGTGTTTCCTGCGTCGAGAAAACGCAAGACCGGGGGCACAAGAAATAACGTTTACGATAAGGAATTTTGAGCAAAAAGCCTTGTGAAGCACTTCACTGCTCCACGGGACCTGTAATGGAAATGATGATAAATATAGTAGAGAATCTGAGCCCAGTCTCATCAACGCCAGCCTGACAGGTCCCCTCTGGGGTGAGACACAATGCAGATCCAAAGGCAGCCTGGGTTATAACACACAGGTAGTAAAACACAGGTAATTCAGCCCAGGTAATGAACACCCACGTTATCTGAGTTCACACCACCCTGGTTTAGCCAAGCCCTCCAGCTCCCCATGTCCGATTCTACCTAAAACCTCTAGTCCCCGGTGTATTCAAAGAGACAGTAGAACTTAACCAGCAACCAGATTAAAAACAAACAAGCAAGGAAACTATTCGACAACCCATTCTAATGTTAATCACACAAAACATAAAGAAGAATTTTATCCACAGCTATACGACACCATTCTTCCTGGCACCAGTTCAACCCGCGTGAGAGTTTTCAGATCTCAGCAAGTTGACCTGACCTAGGGTCAGGTGACATTACCCACAGCAGATGTACGAGAATCGAAGGAGAAAAGTTCCTTCAGCTTGTGCCAAGCTCGAATTCTCCAGCCTCGATCTACAGGACCGGATGCCCTTTCATTGAGTTGTGTCACATCAAGGAAATAAACTGCAAAGCCAGTCACGACATGTCAAGAACTCAAATAGTTATTCGGGTCAGTTCACCACACGCCTTTTGAAGGGTTTGGGTGGCTGCTTTTCATCTCTGCCAAATGCTAGGAACCTGTGAACGGAACTCAACCTGGAGATACTTCCTGGTGTTGTGTTGGACTTAAAATCTGCAGGTCGTGTTATGATTAGGCTGATGTCACCAGCTGTTGCAAGACAGGCAGGACAGCAGTACAAGCATCTAAACTGTACACACCAGTGGGTTCATTATGAATGAGCAATTAATCATCTAAGTCACCGAACCTGCCCCTCAACCAGATCACCTGACAGCCTTCCCCAATACACTGCTACCCATCTGACCGTTCTACCTCACTGTTGTTTCCTATCGTGTTAATGAACCTGTCCTGCCCGGTGCCGGCCAGAGGAGGATGGGCCTCCCCCTTGAGTCTGGTTCCTCCTAAGGTTTCTTCCTCCTGAGGGAGTTTTTCCTTGCTGCTGTCACCTTTGGCTTTCTCTCTGGGGACCCTGGGCCCTGGACTATATGTAAAGTGCTTTCTGCCAGTGCTCTTTGTTAAAGATTGAATCGATCAATTAACTAATTAGTCAATTATTGGTTGATCGAAGGATGCAGGTGGAGACCCTGCTGCTGTCTTGTCGAAGCCCAAGAAGCAGAAGGGGGTGGACGCACAGGCTCGCCATGTCAGGAAATTCACAGATACATCAGTGTCAGCGTAGAAAGCAGATGATAAGAGACGTGTATCCAGTCACTCTACTTCTGCATTGTGATTAAACACATAACTGAGTCCTCTACCACCGTGCAGAGAGTCTCGATCAGACTTATCGCAACCGATCAGACTTACTGCCCCGCCTGGGGTGTGCGTGTTTTGTGATAGCTAATAAAAAGTTTCACAATAGCAATAAACGTGAGTGTATTTTTAAACGTGACATATTTTGCCGATTGTTCGGTTGACGCCTCGTTGATGGAGTGACCCAAGTTCAGAACTGTGGGGTGGCAGGGTGAACGTGTGTTAGGTGCTGTCACTTTTGTAATTTGGCTATAATCATACCTTTATTACACAGACGCTCGGTGCCGCCGTAAATGAACAGTGGCAACATCTCCTGATATGTTGTCGTGGCCGTGGGAGACACCTTTCTCTGGTAGCTTTCTCAGTACCACTGTAAAAACTAATTGTATACAATTGTGCGCCTCTTTCAAAAATCAATGAATGGAATAAAATTACAGGAGGGAAAAATCTGATCCGAATTAAATCGGTCATCATCAATTTCTAATGATTATGGAAGTCAAAGTCTGAGCAAATTGAACGGCCCACCCTCAGGACAGCATTAGTGGACTCGTGATGTGAGGTTATCGACTGTAAAGTTAACCAAACGACAAAGCTAATAGGCATTTAATGGGCCTTTTCTGTTACTTAAAGTATGTCAGGCTTCAAATGCCATTACAGTTTTTGTCTGCGTGTTGCCACTGGCTACGACGCACAACAGAACGAGGAATCGTTTCCAGACCCAGGGCGGGGATTTTCTGCTGTTAGATCTACCATGGCCTTATTCACAATCGATTGACATAGGGCCGAGGACCTCACTCGTCGTTGTTTTCAAATCTGACGGTGACCTGGCCGTCACCACGTCCACGACCGTGGTGACGTTGCAGCGAGCGTTCAAATTGTGACCGCGGTCATAACTGACAGCCTGGCACATTTAATTATCCACACACCCGACAACTGAAATGAATTGCAAATATATTTGTATGTTAATTATATTAAATATTTTTCGGTGCTTGAAGTAACCAGTGAGGCTCATAGGTCACACTCGATTCCAGATTTATAAATTGAAGTGTGAAAAATGAGCCAGAATGTAAAGTTGTATCGTAGTGGACAGACTGGCACCGGCTTCACGGTGCACCCCCGCATGCACTGGACTTTGTTGTTTTTTTACACATAAGAGAGTCTATTAAAGTGAAAACGACTCCACCTTGCCTTCGTGTAGCCTTCCAGTTAACAGGGCGAGGCAGCACCCTTTCCAAACTGCAAAGCATCCCGTTCATACTGAATTCTCTCTGTGTGTACTGCGAGGTTACCGAATTGAGAAACGCGTTTTACACCGGCCAGATTATACATGTACCTTACATTTGATGTTATTTACCAGTACCTGTGGTAAACTTCAGAGGTCTTCATCTGGACTTTGACCAAATTAGAAGTGGCCCTCCAGTCAGACGTGCACCATCTTCTCCCCCGTGTTCTATTGTGAAATTACTGGACTGGCATCAGCGTTTATGGAAAGTTTTAAGAAATTAGGATAGTGTATTATGTAATATCGAATAAAGAAACAATAATGAGAATTTCAAATAACTTCTAATTCATAATTCGATTTAATCAAGACGCTTTATTAGGAACACGCCGTGTGAAATATCGGCCTTTGTTTCTCTCCTCTAGTGTCGATACTTTGCGGATGAAACGAGAAAACTAAACAAGCATGGAGTACACCACTCCCATTCTTGGAATGCGTGTTACTTGATGTCACTTTGACCATTTAGGAACGGTCAGAAAACCTAAATGCGAAAAAGAACAACTTTGGAAAACCATCATTTCTCTCAGGCTTTGTCGGAGATGAAAATGATCAGCTGCCCAATGTATGAAACTATAATCCGAGGCCAAAACGGTGAAACTGGGAGATGGTTAAAGACAAGTGTAAAACACACCCACAGAAAAACATCTGGAGACCAGGTCCACACAGATAAGTCAGTCCCACTCACAACACCTCTACAAGTCAGTTTTGCCTGTGTTAAATAAAATAAAATAAAATAAAGGGGGAAAACCTGAGGCAAAAGGGTGGATATACAAATAGTGTGGCTAATAAAATTCACAGTTGCTGGACTCAAATGAACATTACCAAATCTGAAAGCTACCCCTTGCTGTCGACGTCACAGTCATTCGGATCATTTTTGTCACCATAGTGATAACCCGCGGTTGTATGAAAAATCGACGTCGCGCGCGCCGGGGGCGTTTCCGATCCAGCGGGGGCGGGGCGTGTCTGGTCATTAACCAATCAGTGTCGAGAGGCGAGCGCGACTGGGGGAAAGCCGGTGCAAAAAGATGCGCAAAACAGCACCGCTTATACATAAGCGCCGGGACGTCCCCTGGACTCCGGCAGATCAGACGCTGGAGCCATGAAGGATGACATGAGTGACAGGGACAACATGCGCCAGCGTAGGTGAAGTGAGGTGGACCATACAAGATATAAGTAAATACATGATCTCTGAAGCTGTGTATTTCACGAGTACACCTTATTCAATATTCTAAACGACTGCCATGCTGATGTCCATATGATGTTAGAACGCAGCACATACTGTAAGATATCAGAATAAATTTCCATAGGTGCATATTTCATTTTAGCATCTCGAAGATACAATTTTGCGTTCTACTGGTGAGCTTTGACTTTAATTAACCAATGTTTTTAATTTCCTAATATTATAGGATGTAGTAACCAAACAATTTAGTTAAGGCATTATTTAGAGCATATTACAACGTAAACCCCGTTTTACACTGCTGACTAAACAAATTCATTCTAAGCATTCTTGCACAGATCCTGAGAGAAGATGAACCAGTTTCACCTCACGTGTGATATTTTAACGAAATTGGAGGTTTTACGTGGCCCATTAACTTTTGCGATTTGTGTATTGTGTGTAAGTGCGTAAGTGTGCTGTTCGACCAACAGGCAGGTTTGGGACAGCTGCCGAGTGGTTCCCATCATCCAAGATGAACGGAAGCCGAGGAAATTTCTCAGCTTCCTCCGGATTGTCATCTGCACCATTGTCGGCTTCATGGTGCTCGCCCTGGGATTTTTCAGCAAGGTATGCCATTTTGGACATTGTGTGCTTACTCGTTACTTCAGAATCAGTCATTTGCACTGCCTGCTGGAGACTGATGTTGAGACACGGGGCTGCTGGTCCAAAAAGGTGTGAATGTTTTCTGTTTATAAAATGCTTGTCAGAATACGCAAAGACAAATGTATAGTATTCAGTTCATCTCTCCTGTGCCTTCAGTCCTCCCTTCTGCTGTTAACAACAGCCTCCAATGAAAAGTCAAAGGCCATTCCTACCAAGCTGTACGCCCTGCTCTTCCTCACCTGCTCACTTGTCGCTCCAAGTGTTTTTACACTTGTTAAGGGATTATGGAAAATTACGTTTAAAGACTCAAAGTCGCCCAGGAGGCTAACTCTTTGCTGGGTGAGTATAAGCAATTAAATCAAATAATTAGCTCATTTTCTTTTGGTAGGCTTCGGTTTTCAGGATACATGTTGATTTAGCCACCCGTGGATAGAAAATACTGAAACTTCTACTCTTGTGCCACTCCACACTTTTGCCACCCTGCTGTGTGTTTACCCCCATCTTCCAGGTGATCCTGACCGAGTTCTTCGTGGCTTTTGGAATGGCAGCACTCGTCTTGGTCACCATGCCGAATTTCGACATCCTCACCAACGTGACGATGCTGAACAGCGTGGGTGTCCTGTCCGCAGTGCTCCAAATGGCCGGCAGCGTTGTCACGAAGGAGAAGACGTCCCTTATAATAACATCTGTCTTTGCTGTTGTCTTTATAAGATGTGGGTACGCTCTTTTTTATCATCGGTTACCACATAGAACCAAAACAAGTGGCACCATTACCCATGGCTGGACTGGCGGTGGTTGGCACTCTGTGCGTCTCCTTGAACTGGTGGGAGAACTACAGCACACTGTTTAAGATCAGCTTCCTAGAAAGAATCACGGATGATGTCAGGAAGTCCAGAAATATGATCTGCATCGTCTCCAGCGTTATCCGGATCGCAGTCATGGTTTCTGTCTTTGGACTCTATGTGCAGCTGTCAAACCAGAACTGGTCAAGCATACTGTCTCCTTCTCAGCAGACCAAATCCATCATCCTGAGCTTGTTCACCGTTCAGGTCATCTCCACAGCCCTCTGCCACAGCCTTGCAGTGGCAGCCTGCAAAATGCACGCCGTTCGCCGAAGCTTTGTCACCCCCATGTGGCTGGTTTCCTGACTGCCTTCCTGCTGATCTCCTATTCACACTACCGAGACTCTAACAAGAATCTAGACCTCAGTGGTGGCATATGGAGCTCTGTCTATTGTCAGCAACTGGCAAGCAGTGGCAACGTGACAAGCAACACGTTCTCTCAGCTTACTGTAGACGTCGATCGGATACTCTGCACCCGTGATTTCTTCCGGGAGGGGAACAAAGTGGGCCTGATCTTGGTAGTGAGCTCCCTGCTGTTCTGGTGGGTTGGATTTGTACTGTGCACCGTCTACACCTGCTTCGTCAAGGTCTACCGCATCGAAAGGACCCGGGACTTGTTTGTGGGGTGTGGGTTTGAGGCCGCCTTCATCGACCAGGGAATGCTGCTCAACACACGATTTAAGATCCAACGTTCCAAAAGGCCTGCCAGGTAAATATCCTTCAAGTGCATAGCCTTCGATGTTTCCCGCTCTAAACCGAGCCAGCTGTCAATCACACTGTCCTGTTATCTCTAGCGAGAAAAAGGAAACGGCGACAATCTACTTGTGTGCCACGATGTGGCACGAGACCTACGACGAGATGATGAAAATTATTATCTCCATGTTCAGGTGAGTAGAGCTGCAAACGTTCAGGTTATACAGAAGGGCATCCTCCTGCAAAGAGAGGTACAGTACTGTGCAGAAGTCTGAGGCAAAACGATGTTGGTATTAATCTATGACTTTGTCTGTCAAAGTGCATCAGTTTACACATTTCAAAACATCTCACAAGTCGCCCCGGAATTTGCAGTCACTGTTTAAAAAAGCCCACCTGAACACAGCTTGTTTGAATAATCAGCACCTCATAATGTTAACAAACTAATTCTGTTAATTAATTGAGTTGGTGGTGAAATTGAACACATACATGCAATGATTGGGTTGCTCTCAAGGAGAGGCTGAAAAGCTGTTTTCTTCTAGCCATCCATCAGTAACATTTTGGAGAACAGTAGATATTCCTAGTGACTAGACAAATTAGCTTAAATATTTTCTCTGCCTACCTTAGACAGTGCAGAATATTTTTACTTACTTTAATTCCGATCCTTATACAGGAGAGCAGAACTTGCATCAATAACCGTAAATGTTCTCCGAAGATCTCAGAGCAGTTCAGGTGTGCCTGAGTGTGCCGTGTTCTTTTGAAGGCTTGACAAGTTTCGTCCTCGGAGAAACAACCACAATGACGTCAGCTTCAACTTCCACATTTACTTTGATGACGCTTTCTACAACATGGAGGGAAGCAGCAGGCGGCACGTGAATGAATGAATATGTGGAAACCCTGGTGGATGTCGTCAGTGAGGTCTTCAGGTAAGCTCTTTCCCGTCACGGGACATCCCGGTCTCATATACGTGCCGTAGTGCGATGTTCTCCTTTGGCAGAATGCTCACTTCTCACGTGTTTGTATCCAACAGGATATTCAGTGATGAGAATTCGACCATCTTCAAGGAAATGGTCAGGCTTCCGGAGCAAAAGATCTTGCAGACTCCTTACGGGGGTCATCTCCGATACACCCTTCCACACAGAAACATCCTGAACATTCACTTGAAGGACAAGCAGCTGATCCGTCACAGGAAGCGATGGTCTCAGGTATATGTGATGCCAAGGCTACCAAGACGGACGTCCTGGGGACGGTGAGAAAAGATGTTCTTTATGATGAGAGGTGACTTAAGGAACACAGTGGAGCTGCCTTATCAGAGTCGTCCAAGACTAGAGAGTCCGAGCCATTCATGATGCTTAGACGACAAGTCTTCTGTGGTCTTTGGCTGCTTTTTCCACGGAGGTTTCCAAGTATGTCCACCAAACTGTCACGGTCCATCGTAAGGCACTCCTAAAAGTAAGACGTTCTCTTCCAGGTCATGTATCTCTCCTATCTCTTTGGCTGGAAGCTCAACAGGAAGTACAGCCAACATTACATGAATGGAGAAAGCAAGAAAACGCTGGAGAAAAGCTGGATGGTAAAGAGTACTGAGGAACAGCTCCGGCTCTCTCTTTGCAGTCACCATCGTTCCAGTATTACTTCTCAAACTATACTTCTGTCCCCCCAGAAAGAAAAACAGAACACGTACATCTTGGCACTAGATGGCGATACGGACTTCCAGGCGTCTGCAGTCATGCTACTGGTCGACAGGATGCAATTGTATCCCGATGTCGGCGCCGTCTGTGGCAGGATCCACCCAACGGGCATCGGTAGGGGGGGTATAAGAAGCCTAACCCCATCCTCTCGCTTTGTCTTATCCTAATATCGTGATGCCCCGATTGGCTGCGTGGCCATCGATGACCCTGCGTTGCAATGTCCCCCTGAGCTCGTCCTCTTCTCGTGTGCGGGGTTTCTGTGATTCGGAAAAAAAGAAAGGGGTGCTGAACGAATGTCACCATTTAGTCAGAAGGGGTCAGGAAGATGGTCAGGTCTGTTTTTGTAACAATGGCCTTCACAGGAGAAGCAGGCTTGGGTAATAATAGGACAGACACGCAGAGAAAGCAGACAGGAAAACAGCCATTTGAGTTGGGATCAGACCAGGTGGGGGATAGGAACAGCTTGCCAGGGATTGTGGGATGGGTGTGCAGGGCTGAGAAGGTTCTAACAGAACACACTGAAAGGAGGCACAAGAGGAAGAAATCCTCATACCGAGTCCAGCCATTCCCCTTACCCCCTAATCTGTCTGACCAGTCATTCCTGGCCATCTCGGCACTCTTGTGCTCGCTGTTTCGTGCC
Organism: Gymnarchus niloticus; assembly: GCA_009936485.2. Lineage (NCBI taxonomy): Eukaryota > Metazoa > Chordata > Actinopteri > Osteoglossiformes > Gymnarchidae > Gymnarchus > Gymnarchus niloticus. Next base: position 64,818 of record JAACJT020000052.1, read on the forward strand.
TGCATCACACAGGACCCGTGGTGTGGTACCAGAAGTTCGAGTACGCAGTGGGCCACTGGCTGCAGAAGTCGACAGAGCGTCCTGTGCAGTCCCGGCTGCTTCAGTCTCTTCCGGGCCGAGGCGCTGCTGGATGACAATGTCATGAAGAAGTACACGACCGAGGCCACAGAGGCCATCCACTACGTGCAGTACGACCAGGGTACGCTCCAGAGGCTGCTCTAACTTCATTTTCATTTGCTAGCTGGGGTGGACGGTCACTCCAGAAGGACTGGCAGTGATCCGGACCTCACATCTGACCCGGTTATCTGGTACAAGGTCTTGGCGTCACCAGGCGTCAATCCCAGGTACCACCGAGCACAAGGTGGTCCACTGCGGCATTATGGAGCCCTCGATGTTTGTTCCTGTAAAAACACGTCATTGCTGTAATGAGAGAACAGAGTGAAAGATGCACTATTCAGAGACTTCGGAGAGGAGTTCTGCTGGACCGCATGGGAATTGATACGCCATTGTGATGTGTATATATAGACCTCCTTATTTAGCAGAGATGAGGTTGAGGGGTGGGACCAATGTATGTTGGCCGTACGTGTCGCTACTGGCCGCTTTAAACCACCTGTCAACAACTATGGTCAAGCTGGGGATTAAGCTAGGCAGTGTTAACATAAGTCAGCTCTCCTTGGATGGTGAAGCCTCGGCTCTCCACAAAGCAGTCGCACTTCCTCCGCACACATCTGTCTACTAGACCAGGTGCAGACGTAGATATGAACTCCAGCGCCAAGCTACGCCTACGTTTTCCGTGTCTTTCTACCTGGCCAGGCGAAGACCGCTGGCTCTGCACATTGCTGCTTCAGCAGGGATGGAGGGTGGAGTACAACGCCGCCTCGGATGCCTACACCAACGCCCCACAGGAGTTCAAGGAGTTCTACAACCAAAGGAGGCGTTGGGGGCCTTCCACGCTGGCCAACACACTGGACCTCCTTAACACCGCATCAGTAACAATACAGAAAAACAAGTCAATATCCAAACCTTACATCCTCTACCAGATCATCAACACAGCAGCTTCTACTCTGGGCCCGGCAACAGTTACCCTGATAATAGCAAGTATGGGATATCCTGGAACCATCCAGGCATCTGACAGTAGAAACCTGATGTTATTTTAAGGTCTAGTAGGTGGCAACTTCTTTGGAAGTCCATTATTGTATTTATTCTCGTATTTGCCTTTCTTTTTTCAGGCAGTTTCACATTTGTTTTCAAGACTTCTCCTAACTCTGGCCTCATGCTGGCTATTTTGCCCCTGGTTGTCTACTTGATCCTGTGTTACAGCCTGAAAGCTGACACCCAGATCACCATCGCTGCTGTGATGAGCGTAGGATACATTTTTCTCATGACAGCGGCTATTTTATCCATCATAGGTAATGGCATTTTTCATCAAAGTCATTTATATCTAAATTGATTAACCTCTCCAAAACCAGAGCTGTTATTTCTGAAATTCAATTTATTGGCAAACTATGATATGCAGAAAGAGCTGTAAATAAGTTCTCTCCTAAAACAGCTGCTAGCTGTTTCATTAAATCTGTTGTCTAGATTTTGGCCTCCCTGTTGATACCTTCTTGTGCCTACGTAGGGGATCTGGTTGCAAATGGAACCTTCATGACCCCCAGTGGCCTTTTCCTCATCGGAATCACGGCCTTGTACCTTGTCACTGCCATGTTGCACCCCTACGAGTTCCACCTAGTGATTTACGGGCTCCTCTACTTCATCTGCATTCCGAGCGGGTACGTCCTGCTCCGCATCTACTCCATGGTCAACATGAACAACGTGTCGTGGGGCACCCGCGAGACGGCCAGCGCACCGAAACTTCCGCCAGCCAGCGCCAAGGTGGTAAAGTATGAGAGGAGCTGCAGGTGTTGCTGTTGGAACGTCCGGATCCAGGTGGACGAGGACCAGAAGGTGGCCGTGCCTCCTGGACAGGTTTTGGTCCCAAGCAAGACCCAGGAGGATGAGGAACGGGAGCTGCCTTCTGACGACAGGTCTGGGCAACCTAAACACTCTACTTCTTCATCCTCTTTGTTCTTTTAGACCTGGGGCCTGAATTTATATTTAAGATCATTGCCTGACTGCCACCTGAAGTGGCAGGAGATTGCTCAGTATACGTTAGATATGTCAACAAAGCATGTAAGTGCTCTGGCACTAAGAAGGACATCTTCTGTGAGGCTCTCAAACAGACGGGAAGGCTTTTGTTAGACTGTTCGTGCAGGTCTTCACTGCTTTCTTCTTGTGTCTTTCTAGGGGAGAAGATTTGGCTGAGCCTTGTAAGTCACAGCCCGTGATGTTTGTACTCAGACGTTATCTTTATGTACTTCATGATGTTTACAGTAATGCTTCACATATTTGTGACTCCTTCCTCCAGACATAAAAAAGTCCAGGAAAATCTAGGATTGAGGCTACAGTAGCTGGTTGAGTTTGTAAACATAATTAGTGGTCACTTAGTGACATGCATCTAGTACAACTTAGGTCCCCCTTTAGCACACAGAACAGTCTGAATTCAACATAGTACTCGGAACTTTCCTTAAGTAGTTTGGTCCATGACATTTTAGTGCTCGTATCCTTGCTGTTAGCTGTAACCAGTCTGCCCACTCTCCTCTGACGTCTCTCATTAATGAGGTGCTGTCTCCTCCATAACTGCCACCGAATAGACGTTTTTTGGTCAGCATACCTTTGTCTGTAAGCCCTAGACAGAGTAGTGTGTGAGGATCCCAGGATCACACTAACTACAAGCACCGACAATCATTACACATTCGGGATGGATATGATCACACTAACTACAGGCACCGACAATCATTACACATTCAGGATGGATATGATCACACTAACTACA
>JAACJT020000052.1:73929-86364 GCA_009936485.2 Gymnarchus niloticus
GAGTGATGCAGTGTTACACTCCGGCCGTTTCGTCTGATTTAGAATACAGCGGAGTGATGCAGTGTTACACTCCAGCCATTTTGTCTGAATCAATCCGCTTACAGGGGTCTTTCAATTGCAGGGACACATGGGATCCTTTTCAACTGAACCCCATTGGCTCTGAGAAGGAGAAAGAAAGGAGATGCTTTGTTCTGGGCCAGTACCTCGTGGCGATCATCGTGGGCCTGCTGGTCCTGGTCAGCGCCATCTTAAGCAAGGTAGAGCCATCGTTGGGTGCCTTCTACAGGTTTCTGAATGCTATCGCTAGCTTGTAGCATTGAAAAACATCACTAAGAAGCATTTAGTGAAGAGGAAGATACCAGTTGGAAGATCAACCTGGGGGGAGAGTGAATTAATCATCTGGGCATGGCATTCACAGTGGATCAGTTGAAACTTTCAAGTTAGGTTCATAATATTCAAACAGAGTTTCATGTACAGATTGACAGGCTTATTACCACAGATCGGAATTAAATTTGGACACAGGAATTCCGAAAAAATAATAGCAAAGGAGAAGGAAGCCGTGTTGTGTTTTTCTGGGAGAACATGACATGTTACAAGAGCGTTCAAAGTTCACTGAGGAAGGGAAACATTTTCTTATTTCCCCACACACAACAAAAATCATCCGCATTCATTTGCTTTATGATCTACAGTATGTTTTCCTTCTCCATGGATACTGGGGCAGCTGGGGTAGATGGTGTGATAGCTTGAGAATTTATGACAGAATTAAAACCTGCAAAACAAGACAACTGTAGGAAACAAGGAGCTCCGGGAAACTGATTACCTAACAAGCAACAAGATCTCCCGCTTTCAATAAAGCTTCATTAAGTGTCATGCCAACTCTGATTATTAGATATAAACCTGGGTTAAAATCCAGTGAATGTTTTATTTCATCATGGACCATAAATATAGCAAACATTTAAGTGGTGGGAAGAGTAAATATATGAAAGAGTACATAGTTGAAGTTATGCATCATGACACAGTTGGCCTAAGGCACTTAACAGGAGTGTACGGCAGTCACAGTATACATACTAGATAGAAACAAAAGGCCAGAAGACAACAAAGGAGAGGACCCAAAACCTCCTCAGAATGGAGAAGAACGATGTCCTGGGGTCCGAGGTCAGCTGCCCTCCCACCCCATTGGTCATCGCACCGTTATACAGAACATGGAGAGATATAAGAACATAATGTTTTCAACTAGTAAATTACTGTCAGGTCCATCATCAGCATGCTGGTTCATCACTATGGTAGAAAGCCAATGTGAGACTTTGCTTGGCACGTAGATTATATCTTACGACCTTCCTCATTTTGTCCTCCAGGGTTCCTTGCTGGTTCTCTGTATGTTGGCCAGTCCCAAATCCTTGGTCAAAAATAATGACCAGCAGTTTTACCTGCTCATGCTGATGTTCTCCTTGGTGGTGCCGAACATGCTGATGTTTCTGAAGTCCTTGTGGAAATGTACCTTCAAGAGCTTTGTTAACCCAAACATGAAGACCATGGGACTTGTAAGTTAATTCTTACTTATGAACACAACAGTCATGCTTTGAAGGCAAAGCCTTTGACCATTGATAAAAAATAATGGAACTACTGCAGAGTATCCGTTATTCACTGATTTACATTACTTGAAAGCAATGCCTTCATATTTAGTGAGGTTCTGAATAGATATGAAACATTCAAGACAATGGAAATAGCTCAACACTGCAGAATAACTGAAACTTTGTATAATCCTTAGTAAGAGTTGGTCTTCAAACCTGATTCTAAATGAAGCGATAACAGAATGAAACACAGACCTTGGTAGTGACATTACGACAATTTCTATTTTGTTTTTAGATCTGTCTTATCGAGGGCCTGGTTTCTCTGGGAACATCCGTCCTTGTGATAATTGTGATGCCCCAATTTGACGTACTAACGAACCTTTTTATCACTGGTGGGGTGTGCATATTTTCTAGCCTTTTGCAAATAATTTTTCGCTTGCAAAAAGAGAGCTGGAAAATCATCCTCCCGATCTGTTCCCTCGTTCTTGTGCTGACTGGGTATGGACTCTTAGTGACTGACTACTACGTGCGAGTGAGCTCCTACATTGAGACGTCGGAAAACTACACCTACGTCATTATTGCGGTCATCGCGTCTCTGCTTGTCTCGCTCAACTGGTGGGAAAACCCCTTCCAGGCAAGCAATAACATTCAAGAGATTCTCATGGAGCTGGAGGGCTTCCGAGACTTCGTTTTTGTGATCACCAGCATTTTGAGGGTCGTGGTGATAGGTGTCGTCTACACTATTTATTTTGCGTTCATCCAACGACCCTATGTTGACTGGTCATACTTCTCGAGCATACCTCGGGCGACCCTTGACCTTGGAATTGGGATTTTTTGCCTTCAGGCCTTCATGTCTGTAGCGTGCCACTGGTTTGGGGTGGTGGCCTGCAAAATCCACGCCGTCCGCATGAGCTTTGCTCTCCCCGCTTCCTTCACGGGACCTGCTGTGTTCATGGTCGGCGTAGCCCTTTTCGTAACGCAGGCTCAAAGCCTGGACAGAGGGGCTGTGGGCAACTTCACTACATTTTGCTTGAGTCTGAACCGAAACCAAATCAGGAACTCCACAGAGCTTGTACTGGCTGAGATCTACAACAGCATCTGCAGGACGACCCTGAACAGCCACTACAGATCATGGCCTTTCGCCATGCTCATCGTGGAAGGTGTCTGCATGTGGCTCGGACTCCTCACTGCCACACACTACGTGTGGAAGACCAAAGTCCAGAGGATCGAGAGGACCAACCAGCTCTTTGTACGCCGGCTGTATGAGTCTGCCTTCATCGACCAGTCAATGCTACTGAATACCAGAATGAAGGTAGTGCGAGCGAGGAACCAGGAGAGGCGAGTATCACTGACCAGCCTGACTCCCCATCTGCCTCATACACGCAGGTTCTGGATTGATCCAAGGACTGGTCCTTGAAAAGAAAGGACTTGTTGTGGCGTTCATCTTTCTTCATGATGTACATGATACAGCTGGGCAGACGTCGTTGAATAGTCACTATATCTTCTAAGCACTCTAGAAGCACAACTACAAAATAAATACGAAGATGGATTTGTGTTTTTAAATATACCTCTGATTTTCTTTAAATAACTAATTCCTTGGAACACAAGTCAATGTCCATGTTTATTTGAGTTTTTGTTTTTTTGCAGTCGTGATGAACTCGAAAGCTGTGTGATCTACCTTTGTGCTACTATGTGGCACGAAACGTACGACGAGATGCTGAAGATCCTCACATCAATGTTTAGGTAAACTGTACGTGGCGACAAAAGTCTGTAATAATAACGTGGCCTATAATAATAGCAATAATAAGAATCGTTTGTGACCTTTGACCTTTTTCAAATTCAGGTTGGACCGATACAGGGGAGATCCGAAGGAACAACACAAAGACGAGTTTGACTTTGAATGCCACATATTTGTGGACGATGCATTTCGGCAAGACAAAGAGACCAAGAAAAAATTTGTTAATGAATACGTGAATGACCTCATTCATGTGATCATAGAAGTATACAGGTGAATGGGACGTCTGTGATAAAAATAAGTCGTTTCAGTCGTTTAATCGCCAGACTGAAATGCCCCAATTTTGTTTGTTTTCCAGGGTTTTCACAAACAAAGAGCCAGACGACGTGTCCATAATTGAAACTCCATACGGAGGACGACTGATGTGTGTGATGCCTGATGGGAATATGCTATTCATACATCTAAAAGACAAGCAGCTGATCCGTAACAAGAAAAGATGGTCACAGGTAGGGGACGTCACCGCACCGGTGCACAGTTCTGAATTGCTTACATTTCGAATCACTGTTTTGCTTGAGATGTACACAGAAACAAGCAATATGGAAGCATGTGAAGTTAACTGTATTCGATTTAATGGATTTAATGCAATTTGTTTCAGATTATGTACATGTATTATTTGCTGGGATGGAAAGGCTATGTAGCTAAAAATCCTCAGAAAATAATGGTAAGTTAATAAAATGTATTTTTGTGAAACCTGATCCCAGATTTAAGTATTTAAATATTAGGTCAAATTTGCAAAATATCTGACTAAGCCATAGTTTTTATTTGTTTGTGCGTTTATAGAGGCAGAATAATCCATGCCGTGCCAGTCTTGTTTCACTGGATGGCGAAAGTTTTCTCTTGCCAACCTATGACAACGACAGCAAAAGAAAATTCATCTCTGACGAAAACACCTACATCATGGCATTGGACGGGGACACTGACTTCCACCCCTCCGCTTTGATCCTTTTGGTCGATCGACTCAGGATGTATGATAATGTAGGCGCAGCCTGTGGAAGGATCCATCCGACTGGAATGGGTGAGACCGATTACAGCTCCATTCGAGGGAGAGAAGCGTAAATAGCCATGCGTGCAGCAGCAAATCAGATCAGTTCAACAGTAGATGCTAGTCATTAGAGTTGAGGCCCTCATACACCTGACTGTGCAGTACAGGAATTATGATGTTTCTCCTCACTGCAGGGCCAATGGTCTGGTATCAGAAGTTTGAATATGCCGTGGGGCACTGGCTCCAAAAAACGGCAGAACACGTCTTTGGGTCCGTCCTCTGTAGTCCTGGATGTTTCAGCCTGTTCAGAGGCTCCGCCTTGATGGACGATAACGTCCTGAAACGATACACCACGAAATCCAACAAGGCTGCAGAATACGTCCAGTACGATCAAGGTGAGGAGCTTCTCTTGTTTCATCCATGTGGTTATTTGTCTCTGCCAAGTTAATTTTTTTTATTGCTGTTAGTGGTTGCGCTCAGTCAATGAGTCTTATTTGGCTTACACGCTGTCAATTTCTACAGCAGGACAAACTTAACAAAGCCATTCAGAGTGAGCACAGAAGCAGGTGCTAGTGGCTGTGTTGTCATGGGCTTTTCTGATCCAGAGACCAACATTAGCAAGTGTAGTACAAGACCTTAAAATTTGTACCATCTGCTGTTGGTGATGCAAAATAATATGACTGAGAAATTCAGTTTGAGCGTGCACCTTTCCGATTTTAACCGAAGCCCCTTGGTCAGATTTCACATTGTGCTGGTGAGAAGGTACGCACTCCAGCACCAAGCTACGCCTACGTTTTCCGTGTCTTTCTACCTGGCCAGGCGAAGACCGCTGGCTCTGCACATTGCTGCTTCAGCAGGGATGGAGGGTGGAGTACAACGCCGCCTCGGATGCCTACACCAACGCCCCACAGGAGTTCAAGGAGTTCTACAACCAAAGGAGGCGTTGGGGGCCTTCCACGCTAGCCAACACACTTGATCTCCTGCACAGCGGCAAGGAGACGGCCAAACGGAACAGCTCCATCTCCATGCTGTACATTTTCTACCAGATTTTCACCGTAGGATCCTCCATCTTGGGGCCAGCCTCTGTCACCTTGATGGTAGCTGGTAGGGGCCTCTGATGATCTCGAGAAAATCATGTCAGTCATTAAGCATACGAGTCCAATGATAGAACCCTGAGGACTGGAGAGAGCTTCACATATTCTCAATCAATCAATCTCCACAACATTTTAAGTAACCATAATGGATATTCACTGGCATCCCATCGAGGGTGTACCCCAGGCTTATGCCCTCTGCAGCCTGGGATAGACTCCTGCTCCTTGAAGAGGTGCCTCAACTGCTAATGTAGCATTGCTCTTTCCATTCCTGGGTCACATTTTATCTTTCATCAGTAAGCCTTGATGGGACTCTCTGGATAGATCATCACGACAGCTGAGACATTACGAGCTGATGACTATAATCTATAGTTGCAGTACAGACAACAACATTGTCGTCACTGCTGAGTCATGGAGAATTGGAGCGGTTGCCCTAACCGCCCATGGCTTGTGTGCTTTCAGGTGCCTTCCAATTCATTTTTAAAATGGAGGGAACCCTGGCGATCATCGTGGGGGTCATCCCTCCAGTCATCTACATGCTCCTCTGCTTCATTTGCAATCCGAACCTCCAGATCACCATCGCAGCCATCCTGAGCGTACTCTATGCTTTCCTCATGACCGCTTCCTTCTTCTCCATCATAGGTATGGACTCTGATCGCCAACACGGTCTCATTTCGGTAAATCATTTACCTGCCGAAGGAGACGTACTTGACAAGCACGGACAAAGATCATTCGTAGGAGAATTCAGTGATAAATGCAGTAAACCTTGAGTATGTACAACTTGGTAAAATACCGTGCTACTGGAAGGGAAATATCGACACGTTAACTGCTATACAGATGATTGGTTTAGCACAAGTGTACAGGGGGTGGTGTGTGACTGCAGGTTTGGTGTCTGTGTCTGCGACTGGTCACTGGTTCAAATTCCACAAATGTCTCAGTATCGCTCTTAGGCCATTGAGCAAGACCCATGTCCAGGGTGCCGGGTATACGGCTGGCCCTGCTCTCGGACCCCAAGAGCAAGATGGGACATGGGAAAAAATGCATTGTGAAATGATGCAAATAAAGAATCGATTCATCAGTGTATCAGTGTTGTGTGTTTCTGAGATTCTGCAGCATCACCGTCTAGTAGCAATGTCTGACCATCATCATCCTCTCTGCATTAGGTGACATGGTCGTACAGGGGACCTTCATTACGCCTACTGGGCTCTTCCTGGTGTCCATGAGCATCCTGTACCTGGTGACTGCTATTCTGCATCCGCAGGAATTTAGCATGATTATTTACGGACTGATGTACTTCATCTGCATCCCAAGTGGCTACCTCCTCCTCACCATATACTCCCTAGTCAACATGCACATCGTGTCCTGGGGCACACGCGAGTCAAACCGTGAAGAGGTTGAAAAAAAGGCAGTGGGCCTACTGTGTGACCGCACCTGTAAGCTCTGCTGTTGGGACCTCAAGTTCCAGGTCACACAGGAGACAGAAAACCTGGTTCTCCAGCAGATCCAGAATGCAGTCAAGCCCAACACACAAGAACAAGCCCCGAATGGCAGGGGAAACAAGGACAACGCACAGCTGCAACTGCAGCAAGCTACGGAAAATCAGCAGCTAATCATACCAGCTGGACAGCCAAGCTTCAAACACAAGGAGACGGTCAAGGAGAAGAAAGACGACGATGATGATCATGATCATACATCTGAAAGGTGCGATTTCAGATTTCAAAGCAAAAATAAGTAACCTGCCTACTAAAGCTAGGAATTGAAATGTCAGTAGATTCGACTTTTGAAGCAACGGCACAAGTATCTTTTCATCAATCTGGATAGTGGAAACATATTAAAGATATTTAAATTCTAGTCAAATGTGACAGTATAGCCCTCCAAAGACATCTGGCTAAACAATGTTTCTAATCTAACTGTACTGCCGTTCAATTTTAAATGTGGGATTCTGCAACTATTTAGCGATGGCTTGGTTGTTTGTAACAGTGAGAGTGATGACAGCATCAACAAAATTACGGACAGAAATGAGAATGACAACTCTTTGGATGATAAAGAGGATGATGATGATGAAGAAGAAGAGGCATCGAAGTTCGTTCCTGAGAGCGGTGAGAGTAAAAACACGAGATCCATAAATGACTGCAGAGCTCAGTATCACTTCCGTTCATTGACTCTCTCTTCTTCCTCTCTTTCAAGACTGGGTCCATCCCGTTAAGACTGAATTCCTAAAGAAGCTAACATATGCCAACATGAAAAGAAATCTGCAGGAGCAGATCCGGTATACCCTCCGAAACAAGGACCAGGACGATGTGTGCGAGGAGCTTGTGCTCATGCTCACGGACGTGGTGAACGGTGAGCTGAAAGACAAGGTTGGCCCGGAGGACGTGTTGAGTGACAGCCTGCTGGAAGAGCTGCAGTACGCCCTCAACGAGGCAGCCAGGAGGATCCTGAAGACCAACCGGGCAGAGAGACTGGAGAGAAGAGTGAAGCGGGCCATCGAGAAGACCCTGATTGCCCCCCAGGTCGACAAGCTGAATGCGGTGAGCTCCCCAACGCCCTTTACCTCGGTCCCTCCTTCCTCTCCAAATTCCCACCAATGACTATGTTGACAGTGTACTTCCCGCCGTGTTTTGGCAGGATGAAGAAGACTTTTGGTATAAGTTGATAGAAAGATACCTAACACCTATAGCTGACGACAAGGCACATAAAGAGGAGGTGACCCGGGAACTGAAATCCCTGCGAAACAAGGTAGGGGGCACTACAATCAGTCCACGATCCACCAATCGTGTAGAGACTTTTTTGTTTCTTGTACTCAAAAGGGCATATATTCCTAACCCGGCATTGTTCATGCAGGCTGTGTTCCTATACTTCATCCTGAATGTTCTCTGGGTCGTCGCCACCTTCTTCCTGCAAGCCATCGGTACTGACACAATCAGCATCACGATCCCCAAGTACTATCCGAACGGAACGCTGGCGAGCGACAGCATGAAGGTGGAGCCCTTGAGTCTCATGTTCCTGCTGTCCTTTGCTGTCCTGCTGCTGGTGCAGTTCCTTGCGATGCTCTACCACAGGTAACGCCCTCCAAACGGTATGAAAGGGCAGACACGTTCACAGGAACCTCCATCAGCCCGAAATGACAACCCACAGGCTCTGGTCCAAAATTCCAACCTGAAAATGGAAGCTGAATCTCTTTTTCAAATCAGTTTAATAAATTAATTGAATGATCTTGCTTTCTTCTCTGCAGGATTTACACTCTCATACACGTGGTGTCCTACATCAGCACAGAAAAGGACTACAAACCAGCCACTGACGTGAGTATCCGAGTGTGTGCGTTAGCAAACGTTAGATGGCCAATGATCCGTTGAGTGTGTCATATATCTGATCACCCTGAGTTACCATATCTGTCTTTTTCTTTCTTTACACAGGAGGATGATGATGGCGTAATATATGAAAACCCAACTTCTAATGGCCTTGTAATCACCAGCGATGACTTATGAAACAACTGATGACTTCATGTAGTTGTTACAGGAATTAGAGAAAATATTTCAGTTTTTTTTTTTTCTCCTTTCGAAAATCGAAAACAAACACTTCAGAAATCCATGTTAAAGTGTGTTTCCAATCGACCTGTTAACACAGGATATTCAACTGGTCATTAAATTCATTAAATTTTTTTTTTTAAATATTAATTTTAAATAAACTTTGTAATATGCTGCTTTGTGAGGTTAGAAAGAGCAACACTTTGGTTAAAGTACTTGAACGTGACCAGAAATGTTCCCCTGTACTTGTAGGTGAAAGATGGATTTATGGAAACTGTGTGCAATTTACTTTCAGCGAGGAATACGATAAATATTCCTATCTAATATGGTCACTTTTGTAAATGCGAACAAAATAAGTAATTTTTCAAACATTCAACAAGAGAATTGACTCAGACGAAAACTGTAAAATATACAATTCATTGTTAATTTACATTGGGATGTTCCATTAACATTTAAAGACAGTAAAGTATGTGGTGATATTTATAGCATCTAAATTATGTTGAGTGTAAATGAAGAATTAAAGATAATATTCAAACAAGCCATTGGGCAAGATCCTTGCTTTGTTTTTAACAGAACTTATAGAAAAGGACGCTGTGTAAATTAAAACGTCATCCGATTCAGACTTCACTGATGGCCAAGACTGCACCAATCACAACAAAAGGTAACATTAGTCACTGAATGACAGTTCATCCACTCGCAGTCCGCTGAACATTTCAGCTTCGTTCAGTTCGGCCGTCATGTGGAATTCAGACTATAACTCATCTTTTACTCTGGCCAGTCACAGATTTTAATATCTTCATTATCATAATACCTCGAACACTTTCAAAATAAAAGTCAATCCACTACCACAGTACAACCCCACCGATGAACACAGCTCAAAGCGTCAGATTCAGTAACAACCTTTAATGGATGCACATGATTCAGTACACTCAGGCCTTATCCATCCAGTATGTGTAACAGAGACACCTCTTCATATTTCCTCTGATTTTATACACTCGATGCCTTCTAAAATGCAGCCTGAATGACGTACAGATTCTGTCTCTACAGCACCTACAGTTAAAACCTACACATCTTAGCTAAAGGATGGCAACATGATGATCACTGGTCTGTACATTCAAACGGCGCTCTTAAATATGCATAGTCTTCCGAATCTTTCTGCGGCCAGTCAGCGGTGGTGAAAGCCCACCTCCTGCCCTAAGCACCTCTTTTCTCCATTCTGAAAAAGAAGAGCAAAAATATGCACGGATATGGGGCACGTGAAGCAGATGTGCAGGAAAGAGAAAGAACACATAGCCACGGCAGGCATGTAACACCCACAGCTATCAGGCAGACCAATGATGCTGCTTGTTCAACAAATTAGGGCTCCACCCATTCATCTGCTCTGTGCTCGCTACAGACTCACATGACAGGAAGAACCAGGCCACGGAAGTAACCATCTACCTCCAACCGCAGGGAAAATCCTACTCATGGTCTACAGTCGCCCCCTAGTGACCAAACAAGCTCCCAAGACTCATTCTGAACGGCTGAATAACCTTCTCTTACTAGACATGAACTGTGGATTACAGACCCCAGCCTACAGCAATCCCCGAAACCCGACACCTCATGGTCTTATCGCTTGCTACCCCAGATCAGCTGGAACACAGTCAGGCATTAAACGCTGAGATCTGCCTGGGTGAGCACAGAGCATAAAAGCATCATGTTCACAACACCAGCATACCAAAGATTGGTGGAATTGCTTTAGTGCAGCTCATTTACTTTTCTTGCAACAGACTCAGGCTGCCTGTAAGTGGTGCAGCACAGCAGCCCTAAGGGGGCCTCTCATTAACAGGGGCCCGGTCTGAGGACAAGTGGCCCCAGGCGCGAGTCAGCATACTTGTATTTGATGAGCCGCCCGCCCTGGATCAGCTGTGCCGTTTCGTTGGTCAGGTGGCAGGCGAACAGGAGCCAGTTCCTCGGCTGCACCTTGTAGGCGAATCTCATGAAGAGCAGCGAGTAGCAGGTGAGAGCTGGGAAAGACAGCACTGCGGTCAGGCCATGGCACGGGAATGCACGGCAAAGACGGCCGAAGATCAGGGACGTGAAGCAACCAGAAGAACGCCAAAGCTGGCTATACGACGGCTCAGCCAGAGTCAGGTAGAAGGCAGCCGCTCGGCCGCTTACCGAATGTCATTCGGCCACTGATGATCTCAGGGCTTTTCTTCATGTCTGAAATGGCTGCAATAGGAAGTCCCCAGTTTGCCACGGGGCCCCAGAAGTGCTGAAGAGAGAAATCAAACGTGAACCCTGAACTAATTCAACAAGTGCCTGGCTGAAGGAATGTTAAAAAACCCCAGACTACATCAGGAACAGTCAAACCACACTTCTCCATGTCAAACTAGGACTTATGAAAAACTTTGTTAAAGCTATGGGTAAAACACAGATGGAATTTGAGAAGTAAACTTCCCTGGATCAGTGGAAAATCAAGGAATATCATTTTGTAGGTCCTCATATCAGAGAAGTGTTAAATGATAAAAGATTTGAAGATGAGTTTAATGGATTTGAGAGGGCTGCTTGGCACAGCTGCAAAAGAGTCTGCATGAACTTTTTGGGAAATTGTAAGGCTGAAAACTCTCTTGAAACAGGAAGTGACTTTCTCAAGTCGTACCAAGCAATGGGGTCATTGAAGATTCATCTCTTCAACTATTACTTGGACTTTTCCCCTGAAAACCTTGGTGCAAGTCTGACGAATATGGCCAACAATTTCCTCAGGACATTGCCAACATGGAGAAGTGTTACCAACTCGAGTCCCAGTTTGCTGACTGAACTCTGTCTTATGGCTGAGTTTTAGATTATACGTTTGTCATAATAATAAGCATGTAAATATGGAATATTTTCAAATTTAAGTTTCACACTCAAAAACTTTATACGCAAGAGAAAAATTCTAAAAAAAAATGAGACTCAGCTCTCAAAATGATTCGAGAATGAGGCAACTTATTCTGCGTAATGTTTTAACTGTACTCATAATATTGATGCAGATTTTTTTTTTTTATTACAGCTTTCTTACCGTGCTATTTGGTGGTTTTCACGGAGTTCCCAAGGTTTTCACAAAGGGCACATTTAGGTCACAGAATGACCACCAACCGAGAGGGAAGAAAAAAATGTTTTGAGAATTTATTGTAATCACTAGCAGTCCTTCTGCAATGACGGGGCCCAAAAGTAACCATGTGAAACAGTTAAAATATCATATAACCGGATGGGACCTCGGCTGGCTGACTGGCTGTCAGTACCTCAGCACCGACACGACCTCGGCTGGCTGACTGGCTGTCAGTAGCTCAGCACCGACACGACCTCGGCTGGCTGACTGGCTGGCTGTCAGTAGCTCAGCACCGACACGACCTCGGCTGGCTGACTGGCTGGCTGTCAGTAGCTCAGCACCGACACGACCTCGGCTGGCTGACTGGCTGGCTGTCAGTAGCTCAGCACCGACACG
>JAACJT020000052.1:87429-105135 GCA_009936485.2 Gymnarchus niloticus
GTAGCTCAGCACCGACACGACCTCGGCTGGCTGGCTGGCTGTCAGTAGCTCAGCACCGACACGACCTCGGCTGGCTGGCTGGCTGTCAGTAGCTCAGCACCGACACGACCTCGGCTGGCTGGCTGGCTGTCAGTAGCTCAGCACCGACACGACCTCGGCTGGCTGACTGGCTGTCAGTAGCTCAGCACCGACACGACCTCGGCTGGCTGGCTGGCTGGCTGGCTGTCAGTAGCTCAGCACACATGACAGACGGATTTCTTTATTTCCTATCAAAGTGTCATTCCACTGACCTTACATAAGACACCAAATATCCTTCGGACCGGTCGTTTCGAACACGGCGGAGCCCCGGAGTATCAGCCTGGCTGCCTCGACACGTCTGTCCGCCACAGAGCGCCCCGGAACCCCGCTAGCACGTTAGCCAGCTAAAGTCGCTTTTACATTTTTACCCAGATATGTACAAAGTACGAGTAATATGGAGGCGCACGTACCTCATCAAATAATCCCTGAACTCCTTGCTTTTCAGGTGGTCGACAGCTTTACGAGCCAAAGTACCCGCCATGGTTCCAGATCTGAAGGTTAAACAGCGGCACCTTCCAACTAGCTCACTTTAGCCTAGCCTAGCCTAGCAAAACCGGGTCGTCTTGGTAACGCCAGCGACACTGCAGTTGTATACGGCGCAGTTTTACGACACTGTCGTGAAGATTTGCTGTCAGCACCACCCCGAGATATTTTTAAAGTTTAACGAAAATGTTTTAATTACGTCAGCATATCAGTGTAACCACTTTAAATGACTAACCGATTACATTTGTAGCAAAAATATTACGAATGATTTTTTTTTTCGTTTTTGGCGCTAACGATAAAAATGGAGTGTATTTTTTAATGACATGACACGGCTGTAAAAACTGCTGTGATAATAGAGAGGAGTATTTCAAGGACATATATATATATATATATTTGTAAAATACAGTTACGTATTGCCTTACATCCGTGGTTAATAATCAGATATCGACAGCTGGCTTAAGGTATAATAATTACACTATGGACCTGGAGTTATATTATTGCATGGGGCCAGGGTGAATTGTGTTGTTTTAAGGTGACAGTGTGTCCATCAGGTGTTAAAACTCCATATCCTTGTCCCCCGAACTGAAACTCCGTCATAAATGTCTTCCATCAGCAGTGGAGGAATCTGGCTCACTCTCCATCTTTAAGTCCAGGCTTAAAACACACCTCTTCAGTCTAGCTTAGAGAGACCTTAGGTAGCTACTCACTCCCCAACTATAGGCTGGGGTGTAGAGCTGGGTGGGGATCAGTGTCATTGACTTTGGATGAACTGTTCTGTCAGCGCTGTCACTCCTGCTTCGCATGTACTGTGTGTTGTTGGAGTTCTGGCATTCAAGGATTCCTCGTGCCTGTGTCCCCATTGGTCTCTCCCTCATAGTTATGCTGCCATACATAGTCATGCTGGGGCCCTTGCTATTTTGTTTAATTTTTTATTGCCCATTATTCTGCCACCTTAAATCGCTGCTCTGCTCACACATATTCTCTTTCCCCCATGCCCCCCTCTTATGGGGTGCCTCCCTTGGAGGCTTGGATTCAAGAGATCCTCATATCGTCTACTGGGCTACAGCACCCTCCCTCCACGTCAGCTGTCCTGTTTGACCAGTTTGCTACCTTCTGAGCTACTGAGCCTGCTCTAATAACTGGACTGCAACCTCCAAGACCCTGTTGTCCCCCTGACTGATACAGGATTTGCTCTTTTGTGTCTATCGTTCTGATTTGTATTAATTAATTTGTCCTGCCCGGTGCTGGCTTGAGGAGGATGGGCTTCCCCTTTGAGTCTGGTTCCTCCCAAGGTTTCTTCCTCCTGAGGGAGTTTTTCCTCGCCACTGTCGTCTTTGGCTTACTCTCTGGGGACTGTGGGCCCAGGACTATGTAAAGTGCTATATAAATAAAACTGAATTGAAAAAATGACCTTTCATCCACTTTTCATAGTGGGTACAAAGCAGTCTCTTTAGCAGTACGGAGAATAATTGTTTGCCTTGGCGAAATATTAGGATCTGATCACTGGCAATGTGTTGTTACACATGGTAACGAATTCACTGCAGCTGAACCTTGATATAGTTATGATTGGATATCTCAGAAACTGAGTTGTCCTACATAAAGGTAATTTTCTCCCAGGCAACTTTCCAATCCTTAAACTCTGATTCTGTAGCCCACATCTTATCTGCTTTCTTATCATGGGCTTTGTTATCGGTATCTTGGCAATTTTTCTGTTTTCTCGTTAAGAAAACAGTGAAGGTCTGTTTTTCAATGGTCCACGTTTTCATATGGGAGGTATTTGGCATTTGCTAAGTTCCTAGCTGCCATTTCTTGGGGTAATTAACCAAGATTTCTTAGAACCTAAAACATCTTGTTTTCCTGTATTCAGTCAACAGACACTAAAATATCCCTGAGGTGCTATTTCACCCCTTCATATAGTTTTCCTTATGTCTATAAATAAATATACATTTCCTAATATCTTTATATAAACACACACACATACATCCCCTTAATCAGGAAAGGTTTCGTCCTATGGCTTTTTATAAAGTATTTCAAATACTTACCCACAGCCAGTGGCACCCCATTCGTCGTTCCTTGCTAATTGGATAATTAGTTTTGCAATCACTGCACTGGGTTCTCACTACATTCCCATGCTTGCTTTAAGGAATTATCAATTTGCCATTCATTCCTATTCTGTAATATTGTTATACGATTCTGCAGCTTTTATCATTTTTGGCATGGAGAGATTTAAATACATACCGTGGATTCATAAACCTCCGTAAGTTAGCGATACATACAATGACATTAACTTGGTTTAGTAAAAGCACTCTAACTTAATTGCTCTTTTTCACACCAGCTGGTCACGTTTACGTTTGTTTTTCAAGTCCACACAATGTTATCATCGGCAGGCTATCGCTGATGAACGAACAATGAAGTCACAGGATATCGCCACAAACGATCCACGCCACCACCGAGATGCGATTAATACAAAGGGCACGGCGGCACAATGGAAGAGCTGCACATACACACAAGTTCTGCAGTTTTATTTCTTTTCAAACATTTGGCATGCCGAACCAGTACAAGGCGGACGGAACATTTACAGGCCCACAACCACGTGACGCGATGTCTTTTTTTGTTTTGTCATGACACTGTGTGACACTGGAGCGATGGGGGAGCGTTGCCACGGCGTTCGGTGGAAGGGCGCTGTCTTGTCGGGACGCGTGCTGCTCTGCAGTGGTTTGCGGACTCCCAGAAGCAGTTTACGGATAGGCCCGTTTGAAGAGGCCCTCGGCATGCAGAGAGGAACGCGATGCCTGAGACGTCACTGACCCACGAACAAGCTGCACTGCTGCTCCGAGGAGCCTCGTTTTGGAGGTGGTCTGTTGTGACAGCTTAGAAGAAAGGCTTGACGGCTGTGTCTTTCGCTTTTGAAAAATAGAAAAGTCTCTACTCTGATTTTTCACAGTGCTGTGTCACATCAAAGCTCCGATTTCATATTTATAACATAAAATCACAGAGACTGTGAAATTGGGGAAAGGGGAGAATGTTTTTTTATACCTCTGTACAGATGCAAAACATAAAAATAGACAGCTTGCAAATGATCTGTGAAACTACTGGATGACAAACATAACTAAACCATACTGCAAGAAAGACTGACTCGGATCGCTCATGTGCAACACACATTGTTTTGGACCTCCTTATTGCAAGTGCATTTGTAAAGCTTTATAGACTTCAAGTGGAAACTGTTAAGGCTTGAACACTCAGTCGTCCAGCACTCCATTGATTCCTGTCAGCAATAATTAACTGCACATTTGTCCACAGTTTCATCATCTAGAATGCCACTGTGTTATTCAAGAGAAACGTGGAGATCCGGGTCAAGGACTGACCCAGCAAACTGCCCTTCTGTGGTGGAGGGGACAGTCCTCCAAAGGTTAGAAAGTCCAGCGTTGCTTAGCGACCCAGGCAACCTAATCTCATGCATAAAGTCCTTGAACAAAGACAATAATGAAAGCGCATTTGGGAAGCAGTAATTAAACACAAAACACCTACAGGAACCGAGATGCAGGGAGGAACGTCTCGTCAGAGAGCAGAAATGGCTAATCTGGTAAGAGCGAAACATCTCAACAGACACAGCTTCTAATAGGCATTTATGTTGCTGGTTTCTCGTCGTTTTCCACCACATTCCTGTTTCGTTTTAAAAATACAATTAAATTTAAATAAGAACAATATAAAATGTTTTCTGAAACAACTCCTGGATATTTACTTTGAAAATAATTGATTTTTGAACTGAAACTCTAAAAGATTCACTGATATTCTTCTTAAAATCATACGTGATCTTCAGTAATGACCGCAAATGTCCCCTTGAACCACACAGAACAAATCTAAGTGCAATCCTTGCATGCATAAAAAGGTACATTTGTCTGTACTGGCAGGCTGGTCTTTCAGTGTTTCATTCTTTGTGTGTCCTCACCAATGCAGTGTCGACATGTTGACGGAGCCTTTGACGGGCCAGGCTGTACTGAAAGGGACTGAACTCTCAGCTCTGGGTATAAATTAAAGGCCAGGAAAAGTGATGCTGATTTAGTGACTTTTTTTTTTTTTTTTTTGCAAAGGCACACGTTCTGCTGTGGAGTCTACGTGTACCTTTGAAAAACAAGCACTGTCCTTTAAGATAGCTTCTGGAATGCCGTTACCTATATTGACAGGGGACTGAAAGAAAAACAAAATCGACAGATTTCAGCAGCCGGTGCTGACCGGAGTGAAGAGAACACCCTGCGAGTACACACGAATCAACAAACGTACAAAACAGAACAGGCTACTTCACTTCTTCAACAGACACACAAAATAAATAAATACATATATACTCTCCCTGCTTATATACACACTGTACATTCATACTCACACGTGCTAAAAATAGATAGAATCAAGCAAAGTACTAACCCAGGGTGCTGATTTGTGAATCGGAAAAACAAGACAAGCAGCTTGCGTCACCTTAAAAGAAATCGACTTGTGTTTCATTCCCGTCTGTAAATAACGGCAGACGCTATCCAGAGTTCGCAGGTTTAACATTCCTAAGGAGAGCTTTCCGAATTTCTCCCAAATGCCATTTTTTTTTCTGTGCTTATTTTAACTCATTCCTTCGAAACACATGTAATTTCAGTAGTTAATAAAGTAACTCTACTCTTCGCTCAAACTAAGTACATCTATTTATGTAAAGATTGTGAAGACTACTGATCGATTTACGATCCCTTTAATATGACTTTGATCAGTTTGATTTAAAAAGGAGTGACAGCTAGGATATATTACAGTGGAAGTCTTACAACATACTTTCCTGAATACTCATCTCAAATGAGAACTTTTGTCTTATTAATAGCTTGTTTTCTAGCAATGACATCGTCATCCATCCATCCATCCATCCATCCATCCATCCATCCATCCATCCATCCATCCATCCATCCATCGCTTATCCTGTAGAGGATGACGGGACTTTGAATATGCAATATATACCGCTGCTTATGTCAAAAGAAGCAATATTTTGCTTGGGTCGATTAAAAAAGTATATAAATTATGAGTGTTCTGTGTTTTTTTGATAAGCATACAGCACGTGTTCCCCAGACAGCAATATTTCGTACCTCTAGTTATACCAAAATATAGTCTGTGGTCCGTAATCCTCAGCTGAGAGGAACACGGTTCGAGTGGGATCCTGAGCTGAAGGCAAGGCAGCTTTTGGGAAGTACATCACGACCGCATCCCCCCCTCCGCTCCACCACCAAGCGCGTCTCACCTGTGTTCCTGGAGTGTGGGTCTTCACAGTCAAACCCTCAAACCCGTGACTGTTACCTATCACATTTAGCAATGCTACATACATTTCTGTGTGACCTGGGGGGGCGTTCTTTCATTTTTTGCTGATAAACATCCTACGAAAGCTTTGGTGGGGCGTTCTCCTTCACAGCATGCCAGATGAAGGTCACCTGCTCTCTGAACTCATGTGGAACCGGGCAGGAGTTGGGCTTCTTCTTTCTATCTGTAACACCACCTGACGATTCAGCGCAGGTCACGGCGAACGCGGGCGCACAGGGTGACGGACGAGCGCAGTGCGTGCTACAAACGTGTGGAGGTGAGTCTCTTCATCCCCCTCCTCTGGGCCAGACTGGATGCCAGCACCGGTTCCAGCTTCGGGGCCTGGGGCGTACGGTTCAGGGCCAGGTAGGTGGCAGCCATCGCTCCCTGGGAAACAGATGGCTTTAGCAAATGCCTTTGCGTAGAAAGGACCTTTGGGGGCGCTCTCTTCCCACAAGTGTAATCATGGTAGTTGTCTCCAGGTGGCAGCAATAAGCAATGTACAAGAAGTGTTTCTGTGGCGGAAAACCTGATTGGGACAGTGACACAGCACATTGAGCCATTTATCTGCATTAAGTAGAGCATTAAGTATTTATACGTTTTTGAAGGATTAGCTATTTAGCTGGAGCCGATCTGTCTGCTGATTATTGGATTTATTTTTAGATTACATTACGTTGGTTAGCTGACACTTTTAATCCAGAATGATTTCTACTTTCACTCATTTATACAAATGGATATTTTGCTTGAACCTTACAGGCTAAATACCCCGAATGCTACTGTGAGCCCATGTTCTTAACCACAGCACCAACTGCTGTCTGGCGCCGTGAAATGCACCTCCGGGGGCGACCGTGTGTCACGGCCGTGTACCTTAACCAGCTGTGCGTCCTGCCTGCTGAGCTGATTTTGAGACAGCTTCTCCCCGTTCACCACCCAGGGATGTCTTAGCACCTGGGGGGCCGTCAGTCTTTGGTGGGGGTCCACATGGAGCATCCGGGATACAATGTCCTGAGGTGAGAGGCAGCTTAAATATTACGGTTTTGTAACGCTGGGTTACCTGTCCACTGGACCACTGTGATCTGTCACACACTTAAGTTGCTTCGTGAGTCCTTGAAATGGACTGGCTGAGGAGATGCTGTTTGACAGCTTAGTAGGGGACCTGATCACGAGGACTGCCTGTCCTAATCGCAAGGCCTCGCTATCCTGACCGTGAGATCTGCCTGTCCTGACCACTAGGCTTCACTAACCTGACAGAGCTCAAGGCTCCCCCCCCCCCCCCGTGTGTGGTGATTTTCTCAGAATACTTTGGTTCTGATTAATATCTGCGAGTGTGTCAGTCTCTCGCAAACTGTGTACCCACAGTGTGCCCTGCCTAAACCCCGCCACATTTTACTGGGTAACCATCTGGAAAATGGACGGATGACCTGGTCTATCATCGTTTATTATGCCGCTTGTCTCGGAGCAAAGGACTAGCTAGTGAGATCTACGACATTTTCTATTTCTATCCTGCATAGATAACAATATCACAGAGAGGCAGGCTGCTGGGGCTAAATTTTGGCGCTAACAATGAGACATACAGCACCAATGTGAAACATTTTTTGGAGAGTGCAGTGCTTCTCTCCACCGACATTTCGCCGAGGATTCGGTAAACAGTCACCTTAGCTGCGTCGGACACCGTGTCCCAGTTGCCACCGGACAGGGCATATTTTCCGCTGCCGATGCGTGCCAGGATCTCCTCGGGAGTGTCATCGGGACCGTTGGCGAACGGGGTGAAGCTGTGGGGAGGGATAAGAACACGTCGTGTCAGTGTCTGAAGACTGGAGCACCTCTGCTTACCAGCAGCGTCGCTGTTTTTAAGCCAGAACCGCAGTGGACCAGACCCCCACAAGACTTACACAGAACTCTCCAACGTCAACCTCCATCTGTCCAACAGGTGTAAATTAAACCAGAGCCAATTAAGTTAATCACAACGCTCCGGGGGATTTCAGCACCTGCAGGAGACTTTAACAGTATGATTTGGGAGCAATGTCACATGACCTGCTTCCCGGCGTGGTACAAAGAATTCTGGGGGGGGGAAGACGTTGCGCATTTAGATTTCAGGGTTCATAATACCGACCCACGACACAATGCCAACTCTATTTATGTCTTAAAGACTCTGTCCTCTGGAATTTTATTTCCGCTGTTGGCTCCTGCAATAATCCTTTATACTCAAGCATCTTTCGCAGGTCAATCAGAATACACCAGGTATTTTTAGAAGAGCTTTAAAGGTCAGCTACTGCTGCTGTTTTACAGCCACTAAAGATTTGTTTTGTTCCGATGCAGTGATTACGGAGGGACTTAAACCCCAAGCGGCCTGCCTCTCTGACTCCTGCATGGGTTTGGCATCGAGTGGTTTGCAATTATATCGCATCAGCCCCCGACCTGGGCCTGGTTTACCCTGTAATCTCTCTTCCTCCAGTCTCAATATTACTTCCTTTTTTTAGCATGTTTCCCAACGTCCGTCACCAAGCCGAAACCGGTTCTGATTCAGGATGTGGGTTCCAGGCCAAATGGAAACGAATTAAACAAACTAAATTGAGCGTTACGGTGGAATCCGGATGAGTAAACAAGTTGTAGTCAGGGACTGAAGCTATGAATTTAAGTAGGCAGTTCACTAGGAAGAGCTGCAGCAGTGCATTGTGGTACATGTAGGGCAAACGAACACACTTAAGACTAACCGCAGGGAACATTCTCGTCATTGGTGGGTAACAGGGTAACCCACATGTGGACGGTAAGGCACGTCTGATACGACGATCGCCTCAGGACTTACAGCAGATGATGGATGGTGTCAATCCTCTAACTGTTCCTCTTAGCATCACGAAAGCGATAACAAATATGGAGGCTGTTATTAACAACACCTCAGACTGAGGAAACTCCTGTAAGTACTATGACACATTGCTTATTGGCAGATGGGTCCTAAATTATAAGACGTGTAAATGTCATAGAAAGCGATGTGATCAGTTCAGAGGGAACCGTGAATTTGTAGGTTGATTTGTGCTGCAGTGGGGTTCAGTCACATGACTGCTGATGGTAAAATACCGTCACGGGGGGGGTTTCGTCTGCTGCGGAGGGAGACGGTCGTCTGACACACTGCAGATGGCCCGGCAACAACTCACCCAGCCAGCATGGTATACAGCAGTATCCCCAGGCTCCATATGTCACAGGCCGCATCATAACCCTGCCTCTTCAGAACCTGAGGAATAGGAGAGGGACCGTGGAAAAGCCAGCACGGTTTGTTTCGGACCCGGGACTGAGCCGTGCGGCACGAGACCCAACCACACATGGGAAAACTAAACAGGCACAGCCAATAAGTATAACGAGGAAGTTCTGGTGGGGGACAGACATTTGGGTCTGGCGTTCTCCTTGGTTCTGGGGTCAAAAACACACCCATATCGATAACGAGATAACTGTCACGACTCCCCAAGAACGGACAGAGCTCTCCCTCCAAAACCTTCAAATATCTTACAAAACGAAAGGCAGGAACAATAGCTGAGTGTAAGGGGAAGAACCCAGAGCGTCACGCACAAACCAGGGCCCAAGAGGAAATGACAGACTGTGTTGTTAAAAGGTTACACTTCACTTTGTGTTTGTTCCCAGTTTCAGAATGATTATTATTAAAAACCACTTTATACCTATGTTTTTTATTACTTCAAAAGGTGCTTCATATTTACTGCAATTTGTCCTCAGAAGCATACAATCCATACAGATCCTAAGGGCAAAACCGGAAAGCAAGTTAGCAAATTACAGACTGCGCCATGGAAGCGATATTAATGAAGCAGGCAGCATTTCCAGCATGTACAGTTATTGTTCATTTATTCTAGGCGTCTGCACCTGTAATGACGAGCGGCCCTCCCACCTCAGGTGCCACGAAATTGGCGGTGTAGCAGGGGGTCATCAGGAGTCCGTTCTCGGCCCGGAGCTGCTTGGCGAACCCGAAGTCGCTAATCCGGATTGATTCGGGGTCTCCTGTCTCATCCACATAGAGGATGTTGCTGGGCTTCAGGTCTCGGTGGACAACCTATGAGGATACAAAGAAGGACGTAAAACGACGGGGCAAAGGAACGCAGCGCCCTGCGCTCCCGTGCTCGTTTGGCGCTCACCCCCTGCGAGTGGAGGTACTCCACCGTCTTCGTGATCGTGCAGAGAACGGCGCTGGCCTCCCGCTCAGAGAAGCACTTCTGCCGGAGGATGCGGTCCAGTAGCTCCCCGCCTCTCATCAGTTCCATCACCAGGTATACGTACTTCCCGTCGTCGTACACCTGGGCGACCCGGGAGAGGCGGAGCGTCGCGGTTACGAAAACACGGCCTTGGCACGTTCATACGTGCGTGCTCACGAGTCCACTAGTACCCCCGAACATTTTCGTCTTCCCTTACTACCCTTACTAATGGTGTACTTTCAACCAGATAAAGCAGAGTGCGTGATGCTTTACGCACATCTTTCAGTGTGATGATGTTGGGATGCTGCCCATATCTCAGGAGAATCTCGATCTCTTCCGAAGGGTCTTTCCTGTCACGGTCGATAATCTGCGGAAAAATCAAGGCCCGTGAACACGCCACGCCTCACCCAGCAGGCCGTCTGATTCTCATTCCTTAGTAAGAACTCATAAGGGCAATTTTTCCACAAATTATTTGGAGGCAACTTAAAAAATTTTCACACAAATCTCGTTTTCAGTGCCTTTTTGAATCATTTTACCTTGTGACTGACATTCTCACTGTCTTATTGCCAGCAGACAGACTTTTTTCATAAATCACCTACTTTTACGGCATATTCCACACTAGTGATTTTATGGACGCAACGTTTGCAGATAGAGTACGCTCCAACGCCGATATCTTCCTTTATCTCATATCCGTCCGTGAAATGGATGTTGTTTCCATGTAACTGCTGCAAAGAAAGACAGAGGGGAAAATGTTAAGTATACTATCCACTGTTCCTCCGAGAGAAACCACGGTCGATTGGAAACGACAACTGGGCTAAATTCAATTTTTGGTGGGTTGAATATGTAATCCACCATACATTTGCCGATTTTCTTGCTTACCTTGACAAAGGCTAATACTTTCAGCCTTTTTATTGAACTGTCTTTAGAAATCGCAGTGCCATTAATTAACTACTAAACAGGCTAAAGTGCTTTGTCTGTTTAACTAAAGATATTCAGCGCTAATGAAGCCTTGCCGTATCCTTGAAAAACTGCTCTGAAATGCTGCAAATTACCTAAAACGCTGTGTGTATCACTCTGCATGCATATTTAATACTGCATAAACATGGGCTTATTTTTGGGATTATTTACTGCCTTCTCCGTGTTTAATCTTACTGGCAGGAGACTGTACAACGCGGTAGCCTGTAAAGTAGCACGACAGACAGAACAGACACACGAGAAGAATAAGAGAGCACTGACTGACTGACTGACTGACTGACTGACTGACTGACTGACTGACTGACTGACTGACGTCTCGCGCGACTGTAAAAACGACACAGCTCGCTGCATAATCAATGCTGATTAGCATTTGTGCTTGATGGACACCCTGATTCTTGTTGACTTATGCACTCATACATATTCATCGGGGAGACACCATGGTGGAGTTCTCTACGATGGGCCCAGAGAAGCTCGGGGACATTGTACCATGCCGGTCCTCTGGTGGCCTGGTGCCCACAGAACACAGACTGAGCCTCTATACTAGAGGGCCCGCTCAGGCACCATGAACTCCGAACCCCATGTTGAAAAATTAACCCAGGTCATGTAATGTGATGATTTTTTCACCAGAGGGATCTTTTATGATGTAGGATTTGCCCCACATACAGTAGGTCAACCTGGGCACCGTGATTCACGGGAGACATGGTCAGCTTACGAATTCACAAATGGATCAAACCCTCTGTGTCCTTAATCCGCCATCCGTAGTCAGCTGACCACGCCCCTCATTCGCCAGAACATCGCCTCTCTAGTGTGGGCACTCAGGTATGGCTGTGTTGTAAACAAACCGAGGATCTCTCGCCAAATCCGCCATTTGAGCTTTAAACTCTCTGCATCAGCTACACATTATAATGGGGAGGTGTGTAGCTGAGTTCCCCAGCCTCCTAAATTTATCCTGTTCTTCTGAATGAAGATCCAATTATGTCTGGCCGGTGGGATTGGGGCTAATCTCATACCCCTGGAGAGTATCCGAGAAGCACCGCTTTTAAAACATGGATATTCAATGGCACACTTTGCTGCTGTCTGGAAGGAACTGTTTCCAGGGTTTTAATAATCTGCCATTTCTGATATGTGGAATTCATTCAAATTTCACACCTTGATATATAACTCTTACGGTGATGGCTTTCCTCTCCTTACTGATTCCTTTTTTCATATGGGTATATGGCCGTGTAAATGGTGACCAAAATGGCTCAGCCAATCAGGTACCAGCCCCGCCCCCCCTCACCTGCACAATAGGGTTGACAGGATTGGTGCTCTGCTCTGACTGCAGTGGCTCCTGGTTCAGGCTGGAGGCCACGAAACTGAATCCGCGGAAGAGCTGGTGCGCGTTGGCACTCGGGGGCACGCCCGGTGAGTCTGTAAGGTCCAGACGGAAACTCAGGGTGCTGACCATCAAAATCCGCACTCCGGTCACAAGGCGGGAAACACCAGCTACACGGGGGGGCACGTGACCAGTCAGCCCAGTCGCACCATTAACATTAGGCTAACGTTCTGGAAATGTTTCCAGGCCACCGGTCACACTTCGGAAATATGCCTTAACCATACAACCAAGCTTCGAGAACGGAACGAAACAGTCGGGTCAGACGGAAATGTGACCCTACAGCAAGATGATTTTAGGGTTACGGCTGTATTGGCAGACCTACTAAAAAACAACCCTTCTTACTTTCGGTATCAGTATATTATAATATTATCGACGTTCCTGCAGAGAAAGCTAATGCAGGTCTGCAACAAAAACGATAGTTAGGACGAAACAGTAGGAAATAGTCATGCTACCGTCATGAGAAGACCATGTTGGTCGTTTTTGCGGCCCACTGCACTTCACCGCCGCAGCTGGGGCCACCCGGAACACGAGTCAAATTAAAATGCACCGTCTGAAGAGTCCAGCATGAATAAATAATTTTTCATGCACCATCGCTGACGCAGGTTTTCGCGCCCGACGGCCAGGTGCAGACCGGGACTCAGACCGGCCCGGCTCGATCCGGAACGGCGGCGCCCCGTGGACGGGCCACGTGAGAGCGATCGGCCTTCCAGGATCTTTATTCCTGTCGCGTTACCAGCACCGAGCTGCCAAATTTCTGTCCGTTAATAAACAGGCGGTGTGTAATTACTCCCAGGTCCCATTCGAGACCTGCCCGTAACCAGCGACTAACTAATTCTCTGCATTAAAATGGTGCCCCGGTCTATGAAGTGCCACCGGTATCTATATGAGCATATTCATAGCTCCATAACTAAACCTGGTTTAAGTGTTTCGCAGCAAATAGGAACGTGAAATGATGTGTGACAGATTTAAATGGATAAAAAAAATACAATGTGGAAACCAAAAAATACCATCATCTGGCTCAAAGTGAACTGGAATGTTTCCATGATATTATAGTGAAACATTAAAAAGCAAACAGATATATTAATATCCCCATCCAGAACCTTTGGTGCATAACCCTTATAACAGTTCTGAGATTAACTACTAATCCTAAATGAAATGATGTGTAAGGGGAAATAGAGCACAAACCAACGCAGAAATACTGCTTATAAAATGCGATTACACTTTTGAAGCCCCGTAGTGTTTTTGAGGTCTTTACTGCTTAAATTTTCATAAATGAAATCTTGCACACGCTTCCATTTAATTCCTTAGCAAAGCATTTCTTGTAAATTTGTCCCCAGAGGCCGTGTTCCCATGCAAGCAGATGAGCCACAGTACCGTCAGAAATCGTGCTGAAGGTACACCTGCTTTTCCACAGGAAGGGGCGGAGACAGGCCAAAGTGGGGGGTGGAGCCTACCTGTAGGCGTGCGGGACGTGAACTCGGGGTCAAAGTGAAAGGTGTCTTCAGGTCTCCCTACTGCCGGTTTGAAAGGAGGCTTCATTTCCTTCCTGTACAGTTTCTATTGTCCCAGCCAAACACAAGAGAGCAACGAATTCAGCCTCGGGTGCATGGAATGTTCGGAAATAAACTCCTTTCAGAGGGACGTGCGTTTAATGCAGTCTACTTCCTAGATACCTGCCGCAGAAGCTTACCTTTTAAGCATTTATACCGTCTATAACACAGATGTATTTCAGCTTTGCCTACACACTCCATTTTTACCCACAGATACACGTAAAGAACGTAATTCTGCCCATGCGTATAGCTGTAAATAAAAGCCTCACGTGGACTGTACTGTACTGATTTTATCATGGATGAGTCCACACCCAACTCACGTTCCAGTCGACCGATGCAAAGAAGGGGTGCCTCTTAATCTCCTCCACTCCGTCGGGACCTGCTCCTGTGACGTAATTCGTACGCCGTCAACAGACGGCGGTTAACCAGAGCTCACCTCTGCAGGTCTGTTAGTAACAAGCACCAATGAACTGCCTGGATAGCTGAAGCTCAGAGTTAACTTGGAGGTCAGATCTAATATCCCAGCGCCTGATCTCAGGCAACAGTCAAATTCTGCCTATATGTTGCCTCACCCTGACCATGACTCTGACCCTAACGCTGACTCTGACCTCACCTCTGACCCTGACCATAACCGTGACCCCCCTGTCCCTCCTCAGTGATAGCCGACTCATACAGAGAACAATTCACTGCATATGTATTCAAGGAGAGACCTTGGTAACCTAGTACTTTCAAACCCTTGCAGCAAATAACATTAATGTTATTCCTTTAAATCCCCTGTGAGTCTATACTGACTAAGAGGTTGGATGAACCAAGGAAGGTGAACTCCTATATCTCTCCCGCTTAATACCATACGAAACCCTAGACATGCAGCACTTTGTCAAACCTGAACAGACTTCACGGCCATTTGTTTAGTCACTCATGTATACTAGTGGGATGGCTCTAAAACACTAAAATCTTAATTTTATGAGTCAGCCATGGGTACAGAGTGTACACTGTGGTCACAAATGCCATTTGGAATGAATTTTTCATACCAAAATAGTAATGTTTATGACAAACGTTGATGCATGTTTTAAAAATGCAGGAGCAGAAGCGGCATTATCGAAATGGAGACAAATATTTTCCGAGCATGTCATGTGGCCTACTTACCCAGTCTATTGGAGGGATTTCTTTTAAAAAGGGCCCGCAATAAACTTTGTACTTCTGGGCTTAAAAACTGAGGCATTCCAAGTTTAGCTCTGAAATGATAATAGGAAAAAATACGTATTAATCCGCAACCCAGGGGCAGTGAGTTTATTACAGTTGTTGGTATTTTAATTGATTTACGTAGAGCCTGGGCTGACATTCAGTGTCACTGGATGCTTTATAAGATCACTGTGATTCTTTAATTTGGTTAAATGCATTCACAGTGATATGAATATCTGTGATTGGAAAGGCAGAGCAGATTTTAATAAACAGAGAAAGCAGGCGGATTTTTCTGGACACGGAGAACACTGGACACTTGCAGAGCTGCTCACTTCAGGATGAGTGCCATCGTCTCCTTGCGGTCCTTTCCCTGGAAAGGCAGCGAGCCAGTCAGCATCTCGAACTGAAGAACAGAGAGACGCCAGCTGTCAGGGGCCTTCGGCAGCAGCGAGGACGCGTCCCAGGAACAGACTTCAGGACTACAATTGCCGTGCCCATCCATGGTGCGCAACACAGAGTGACCATACATACACAAGCGTACATTTCCCACAGGCCCGAACCACTATCCGGAAGACTCCTCTTATGCCATGCAGTTAATTGAAGTGTTCCAGATAAATTGAAAATGGTTCCCTGTACTCTCCTACAGCAGGAGAACAGAACAGACTATTCTCTGAGATCACGTGACCTTACTGTCGTCTTCTTTGGCCTGAATACGTGACCCTCTTCTATTTCTGTGGCCAAACTGCAGATCAAAGGTTCATGGCTCCGCCCACCATTGTGGAGGACTAGTATCATCGTTGCGTGGCTTAAACCCCTACCCCATGTCCTCACTAGGTCGACACCCTTGACTTATTCTCTGTGAAAACACTGTGCTTCCGACAACCGTCACATTAAACTTTCCGACTCCCGAGGCTTGTTTTTCCGGAAGAATCCTTCCCTTGTTATCACACTTTTCAGTCTTCGAGGGAGGAAACACCCATTAAGTGCTAACGTGCAAAGCGTCCTTTGAGAGAGGACGCCTGCCCCGGGTCGCTCGGCACGGATTATGTCCTGTGACGCGAAGTGTCGGCAGACGTCAAGCACGGTACACGTGAAGCATTACCGTTCACCTTTTGGCCGCCACCTGACACAGATGTTGTTGTTTACCAGTTGTTTACCATTGCTGCACGGGTCAAAATTCTGGGAAAAAAAGAATGCCTGACTGTGGTTTGTGCTGCCTTGGGAGCCAATGGACATAAGTTTCCAAGAGATAGAAAAGTCTGTCATTAGTTTGGAGAGACTAGCTGTGCGTGCTGGCTGTTTTTTTTGTGCCAATTATTCAAGACGGCCGGCTTTTTCACACTCCCGCGCTCGTTACACATATCCTGGGCAGATGTCATCACTACAGTCGGTTTAATTGTGCAGAAATCACCCATATCCCTGGTGACTCATACAAACTGCTCAAACCGGCTCGAGTAGCTGGGTGTTCACCAAAAGCATTTTAGCTGCATATTAAAGTCATCCACAGAAGAGTGGTTCTTGGAGCATTCGCCAGACATGGGCGGAGCTTAAAATCTCAACCGTAAGCGATGCATAAGCAGCGAGTGAGAGAAGGAGAGATGGCCAGTACCATTAAGACCCCGAAAGACCACCAGTCAGCGCTCTGTGTGTGTCCTCTTCGGTTGACCACCTCGGGGGCCATGTACTCTATGGTCCCGCAGAAGGAGTAGGCACGCTTGTCATGGTCAATCGCTTCTTTGCTTAGGCCAAAGTCTGAAAGCGAGGAGCCAGAAGGTGAGAGGAGAACTTGGGTGTCCGGCATGGGCGCGGGTCTCCTGACACTCACCTGTGATTTTGATGTGGCCTTCCTCATCCAGGAGGATGCTGTGAATGACACATTGGGATCAGACACAAACCTGCACGTGGGCGATTAGCAACGGCATCATTGGTCTACCGGCGATAACGAAGCAGTTGGGAGATGGATGATGGATGGATGGATTATTAGTTTACGGAGATCAAAAGACGGAATGAAATGGAGAAATGTGGCTCATGATCCTGTGGGATGTGATGCGAGCGGATCAGACTTTCGCCTGATCTTAGCGCGTAGCATAAACAGCTGGTCATTATTATTTTCCTGGCTTATAATTAGTTCTTATTTTTTGATGAAAAACAAGCCCAAAATTAGCAAGTGCCCTACCCCCATCCCAGATAGCCACCCTGTTAACAACGTTTGTTAGTTCTAAATTAGTATCGCTTCCTCATTTGTCCTTCAGCTTGGTCCTCGGTCGCCGGCCGTGCTGACAAATTAAGTCACGGTACGGAGCACCACTCAGGAAACATCTTCCATGGCACGCCGATATTCTGATGGGGCCTTAAGGAACTGGAGATTCTCGGCCACTTTGTTTAGCTACACGCGAGCCGATTTCAAGCCTAGTGTTAATACGTCCACAGACAGACTGTATCTACAGTACTGTGCAAAAGTCTTGAGCCACCCCGTCGTTTCCTTATGTTTTGCTAGGAAAATGGGACAATAAGTACGGTGATTTATTGCGACATCACCTGATGATCTGTA
>JAACJT020000052.1:105235-142501 GCA_009936485.2 Gymnarchus niloticus
CGTCCCCCGTCCCCCGTCCCACCCAGCCTGCTGGGTACCTGGGAATCGTCAGAGACGCAGAACCGGCTCTCAGACACCTACTTAATGAATATAAAGCCAAGAGAGAGGCTCTGGGCGGTGCTGAAGTCTATTGTCTGCACCTGATATAGGTAACTGGGCGGGATGGACAGTGAATTAGGCATACTTGGGGAAAAAATGCACATGGTCCAGTAAAACAAAAGTACACATTCAGTTCCACTGCCTCGAATGAGTGCCCTAAATTATATCCTAGGAGCTTAGGTGAATCGGTAAAGACTAATCACATCATGTTGGCAATACATCGGCAAGTCGGGTGTGCAAACCTTGCGATATTGAAGGCAGTTTGATTGTTTGACTTTTTATTCCATTCATATTGTCTTCCTACACTCACTGAGGGTTCTGGATGACACATTTTCATTTCACATCATGCCCAGGTATATCAGAAGCTCAAAGTCGACCCGCTGTGGGCTGCTTCGGGCTTCAGGCTAGACCGTCTGTACTGGGTGAAGCACGCTTCAGTAGCAGGTCATGAATCAGGCACTTGGAGGATTCTCTGTGGGCAAATGCTACCTGCAGCAGTCAAGAGGTTCAAACGGGGTGGATCTGCACCATCAGAAGAAACATTCAGGAGTTAGCTGGCAGCGCTTAAAGAGCACATTCGCAACCCATGGGTAGCCAATTAAAATCCCAGGATGGGCCCTGCTGTAGGACCCTTGAACGTGGCATTTAAGCTGAATCATTGCCCGGCTGTAGAAATGTGCCAATGCTGTAATTTGCTTCGAAAAATTCGGCTGGCTGTTGAACGAAATAATAACGATTTCCTGGAGTGAAAAGCTTGTTAAGGTGGTTAAGGAGGTTAAACCCCTGTAATTTGGTGTTTGGGGGTGGAAAACACATTTTAATAAGAAAAACGCATTAGGTTGGAAGTGCATTTATGTAAAAATTGTGGTTATGCTGGCATTGAATAACTTTTCCAGCTAATCAGGTGGCGTAGCATCAGCCCCACGGTGGTACTTAGGTACGTGAGTGACGCGAGATCGATACATAAAAATGAAGCCAGAAATATTTGCTCAGTGTCTGATAATAAAGGAAATGGCACACAGGTTTTCCCAAGGGAAGTTTGGCCTTTACGGAAAAGTCAGTTACTCCAGAAAACAATGTGTATAGTTTTATACAACAAAAAAAGTGTGAAAGAAATCAAATCAAGCACCACAGATGGTCACAGAGGAAAACAAGGAGGAACACACGTAGAAACCTTCAAGCCACGTGTCATTAAAGTCCTCTTAAATATAGTATGAGGTTATTAAAACATGGCTGCTCTTGTCGCATTCTTGAGGCTGAAATATAGTCGATTAAGTATTAGATACGTTCTGCCCCTTCCTCGTCCTTTTTAGTGGGTTTTGAGGAGTCAGCCCTTCCTGACATCATCAAGCCCTCATAAGCCATGAAGACTGTGCTTCATCATGGGCCGGCTGAAGGAAGACGTGGCCACGCCCACCTTAAGACACCGGCTGGTCTCTGACCGTTACAATGACAGAAGTGACCCTGCCTTGCATGGTGATGTAGCGTGGAGGACTCGTCCACAGAATCTGCTTCGTAATCGCCTGGAAAACAGCAGCAGTGAAATGGCGTGTGCAGCAAATCCAAACCATCAGCGAAAGTAACGCTGGCTCGAGGAAGGCTAACTCCTCAGGGCACTACAGTTTCCGGTTTCGTCAGTTTTATTACATCACCCATGAAATACATCACCGTTCTCTTAACCGGCATGATTTGTTGCATTGACTTTGCCGCGGCCACAGACGCTCAGCTGCAAATCTTTTCCTTTTTAAAAGTTGATGAAAGTTGATTAAATTAAAGATGATGAAAGACCCGAGGGAGGTTTCTCCCACTACCAGACAAGGTAAGGAAGCCAGGGCGTGAGATTTCAGTAGTAATACACACACATACACACTGGGGAGATGTATGACATCGTTAGTAAACACGAGAGCCTCCCATCCAACTTCTAAACACTTAACCTGGTCAGGGACAGGGTGGCCTCGAACCGGCCGCCAGCTTTTCCCGCCTCCTTTTGGCTGCGCACGACGCGAGTGCAGCCAGACAGCAGGGGCCGTGAGCTCCGGCTATTCTAAAACTTGCGTGGATTAAATGCGCACTTCAAAGCCTGGAAGCCAGAAGCACCACAGGATACACATAACACAATAAGGCCAGGCACAAGGCCACTGCTCTCAGTCTATTAACCAAATTTACCAGGAATGGCCTTTTAGTGTGCAAAGCAGAAGGACCTCTAGACCTAAGCAGCAGAGCCCCGAGTGTGCTGTTTACACAGTGCTTTGAGGCCCCTATGAAATCACCGGTTTCCTATAGCTATCCATTATTCATGTCTATTAAAATATGAACTTGACGTTTCTTCTAGCCTGCCTCAAAAACTCGATAAAGCAAGCCTTTAGAAGGTAGGGTGTTATAAAACACAAGTTTCCGAGTGAGCTTTATGCATTTCCATGGCAGTTGATTACCAGCTCTATGCCTACAATCACCTGACAAATCTGTATATCCTGGCTGACCCTGATCGGACCGATATTCTCATTAGGGAGCAAGGGCAGTCGGCTGGGCATCTTGGGGTGCATGGAAGGAACTGAAGGGCACTTACTGGGTCCATGGTGGTAGTGGCCCCCCTTTCTGCTGGTTTAGTCAGTAATGAACCCTGGTTTAGCTTGTAAGCCTTAAAGGGACCTTGTCCTCATTCTGTTTGCTTGTTCGTCGTTAAAATTTTAAATGTTGGTTAAATTTTGAAATTATCTTCACTTTCCTCAGCGACGTGTGACTCACTCGCTAAACCATCTGTGAATCCTAACACTCCAACGATACGAAACACTAAAGGACCACGATAAAATAAATGATTCTTTAATAAGAGCTCGCTACTGTGAAGCCAGTGTTTACAGAGTATCAGTGGGCCATACACAAACAAGCATATGTGAACGGTTGGCAGTTTTATTTTAATATTAGTTATTGGATTTTTAGCACAAGGTTTAAATCTGCGGTCTGTAAAAGCCCGTCTGAAAATTGCCTCCAGTTTAGCAGACCGCCCTGGTGATGTACGACTAATCAATTAGGCAAGCTGCGAGGCCGTTCTGCCGAATGACGAAGGCTACCATTGGGATCGTGTTGGTCCTGCCTTCAGTTTCTGCTGTCGGCTGCTTGTCTGACAGCCGGGATGTTGATACGGAAAAGAGGGATGGGAAAGCAATGCTGTTGGCTATTCTTGGCCAGGAATATCGATCTCTGTTCAACTGCATGCAGAATGTTGCCTGTAGAAGTATAAGGGTGAGGGAGCTTTGGGATCAAATGAGTCACTCAATGAAAATCAATTTTTCACTAAGTTTCCTCTCAGAGTTAAAGTTCACTTCCGACGCGTCTTTGGAAGTTCGTGGCTTGAAGGAACTCATGGGTTCTACACGGGAAATGTGCGTTTTCGTTATCACGCAACTTCCAAAAAGTCATTTCATACAGGTCACGTTTCTGAGACACGGCTGTCTGCGGTAAATTATTATGCAAAATATAACAGATGCTTCATTTTAAATACGTTTTTTCTGCTCTTTAGACTTTCTTTTTTCCTCATACTGAATTATGTTTTTCCCAGTTCTGTTGTATCAACACATAGCGTGCGTTAAAACAGTGAAGCTGAGGCAGTGAATCATTCACCATCCGCACACGAGACGGAGGTAATGTACTGCTTTTATTCAAGGAAGGAATTAATTTCTCACGCAATACATCACTGCCAAGGCTTCAAAGGCTGGTGTTACGTGTAAAGCCCGGGCACGATGGAGAAACGCCAGTAAAAATGGTATACTCTGATGCGGGGGGCACAGTGGTTAGCCCCGTCACCTCACACCTCCAGAATTGTTGGTTCGAATCCCACCTCCACTCCCTGTACATACGGTCTGCATGTTCTCCTCAGCTGGTTTCCTCCTTCTGTTCAAAGATGCTGATTGGCATCACCAAGTCACCTGTAGAGATTGTGCCCTGCGATGGGTTGGCACCCAGTCCGGGGTGTCCCCCAAGTTGTGCCCTAGGCTCCAGGCAGCCCTGCATAGGATGAGGGGTTTGGAAGATGGATGACCGTGTCCAAGCTTTACCAGATCCATGGCTGAATTGAAAATCAAGACCTTTTCAGAACACTTTTTAGCGGTTTACAGTTGCTCAATCTCAAGGAGGTATTAAACGATCTTCTTTTGCAGAATGACATCTTTGTGAATGGTATATTAAAATGTTATCTGTGGACATCTGCTAAAAAGGTTATGTCCATCATCTCGATGGTGACTGACTGCACGACCTGTAATACTGTCTTTCTGAAAGACACAAATTAATCATTTTCACATGTTAAAAAATCAAGGGGTAAAACAAAATTTCAAAATACAGGAAGGCAGGAGTGAGTGCTGTTAATCACTGACTGGCTCTACCCAAACTTAACTCATAAAATAAGTTAAAAGTGGATTAATCAATCATCCAGAGGTTGATTTCTGTTGGGTTAAACTTGTTAGTGACTAACAGACTCCCATTTCAAAGTGATGTTTTCCATTTGGTTGCTTAAAACACCCAATAATCTACAGAAACTATGAATATATCCTTACTTCCATAGTACTGTGTCATTCACCCAAGTGTAACATTTTAACATGTTAAAATGTTTAAATGGAAAAGGCTTCACGTTACACGTGAAACACGTAAAAGAAAACTGACATCGACGGCGACTTGTGCTTGTTCCGTGTTAATCGGAGAGAGCACCCGTGGGGGGGGGCGGGGTCTGTCATGTTTGGCGTAATCAACCAGCTGATAAACGACTGCTGAAAACAATATCGTGAAGTCAATACTCTAAGCTCGGGCCGCACAGCCTTGCACCTCCTCCTGCATCCTAATGACATGGTTGTTTTTTTCACCGAGAAAGTCACATGCTATCCCGGGGCATGTGGTTGATTCTGTCTGTCTTTATACACCCTAAAGGGCTGTAACTATGCTTGGGATGGCACAGGCCAGAGGTGTTTACAGCATGTTATGAAAAGAAAATGAGTTTTATATTGATACATTTTACGAGCCATTTGCAGAAACACACAGCAATTCTTTGGTTCCCTCATGTCGGACAGACACACACACACAGATACAGGTGAGAGTGAAGATTGGGGTCAGAGAGCAGGGCCAGCTATGTAACCAGCACCTCTGGAGCAATTTTAAAAGCTAAAGGCCTTGCTCAAGGACCTAGTAGTGAGATGATTCCTCTGCCAGCCAAAGGAGTCGAATTGGCAAGCTTCTGGATATGGGCACAGAATCTAAATCCACGAGAACATTCACGCGATTGACACCAGCGGCAAGAAACACATTTAACTGTTCCTGTGCTGTGTCAAAAATAGTGTTGACTGGTCTTGTTCCTCAGAACATAATGAGAGAAGAATATAAATGACTTAACGTAGGGGAGATTCATCAGCCTAACATACAGAAGCAATCTGTGCCTTGCTTGCCTTTCCAGACAAATACTGATTGTTGTTTAAGCTTAATGACAGACACCAGTGACAGATGGCTAATGAAGGCGTCCACCGTACACATTGATTTAATCCAGGGCCAATTATATTAATGGACTGCCTGCCAGTTAGATGTGAAGCTGTAACCTGAACGTCAGCCCAGGTCACCTGGAGAGTCAGGGGCAAGAACTCATACGCCACATTTGTAGAAAGACCCTTTTCACAGACAAATAATATTTTTTAGACAAGTATTGGAGAGACATTTTTAGTTTGAAACCGCCCCGTACATGAAGATATGCTCTCCATTTTTTTTTTCTTCCTGTACATCAGCAGGGTTGTGGGGCTTCAAAACGCATCCTTAATTTAATGAGGTTTAAACGAAACAGCCGCTGGAGCTCAACATGCTGAGCAGGCGTTTTCTTTGAGAGAAATCTTCAGTCAACTCGAGGCCCTTTTCCACTTATCACAGACCGTCCCGGTGACAGGGCCGGCAGGTGGGATTACGGTATTAAAGGGGGGCATTCAGAAAGCACTATCCCCGCACACAGAAAATCCACAACACGAGTGATTATACTAGCTGTGCTTTCAAGGAGATATGGTGTAGCATTATGATCGATGTTGGCCTCTCGCTTTCCCCGTTCCAGCGCTGTCTTCACGTGCTCATAAATTATTTTCCCGGAGACCGTGTGTTTCTACAAAAGATTGATTCTATGAAGCGAAGTTTGAAGGATTTAATAAAAAAACGTTATGTTTTACTGATGTGCACTTTTAAGCATAATGGCAGGCGAGCATCCCTCACACAGAGTGAGGCTTGAGATCAGCACTTGGTCCCGGACTCGAGGCTGCAGGCAGCGACTGACGTAGGGCAAAGTGCACCAAGAATCTGAAGCAGGCTGACTCAGTATTGAAAACGGTCAAACCATTCTGTTCTATATGTCAGAGCCCATGGCTGCGTACCCTTCCACGTTGGCATGAGCGCCCCACTCAAAAACAGCAACGTTTGCAGCCATGAGCTTCGACCCCTTGACCCGGTCGTAAACCTCCGTGGCAGATGCTTTGACCAAAGTAAACCTCATTTCCAGAGATCACCAGAGTTTAATCTCCAAAGTCCAGAAATATAGTGAGAAACAGGAACAGCACCAGCGTGTCGTACTACTGGCTTACAGCGACCCAGATACCCGGATTGTCCTCAACTGTGCCTGCCTCTGTTCCTGACGCAAACCTCAGTGAGCACATGGCCAGGCGAGGCCTCACGGAAAAAGTGCTGAGCAGCAAAAAGAAAATTATGGAAAAGGAGCGTGATATAATCTTCTGTTCTTATGGGCGTTTAAATGACCGCTGAGGAGTCCGATACCTGCGACAAAGTATGAATTCCGGGCACCAGAGGCCCACGACGATAAAGGCCCCGTTGTCAGAGAAAAAGCCGGGGAACGCGGCCATCACTGAAACAAAGGAGTGAGGGTAACAGAGCGGCATCTGCTGCCCGGAAACACCCCGAGACAGCAGACGGGAGAAATGCCAGCGACCGCTGCGACTTCCTGTTGACACGTACGACACGCCGGCTCCCCACTCATACACACAGCTAAGTCACAGCTTATATGATGTGTGCTGTATGTTCTAGAACCACCCAGGAAAACGCAGGGCTTGCAATGGAGTGCAAGGGGTGGTGCTGATTGGTCGATACCAAAGACGCTTTGTGGCAGATCAGCATTACAGGATCCACTGCAAACTAACATTCAGGTGAGACAAGGTCATCCTGAGGATGGTGAAGCTCTGAAGGAAAGACCCATGTACTCCTCCCGGGGACTAAGACGTTGCTTTACGGTGTGGTTACGCATCTGCGCCCAGAATGGGTAGCGGCGTATGGTCGACAGGCTCTTCGAACAGACCAGGGACGGTGCTTCTCCGTGACAGAGCTGATGACCTCAGGACAAGCCAGATGAGCAGAAGCTGCCGGAAAGTCACAGGTTTGCAGATTCATGGACCACTGTGGTCCGCCTGGGGCGGCCAATAAACCGTATGGAAGTGTGAGAAGCAAGAAAACCCAAGACTGAGATGACTCAGGCCTTTTTGGCTGTGGTCTTGGCAGGAAGCGAGCATCATCAAATAATGAACAGGGAAGTAATTCAAGGGCCCTGTGGTGTTAAGTAAACAAAATGGAGAAAAATGGAGGGATTGTAAAAGGAGATGGCAATCCAACCTGACACAAAAGAGGACAACTGCATCAACGGCTCTCAGTGAAGAAGAATTATATTAAAGAGATCGCAAAATATGGATACTGACTGACCACACAGATTTCTGTGCTTGCTGTGATTTAGTTTCAATATGCTGCCATCTAGTGGCACTCCCATCCATATGCAGGTGTTGATCTCCCTCGTCTGAGAGCTGGTTAGAAAGGGAGCATGAAACATTGTGGAGACAACCTGCAGCAGACCTTCAGGGGCGGAACACAAGAAAGTCCGTTGACAATTCCTGCCCGTCGTCCTCGCGACTGCGTTTTATTGCTCAATTAAATGTTTGATTTATACACCCATGATCAGACTTCGCATAAACACAGCACCTAAAATTGTGAAAATTAAAAAAAATATATAATACTAAAACAAATGAATTGCAATGTGTGATTTTTCCTCAGATGAAAAGAAAAACACTTCCACCATCGCAGAGTCAGGGAACGGGTTTCAGAGCTCAGTTGTGACACCGATTTAAGCTCCGCTCTGATTGGCTGCAGGAGGAGCACGTGTTTAACCTCTCACTGCCACTTAGAACATGTGCCCGTCGGTGGTAGCCTATAAAAGTGCAGTGTGGAAGTAAGACAGGTGTTACCCAGTTCCAGAGATCCCAAAACTCCCTGAGTAGGACGCCTTTTCCACAGTGCTTGCTCCATTCCACCACACAGTCTAATTAATCAACCAATAAACTCAATCTGCAGGCCCTTTATTAGCTAAATGACACGAGCTGATAGGGAGATATCAGAAAGCTATGGAATGGTTGGGGCTCTCCAAGGGTAGTGATCACAGTTAGAGTGATAGTGTCAGACCGCTCAGTCGAGGAATCTCGAAATCTCATCTACATTTTTAACCCTTAGTCCCCATCTAGGACCTGAAAGATTTAAACAAGATTGTCCATTAAAATGTTTGAGTAACACAGCCCGCTACACCCGTACGCAAACGGCCGATCGTTCACACATAAATCATTATTTTCCATGCGGCTGCCCTGGAATTCCAAAGGCGGCCTTTTCTTCAGCTAATTTCTGGCATTCCGAGGAAGGTATATCACTGGCATGGACTTGTCACACGGGCTGTATCCCCTCCACTCGTCCAGCTCGAAAGGAAGGACATCATTCAGACTGCTCCAGGAGTTGGCCTCGTTCTCACAGTTGGTGAGCTGGAATGCCCGGTCGAAGCAGATCTTGATCTGGGCAAGTGTTTGCTCCTGCTGCCCCTGTGGAACGACATCGAGGAGACTCTTCTCACCACGGCGGGTTAGGGAGGCCTACGAGAAACTCAAGGCTGCCGTCACTGCAAAGATGACGGTGAGACGTTTTAGAAAAATGACCACCACCATGTGAGTGTGATGTAAAACGGGTGAGCCACAGTCTATGCCACAATGCAATGGGAGCACGATGCCCCGAACTCCATACTTTAAACAAACGTGTTTGTTTGCCGGCAGCTCACACAAACTAGCAAAGACGACAGGTTAGTCATAAATCACCAAATATCTCAACAGTGGACATGAAGCAGCGTTCCAGGATTTTGATGACAGCTGACCTCACGCCAGTCATGTGGCGTTCCGCGGTATCCCTGAGCAGCTGGGGTGCACCCCTCAGGCTCTGTATGTAACACACCCGTCCTGATACACACACTCTACTCACATTCAGATGAGCACACTCAAGTTTCGGTTTTACGTTGTAGACGCCCACGATTGCCCCCTCGATCTTCTCCATCTAAAACAGGAAGATAAACGAAACAGAATCGGACGGGATCAAATCAGCATTCGGAACACAGCCTGGCCGAGCCTGAGCAGGGGTGCGATGTGCAGAGATCGTAGAACCGCACACGTTTATCTGCGCACGAGAACCAGAACCACGGAAACTCCTGAAGTGCAGGAAGCTGATGCGAGGAGGATTCATGCAGTGACTGGACATTTCATACTGAGCCTCTTCACACACATGCACCGTGCACGCGTTAATTATGACCAAGACTACAGTGAAGACCGCAATGAAGCCCAGTGGTCAAAATCAATCAAAAACGGTCAGCACCACGGTCAAGACCGCAGTCTTACCCACTTATTGGGTGGTACCTGTCCACTCCTAGAACACTTTTTATAAGAACCCTTTGTGTAAGCCAATGCCTTTGAGATGCTAAGCTTTACAAAATCGTAATCAAAACAAGTTACTTACAGGGTAGGGAAGCTGACTGGGCACGATGCCGGCTTGCATCAGAAGTCTGAAAGTCCAATTTGTCAGAGTCGTTATTCACGTCACAGTAATTAAACACATTCCATCTCCTTACACAATCTGGTTATGTTAAGGAGACAGGGCTTTACCCGGACGACGTAGACGGATTACAGAGGATTAGGGGGATGCTGAGGCTACACGGACGTAAACAGGCACCGCTGAACACCCACCCTTCGAGGTCCAGCTTGTGGAAGAGCTCCAGGGCTTTGCTGAAGTACTTGTACTCGCTGTTCAGGGCCTCCTCCTCCACAGCACAGGTTCCGTGCTTCAACCATTCGTGCTTCCTAAAGGGTTAGGGCATATCGCACCATTTACCACGTAACAGATGTCACGGCCGGGGTTAGGTGTTTATCAAGGTGCTAGTTGAGTGCAGCGAGTTACATGACC
This sequence comes from Gymnarchus niloticus, assembly GCA_009936485.2. Taxonomy (NCBI): domain Eukaryota; kingdom Metazoa; phylum Chordata; class Actinopteri; order Osteoglossiformes; family Gymnarchidae; genus Gymnarchus; species Gymnarchus niloticus. The sequence continues at coordinate 115,604 of JAACJT020000052.1, forward strand.
GCCGTTTTCAAAGGCAGGCTGCCACTTCAAGGTGAAAGGCAAACGCAAAGTCTGCACCAGTCCAGCACTCCAAGTAATTCTTGCATGCACTCGTAAACTGAGAATCCGTAAGATTGGTGCTGGACATCCCAAGGCCTGAACAAGAAAGCTCCACCCTAATCGGATTTCAGTACTGCCCGATCATTCCAAATTCGCCATTACATGACGACGGTTAACAATGCCCTTCTCTGACTTGATTTATTCGCATTTCTCTCTTTGATATTCTGACCGGTGAAGCCAATTCCAACTGTGTTACATTATACAGCTTTGCCAACTCAGCTGCTAATTCCCAAATCCCGCTACTGTGAATTTGCCTTTTAGAGAACTTACCAGAAGGAGGTTGATGTGGAGGATGGTGAACTCAGAAGGTCTGGCCACCATTTTCGCATCGCCGGCATCAAATCCTGCAAAAAAGGCAAAGTACCACCATCCGTATGGTCTTCTATTTTCAAGTCGGGGTATGATGTGATACCGCCCCCCAGTTTCACCTTTAAGAACGAGATACCTGCAGATGTGATTTTACATCTGCAATCGGATCATTACGCAGACGACATAACAGCCAGGCCTCACGTTCAGCTGTGCTGTTTCTTTTCTTTTTTTTTTTTTAAAAGAGGAGCAGTACCTGAATTTGACTGGCATTGAAGTGCCAGGATGAATTACACATATCCCCTTTATTTGGCCTGCAACAAAAGACAGTCAGCCTAAGTCATAACTGCAGAAGGGGTTTCTCCATATAAAAATCAAAGCTGCCAAAATCGTCCCCGTCCATCGATAAACGTACCAGGTGTGAAAAGCAGCCCCTACATAAGAGATTAAGCGGCCTCAGTCCAAGGTTATCTGGCCGGGAATCTCAGAGCTAAACAATATTTAAGGACATACAGTACCACAGTCCGTGCACCGTCCAGTAGGTGAAGTTTGTTTCACAATGCTCCATCTGAGGGAGAGGAGACACGGTCAAACGGTCACGTTCGTCCAACACAGAGCCTCGGCATTCGTGAACGCACCCCGACCGTTCCGGTTCAGAATCCTACAGATCAGTCTGAAAGGTCCGACACGGTGAAGGCAGCAATTCGTTAGACTGTGTCATCTTATAGTAATGGTTTATGGTTTAATTTAGAACATCCTTTGGACTTACAGGTCACCGGACAGGACTTCTGTAATGGGCGCTCGGTGTGGACCGCTATACTTACGGCACAAAACGTCTGAGGCCATTGGTGACTCAGGATCAGCTTGTCCCACGGATGCCTGCGTGTGTATGAAAAAGAACACGCTTCAGATTTACACGGGCAGTCTGCCGCACCCCGTACGCCGTCGCGGCCCAAGGTGACTTTTAAGGAAATGCGTGGAGTCGACCTCCGAAGAGAGAGACGCGTCCAGACGTGACTTACTTGCACGAAACGGCCAGCAGACCGCAGGCCAGACACAGCAGGACGGTTGCGTAACACGAGGCCATCGTTTGAAGGGAAGGGGAAACCTGGGTGTGAGGAAGAGGGTGAGGAAAGCTGACATCAGGCTTTATTCACTGGCACATGACTGGGAGAGATCACGGGGGTGACCATGCGGGACAGTGGGGACACTTGGGGACACTTGAGGACACCGAATCGCCACACAGGCGCGTCCCTTCCACTGTCAGGCGTGACACACACAGTTTTCTGATCACAGGATCGGCACGTCGCTCCCCAAGCTAGCAGGGAACGTTACGGGAACGTTACGGGAACGTTACGGGAACGTTCCTCGTTTGCTGGGCTGTCGCGCGAGCGGGGCGCGAAGTTTGGCGGGCACCGCGCGCCACGAGACGAGTTACCAACTTACAAACGACAAGGCAACAGATTCGTTACACAGCCTCACGGTAACACACTTAAGCGAAAGGGATCATTTTCAAACACTTCGTTCAACTGCACCCGCTCGGAGTAAAAGTTTCGTTATTCATCTTCGGTTATACTTTCGCATTCGTCCCCGCTTACCTCGAAGTCGTCCCTCAGCCCGGAGCAGAAGTCGACAGGTAACTGAGTGCCGTCGCCCGCCTCCCAGTTCCGCCTCACTGCGCCTGCGCACACCGGGTCACGTGGGCGCAGGCCGCCGTGGCCGCGCCCCTCGCGGGGCCGCGCAAGTTCACGGTTCGTCGAAAACGAGGCGATTTAAAGACTTCCCTGTAGCAGTTATGACAGAGACATTCATAAGCGAGCAGAGGGGTCATGTTTTTCATTTGTAATTTGATTTAATTCTTTATTAACATTAAAATGATTCCTCATGTCACCAGGAGTCTTGAAGTGCTTTGGTATTCAGAAGAGGGGGCCCAAGTCTTCCAGTGGAACGGACCGAGGGCTTACAGTTGAAATGAAAAGGCAAAATTAAAAATAATACCACTATGCATGTGTGTGTGTGTGTGTGTGTATTTATTTAAGGCGTGTTAAAACACTACACGTGTAATTAAAACTAGTAATTAAAACTTACACATTAAAAACTAGTTCATAAAGATTGATTACTCCTAAATGTTTTTCCTGAAATCTAATATAAGAACACAAGTGTACTATACAAAAGTGAACTCTGCCTGGCATTGGCTGTTGAACATCACCCCAGAAGTTCATCAGTCGACTTCACGGCCCAGCATGTCACTAGGACTATGTGTCATGCGTGTCACCCGTGAATCATGTGCCTACATGTATATCAGCACTGATTTTCCTATGATGAATGGATAGACACAGTCTGTCATGCAGAATGAGCCTCTTCACCCTGACCCTTGAGTCTACTGTAAGCTGCGAGAAGATCAAGCTTCCAGACAGTTTCTGGAAATTTAATATGGTGTTAAAAATAGGACCTGGCAAACATCCAGCATGGAGTCTGGGGGTTGTCTTAAGAAACTTAACAGCTTCTGAGGAGATGCAGAATTCTGAAGTGCCAATGAATCAAGAAAATTATATCAAAACCTTCCTGACATGACATTACTCCCAAAAAACCCCATTACTGTACCAATTACACTGAGTAGATTTCTGTAGCACTTATCAGGTATCACTTCAGAGGTCTGCCTCCCAGGTCATTCTCATGATAAATGTACCCTGTGGTAACTGCCTTCACTACAGTTCTGTGTTTTTATTTCCCCTGTACTGTTAGCACCTTAAACCCCGTCTTCCCCCAGTGCTGCCCCCGAGAAGTAGAGCTGATTGCTTGCAGACAATGCCGCAGGGAACCTAGCTTTCAGTTTCCAAGCTTGGAAGCCTCTGCTCCCCCTGCGCTTTTGAACATCATTTTGCTGAAAGGTAGAACTGAAGCAGAAACCTGAGGTACATACTATATATAGTCTGATGCCTTTCCATAAATGGGTTGCAAGTGAGCTGGCATTCTGTATGGGTAATATTTTTATTCTCATCTGTAGATGCTCCTTGGCTTTGCTAGACCGCTCCTTCTCTGCTCTCTGCCTGTTTGGTCTCTTGGGGTAAGTCAGGTTTCTTATTAGCTGTTCCTTAACGACGCCTGCTGTGGAAAGTAGGACTGTTTTCATGAAACGCTCTTTGCCAACGGCCTGTTGGAATCCAGGATTAGTTAGCAACAGGAATGAGTTGGATAAACCATGACATTAATGACCACAGCGATCTTATCCAGTTGCGTATTGAATTTGCTTCTGCTTAACATTGCATCTCACTGCCTTTCAAAGAAACTCAGGAGTAACTGGGCATAGTATTTTTTTGCATTGGGGAAAAGATTTAATAATGACTTCTATTCATGATGATAATAATTGTATTATTATTATTATTATTATTATTATTATTAATAATAACAAATATTTTATTGAATGAAAACATATTAATGTCTTATAAAATGTGCAATTTTTGTGTAATTAGTGAGTCTTTTATTAAGTCAAGTGTGCTATGTTTTCCATATTTATGGTCTGCTATGTTCCTTATTACTGTATATAGTCCACATGTTCAATGAATGCTGTTAATAATGACTGAGAATGTTTACTAACAATGAGTTATCATGTGGAACGAGTTGCTAGTTTATCTTTCTTGCTGTTTCAGAGTGATGTGATACTTTATATGGAGGCTCAGAATGTAGGACCCTAATTTTTAGGTGTTTGTCACTGTTGCCTCTGGCTTACTCTCTGGGGACCCTGGGCCCGGGACTATGTAAAGCGCTTTGTGACAATGCTCCTTGTTAAAGGCGCTATGTAAATAAATTTGAATTGAATTTTAGGATCTTTGATTTTACGATGTTAAGTTTTAGACACATGATGTGTCTCTTACCTGCCAAAGTGAGGTTGCCTTTAGAAACGCCTGTAAATTTAGTAAGGAACATAAAGCAGATATGCAGTTCACATGGAAAAAAAAAAAAAAACAAATGTCACCAAACCAGGAGGTCATATAAAGGTGAAATTATATCAAAAATGTCATTTCAGCTGACTGACCTTTGCTCATTAATAGGTTGCTATAAACAAAACAATTGTCAGTAATTGATTTTTAAAATAACTCTGGGACACCTAGTGGCTGGAGGGCTGTATGACAGAGCACTGACCTGAAATTATTTCAGATGTTAGTGGCTGACTTCTACATCACTTATCTCAGATGCAATATTAATAATTAACAGGATGAACTGTCATTTAAGTTATGAAAATAACTATGGTTAAATGTATTAAACAGTACAACAAAACTATGTTTTGTTTTTTCCCAGTTATCAACTTGCATGTCCTGTCTGAAGCAGTTCGGGCTCTATAATGTTTAGGGATGTTATTGCCTGTCCTACAGTGGACCAGGGATCAAATCTCTAAGAGGATAACAATTCTTATGTTATTCCGTAAAAACAAACTGCTTAATCTAAATATCTACTATCCCTTCTTGCAAAAATGTTTTTTTTTTTTTTTTTTTTATGACAGATTCTGAAATCCATCAGTCATGGCCACAAAGGTCTTGCCATTTTACCAGCGGAAGCACAAGCATTTTGGCCGGGATTATCGGAGCTCTCAGTCTAGATATGTAGTCCAGGAATATTCTGCTTCTTCAGTGAGGTAGGGATTGTGTTTTGTCAAAGTGACCTGCTCACTGTTGCATCCTGTGTCCCCAACTGCACCTCGAATATCGTGGCAAATTCAGAGCTGTTTGGTTTCTCCGACTGCACAAGATATGAGCATCATTTAGCCGCACTGCACTAGGCCATCAACGTGGACTGATTTTAAGTAGTTTACTCAGAAGAATGGGTTCATTTAGTAATGGACTAAACAATAACCTTAAAACGTGTAGTCAGAAAATTAAAGAAATAGATTCGCCAACCCTGCAATTACTTTGGAAAAATGGGTCCAGTAAGAGGTAATCAATAAAGACATATGAAATACATGTGGACAGCTTATTAAAACATTAATACAGCTCAGCTGGAGGCAATATCAGTCATTCGGTTCCTAGCTGGAATCTTTATATTTTTATTTCCTTCCCCAACGATGCTCTTCAATAATTTCATAATAATCCGGGCTCCCCCCCCCCCCCAGATGTAAATGTTTAAACCCTTGTTTAAGAATTTTGACATTACAGACAGAGCAGTACAGGAGACGGGCGATCGATGTGGGTGTTCAATAAAAAAGAATCAGCAGCGGGTATAATTAATCACCCCGAATTTTCAAGTGCAAATGGATGTCATATTTCATCTGGTGCATTATCGCGGCAGCGTTTACGCGGTCTGTCACTGCACGGTTGAACAGATGAGGGCTCCGGTCTGCTGTGTTGACCGTGATTAATGTGAAGGAGCCGCTTAACAGCATCCATCGGTTCATTGAATTAGGTGCGAAAATACGCGAGTGGGTGTGGGAAATGAGCTTTTATATGAGGGGTGCAACCAGAAGGCTTAGGATTAATCCTGCAGTCTCTGATAAGAAGGGGAAAAATGTCATTGTGGGAAACCCGACAGAGATCCTCTAATTTTTGAGTATGACCATTAAAAGCAGACAGACATTAGATTGAAATCGGTCTAATTTCAAGCACAGTTTACTCCAGGGAAATCTGTGCACGATGCCCGTTATGATGCGAGTTTCAATTTACTCCAGCTTGATTTTGCTCATTTAATAGGGCTTTATGAATTCAGTGGTTCCAAAGGCCATGTGAATATCCGTTTAAGAAAAATGCATATTTTTTGATAATTGTGTTTGTATTAATCTACCCATCCATTTTCCATATTGAAGGGCAGGGTTGCGGTGAGCCTGGAAAGCACTTTAGCAGAAAACTGAAAATGCCACCTTGTTTTTAAAACCTGTGCGACGGGCATGTTCCATTTTTGAAGCTCAGGTTTCCTTGTGTTTTTGGCAGGACTAAACAGGTTCTGGAAGAGGAGAAAGTTCCTGACTACCAATACCAGGTGGACAGGAGAGTTCATCATGTGGTACGACCAAAGTCCTGCCTCTTAAAACCGCAGAATCATGACTCAAACACAGCTTTGTCCTCTTAGCTACACGTCTGGCCATCCATTCAGAGCTAGGAAGGGCAATGGTGTAAAGGTAAAGAGTTTATCCTGGATGGGACGCTACTCAACACTATGAAAATCTTTGTCATTACATTTTCATAATAATAAGCTTTTGCAGCAAGCAGTACAATGACCATTTATTATTTTGTTATTTTTAGACTATTTTTTTGGATATTAATTGATGAACGGTGCAGATTGAACTTTGTACCTTCTGTCAAAAAGGTGTGTCACTCAGAATGATGGCGTGAAGAAATCCCTGCACTTGAAAAACCGTGAAATCAGAGAAGGGTATTTAAGGAAATGGAAACACCCCACTTCACACCAGTTTCAGCTCGTTAGGAATCTGCATCTCGAAACCCATGACACTCAGAAAGCTGCCTCATAGCTAACTCTCGCCACCTGCAGGTGGAGAAGAAGATGTCCTCCACGGAGAAATACATTCGCGAGGAGTCGATGATCCGTGGTCCCAAGTTTGTGGCAAGGCTGAGGTCCCATACCGTGTGGGAAAACACACGTGTGAAGCTGTACTGTACTGTGCTTGGGTACCCCACCCCCAGCGTGAAATGGTAACCTTCATTATAAATATGATATCTACTGTACACGTGCACTTTGACGCTGACACATGCTTGTTGCCTAGAGAAAGGTGAATGAGGAATTTGATATTGCGGTTTTAGCATTTGACCCTCACCCTTTGTTAATTAAGATTATGGTTTAGATATAATTAACGAGGGCTACGGTGAGAGGTAAGCAGTGCAGTGACTGTTTCACTCTGCAGAATGATATGAAAAACAATATATTTGTTTGGAAGGAAGGGTCCTCACTTGTGATTTTGTAGGAACAGGAAGTCTTTCTGGTGTGCAACTGGAGATGTCTTGTCAGGCTAAGGTGGCGTGAACTGTACACATACATGTGGAGTACACATATCATCGGGGCCTGGAATGAAAATGAAAGGGACAGATGGTGGCACGGGTGCAGCATGGCTGACAGGGCCTGAGCCCAGTAAAACCGATGGATGCCGCGGTCCAGTCCGCTTCCGGGAATAACCGATTTATAATTACACGCCACTTTCGACAAGTAAAAGACACGCGTTTTTCAACATAGCCCGGGACACTTATTCTCACAAACTGATATGAAAAATGAAAGGTGAACTGGCCACGCTGTGACTTGGTGTTAGCCTCGTCACGGTGAGATGGGAATGACGCTCGAAATGCCTCAGAATAACCTTCCTCGATCATGTGACCACCCTGTGCTGCAGGGAACACGGCAGACTGAAAACCGATGGCTCAAACTTGTAACCCCGTAAACACAGCCCCTGGCTGCGGCCTACATGGGTCTCCATCAGAGACTTGCAAATCGATAAGATTTTCTGGCTCTGGTGGACGGGTAGAGATTTAGAAGAGGCCCTGCTGATCAGAGGCTTCCTGATGACATAACAAATAACCCCAAACTTGGAAAAAGCCGGGAAGTTGGTCTTGGATCGACCCAACAGTACGGTTCCAAAATGGACTGCGAATCAGGTGTAGGAACACGAGGGGCCATTTTTAAATTGGAGGAAAGCCCTGGCCATCATTAAGAGGAGGAAACTGCATATGCAATGTCAGTGAAATGCTTTTTATGGTTCTCAGGTTTAAGGATGGCATCATCATCGACACGGTTGGCATGGCAGGAAGGTACAGGGTGGAGAGCAGCTACGGTATGCACAGTCTGGAGATCTTCAGGTACGCCTCTCAGGAGCAGCAGATGCCCCATCGCTCACCATCTCTCTCACGTGGTCTCCATGTGACGAAATGTTGCCTTCTTCTTCACAAGGAGGGCTGCCCGTTTCTGATCAACAGAAGTCCAGTGTGTGCAAGGGATGCTGGGAAAAGTAACGCTGTCTTTTGAGTTTTCCTATCATGAAGTTCTTCATTCTAGGCTGGCAGTTCCTTTCAAAACATTGCCCTCAAAAATGCTGGACAGAGGGTTAAAGTCTGCTTCCCCCCCATAGGCAGGTCATTTCTTCTGTCATTTCTCACGGTTTTAGAGGTAAGAGCGTTTGGGGTGTTAACTGCTCTCTGTAAAAGGTCACGCCTTGGTCGTCGCGTCAAGCACGTTTCCAATTTAGTCCAGCGTCAGCCGTTGGCTCCGCCTCCCTTCACCTTCTCTCCCAACTCGACGACTCCTCAGCTGTTCACATCTTAGTGTTGAGGTCAGCGTCAAGCGATACCCAAAGGGGGGGCTCTCTGAGCTGCCCCTGTGCTCCAAGGTCACATGGCATCTCCTGAGACCTGCCGATTGGCACGCGGCTACGCTCTCTGGGAAGGAGGTGGGCGTTTTAGTGGGTGGGGGGGGCGTGCACTTTAAAATAGCACGCTCAAGCTGGAGATCATGTGTCCTCCTCTGTTCTCACCCTCATTTCTCATCACAGCTTAAGATTCTCACCATCCTCAGCCAGCTTCTCCCTGTGAAAAGCGCACTGAGCATGTGACCTAGTTTCTCCTACGTAATGGTGCCGCTCCCGGAGAGCTCAAAGAATGTGTCATCTGCCTGAGCTTCAGGGACATCGCGGTCCTGTCAAAGGTCACACAGTATGTCACAAGGCTGCTTTCTAGCCCTGCACCCATTCATTCAAGTTGGCTCATTTTCACGTACATTGTTGAATTCATTTTCGTGGCATAATTTGTGACATAATGTTAAAAGAGTTTATGAATGGTTAGCACAAAACAAAACAGCATTTCTATGTGCATGGAAGATTATACTGGTTTTCGTATGTGGACAAACGTCGACCTTTCTATGACAACAGTGTCATTTACTGAATTGGACCCACTATGAGTACTATTATGAACATGGATTGGAGGTTCCACCCCCACGCTGAGTACTGGTAGAAAGGTAATGTTTTGCTGACTAGACTGAATTGAAGAACTATGACTCAGCCACTCCTCCAGCATGCTTACTGACATCCCCACACTTCTTCAGGTAAACTTCTTCTTCAATCCTGACTGAAGACCATTTCTGTGTCCTCGTCAGTGCTCACGATGCAGCCCAGACCTTCTCCTTTGGACTTTCCTAACTTCAGCATGGCCATCACAAAGCTGCCTAGATGTTTACAGCTTCTGTTCTCTTCTTGTGTGGTTCTCAGCAAGAGCCTAAAGGGGAGCTTGACAAAACTGATAGCTAGCTGTCTACCACAGCTCACTATTACTCCAAACTTTCAGCTGTCTTCCAGCACGAGGGCCTTCTCTTCTCTACCTTTTCCTTGCTCAGAACAGCCAGCAAAGAAACCAAATGTATGCAATGAGGATAGTCAGCAGTGCAGAGATCATCTCACCCTCTGCATGACTTTCCAGTTGTCATTCTGATTGGATGAAACCTGATTTCACAGCGATACATCCAGGCTTCATCGTACAAAGTATATTAGTAACAGACCCTGAACGAATCATCTGAGTTTCCGGGTCTTTCTCTCAGATGTACCACCGAGGACACCGCCATGTACACTGCCGTAGCGAGCAACAGCCACGGTCAAGCCTCGTCCCAGGCCTCTCTGATTGTCAAAAGTAAGTGGGGCTGCTCGGAGTGTTTGATGGAACACACGTGCTACCTTTGGCGGACATGCTGATCAACATGCTGAAATGTTTTTGTTTCCTCACAAATTTGTGGCTGCTCTAGATGAGGTTTTGCACAGTCGTGTAAACCTGCTATTCTGATCACGTTAGACAACGACAGGGAAAATGCTTGAATCGCCAATCAGTGATACCTTACCAGATTTGCTAGCCAGATGACCTGAAACGTTCACGCGTGGCCTGCCGTGGTCATATTACCTGGCCATGAGACCAGCTGCTTGTGTTTGACAGGGTACAGAGGAGAAGAGGAGTCATCTTCCTATGCCTGGCTGCCCTACGAGTGTACGTGATTGTAGTAAGACCAGCGTCTCTGCTCACTTCTCTGATCAGCGAATGCCATCACTACGCTCAAAACCACAGTTGGTTATTATGAAACCTTATGAAGTGTGTGCATTAACGAGCAGGATGTACGGCACCCATCGACTCTTATCTGAATCTGTGAAAGCAGACGCTGTCATGTCTGTCTTTTGAGGGGACTCGTGGTGAATGGGTTTGTCTTTCACAGATGGCATGTTGCCTGAGATCAAGTACACCAAGATCGACATCACCTTCCTGGATACATTTGATGTGAAGTTCAAGACCGAAGGGGAAAGCTTGAGTCTCTCCTGCAAGATGATCATTAACCCTTACCTGGCTAACCTGCAGCCCGATGCCTTGTGGTTCAGAGATGGTGAGTGGAGATGGTCTTTGGTTGACCATTAACCCTAACCTGGCTAGGCTGCGGCCCGAGGCCTTGTGGTTCAGAGATGGTGAGTGGAGATGGTGTTTGGTTGACCATTAACCCTAACCTGGCTAGGCTGCGGCCCGAGGCCTTGTGGTTCAGAGATGGAGAGCGGAGACGGTCTTTGGTTTGGGAAAGGTGGGTGGGGGACATGACTTCTATCCTTTCAGTAAATCAGACGGGGCTGGAGAGAAGCAGATGACTACAGTCACGTCAGTGTGATGTGAATTTTAAAGCCTCACCGGCTGAAGCTAAGCACGGATGGCAATTTTAATGAGTTTGAGTCCATGCTGAAATATTTCCGGAAGCATCTGACTCGAGGTGCTTCTAAATCTCTTTATGTCTTTTGTTTATATTATCATGCAAAATAAACATGTGAGTCTTGACAGAGTCTGGCTGGCAGCTTTAACCATTCCTTAAATTGGTGTTTATTTCTACCGTTTCATTTTCAAAGCCTAATTAACTAAATGCCGCGTGGGGAAAGCGCAGGTGAAGAGGTAGCCGCAGGGGTCCTTGTAATTAGTCACACAGCCCCTAATTTAAAAGTGTCAGCGACCTCCTGAGGAGGGCTCTGCTTCCGCCATCGCCGATGTACGAACGCGCCATGGAGCGGTATCCAGGTGGTTAGAGCTGGTTGATGGAGTATCATGCCAATAGCTGTCTCTGATTGGTGGGTAGGAGCTTCCTCTTTTTGCTAACATGACCTTGGGTAATTTTGAACAAGGACTGTTCTTAAAACTCTTACTGAAAAAATGAAAAACGTTTCAAGTTGTACGAAATGTAACTGAAGTAAAATAGGAGCAGTTTGGAAGTACGAAAACCTGTAGGGCATGAGTGAACTTTCAAAAGTCGGTTATTGCCCGAAAGCAGAGACTCTACGTTTTATGGCTTCCTTCAGTACCACCTGAAGCAGGTGGTGGAGGGTCAGTCTGCTGCAGGCAGTCTTGGAATCGTGGACTTGGAAAGTTGTTGGGTCAAGTCCTGAGGAGGTCGTACTGTTGCACACATGGAATCAAGACATACTATACGGGAAAATAACCGGCTTATGTACAACTCAAAGTCATAATTAGCGATGTGAGCTGGACTTGAACAAAAGACAGAGAGTATAACGTTGCTTTCCCTTTTAACATAGTCATCTCGCCTTTCTTCCAGATGAGCTGCTGAAGGAGTCAAAATGGGTGAAAATGGAGTCAGGGGGCGGTGTGGCTAAGTTGACCCTGCCCCAGTTGTACAAAGATGACGAAGGCCTGTACAGTTTACGCATGGTGACCAGAGGGGGCACTGCTGAGCACAGCGCCTATGTCTTCGTGGAAGGTACGGGGTAGATGGTGCACCGTCCGGACGCACAGAATTTAGGATCAGTCATTTCAAGAGAGGCTGTTGGACCCTTGAGAGACATGTATAACTTAGTTGTTTCTGTAAAAATCCCAGAGTTCAAATGGGTGATACTGTAAGCTGTTCTGGAAAGCATGCCAAAAACTAGTTTGTGCCTCGTTGTGCTTCACGAACGTGCTGCACTAAAGGAAACCCCTCAGGTCATGGTCCATATGCTCAGAGGACAGACAGATCTTTTGCCTGACATTAAGTCTCCACGTTAAATTCCTTTCAGTGTCCAGTCAAATTGGTGTCTGTTAAGAGGACCATCGTCATGTTTGATTGATGTCTAGGGAAGACGCCTCTCATGATTCTCTTGCCTCTGGTCTTCAGCGCCCGTGTGACTGCGGATGGCCTTGTGTTCCTTTTACAGACGGCCCCCCTCCTGTGCCCAAGGCCCCCGGTGCCCCAATGGACATGAAGGTCCACGACGCCAACAGGGACTATGTCATTGTGTCCTGGAAGCCTCCTAACACCACCACAGAGGGGCCCATCATCGGATACTTTGTGGACAGGTCATATCTGCTGATGTTCTCCATCCTGAAGGCCATTTTCTAAACAAGCCTTTCAGCCCACCTGAAGGCCAGCATCCAATCTGTTTCACTTTAAACCTGGCTTTCCCTCTAATTTTGAAAGGGAATTGCGGTGACTTTTCCAAATTAAGTCTGCTTCCTCAGGCACCTCAGGTTATGTTGGAGATTTCGATGCATGATTCCTTTTAATGCACTCACAGAGAATTCCAGGTACGGCAAAAGAAACTTTTACTGAAAAATCAACAAAAGGTATTTTCCGGTTGCCAGTTCAAGAGATAAAAAACGGAAAAAGCAATCTTTAACGTCTGTTTGTTGCAGTCTTACTTTGACGTAAATAGCACTCTACTGCAGTCAAAAAACTGTTGATTTCGCCAGTGCTATCCTGTCTACCTTCCTGTATCATAAATATGCGGCATTGATCTTTGGGGGCGGAGCCTAGTGTACTGACAGAGAACAACATTGACTGTTTCCTTCCTGGATAAGATTGATTAGTAAGAAATACAGACAAGCAAGTAAAAATGTAAATACAGTATATCTCCACTTAAGTTCTCGTTATGATTCTAGCAGGAATGCTGCGTGAAAGCGTCTTTTTTTTTACATTGTTCTGTAGTCGGGGAAGCGTGTAAACTAAAAGCATCGCTTTCCACTGGAAATGAAGGAGCAGTTCAGGCTTTTGTTCCCATGGTTACCAGCTTATAGGAGGGAAAATGCTCACTGACCCAGAATTGAGCAGCATGCACGTGATCCATCCTTCAGCACAGTGATGTCCCACCCGTAAGCTTGCTTTCCTACCCTGTTTTTTGGGTCGCCAGGTGTGAACTTGGAACCGAAAACTGGATTCAGTGCAATGACTCGCCCATTAAGATCTGTAAGTACCCTGTGTCTGGCCTGTTCGAGGGGCACTCCTACCTGTTCAGAGTTCGAGCTGTCAACTCCCACGGCATCAGTAGACCCTCGAAGCCCAGTGACCCCGTCGCCGCCCTCGACCCAACTGAATTTGAAAGGCTTCAAGGTACAATCTTTTTATCTGAGCTTCTGTATATAGCTGTTGCTTGAAAAATATTTTATGGATTTTAATGATAGTGCCAATTGGACAAGTTTAATCATACTGAATCATTAACCTTTTCACACAGGAATTATTACTGGCATTGTTTTTCTTTATGCTTTTCCATTTTTGTTCAGGGTTACAAAAAATATTCTGAAGTGATTTTACTCCAGTTGTACTTTTTACAAAGATGCATGCACTGTTCTGCATATATCTGAGTACTTTACTACAAGTAACTTACTAGGGCTGACAGTACAGGTCTGACAGTAAATCACAATTAAAACCTTTGCTCCTCAGTGTTCCTCAACGAGGATTCCATGAAGCTTTTAACTTGAAATCGATCCATATATTACAGGGGTTAAATAGCTGTCCACTGTAGTAATCATGATACACGAAAGGGTTAATTAAATCAAATGCGTCAATGAATTAAATTAATACTCATATTTCAGGTTTGCCTTTGACAATGTTTATCAAATTACGTGTGATATTTCAGAGTATCATTTGTAATGAGCATCCTCTTATATATAAATCCTGGTAATTTATATATGTATACATTTATGTATAATTACAGCTATGAAACTGGGTGGAAAACTTCATGTTGTTACTTACCAGGATAAAGAGGAAGGTAGGTAACATCTGTCAGCTAAACCTATCATTATTATTATAATAATATTCGTTAGAACACACCCAACCCTGGTCAGAATTAGCAGTTAGAAGACAGATGGATGGATGGATGGACTGTGTATATGAATTATTAGAATGGTATTATTTTGCAATATTAATAATTGGGAGTGTCATGTAACCTGAAAATCATATTTTTCACAGCTTTTCACCTTTTGTGTGATCAGTAGAGTCACAGTCCACCCTGCTCAATATTCCTGGCTGTCTGCTTTGGTCCTTTAAGCTTTACCAAAATGTCGCTCTACTCATTTTTCTCCATGCGACTTTCCCTTTGGATAATTAGGCATCGTTATCCACCCGGTAATTAGGCCTCATCTGCGAGGCACTGATTGGCTTTTGATGAGGATCTCATAGAGGCCCACCGTCCGACCATCTGTGGCATTCCCTCGAAGCTGGACGAGATGGCGGCCGCGTCCTTCCGTCACCGTGAGCGTGAACTTCATGGCCGCTGTCGGCGACATCTCTTTCTCTCTCGCCGGCAGGTGAGGGCACGCCCCCCGGGGTCCCCGCACACATCCATGCCTGTGAGACCGACCGCACGTACGTTGTGCTCAGCTGGCAGCCACCCAGCTACCGTGGAAAGTCGCCCATGTGGTACTACATCGAGAAGGTTTGCAAGTGTCCCGTCCGGATCTCGCCCACTCAGGAGTCACGGTCTGCCCCCATTTGTGATTGTTATAAAGATTATTACTCAGCCACTGAGCAGATGGACACTGTCTCTGTCGGGACAGTTAATCCAAGTGCCGTAGTAAAGGTGAATTACAGTCTTTGTCGCTTACGAATTGTGTATTTGGACTGGAGGTCAAAGATGATGAATGCCATTTTCATATCTACCAAACTTATTATAGCCCCCCTCCAGCTCTTCGTGGTTTCCACAGATGTATGTAGACACAGCAGAAAACGTCACGATTGCCCTGCGTTGTGCTTACTTGAGTTTTGAGATAGAGAGATTTGTCAGAGGCTGAATCCCACGTTGCCCTTGTGGGAGAACTGGCCAGCTGGCGGGACGGCGGCTTTGGCAGCTGCCTAACCTGCCACTCCCTCCCCCAGCGCCTGGCTGGCACCGGCCCGTGGCAGCGGGTCAACACGCAGGTGCCAGTGAGGTCACCGCGCTACGCCGTCTTTGACCTGGCTGAGGGGAAGGAGTACGAATTCCGCGTGCTGTCGGCCAACGTGCACGGAACCAGCGAGCCGTCTGAACCCACGAAACCCATCAAAACCCAGGAGCTGCGGGGTAAATAATGGCAGAAGCGGGGGGCCCATTTTTCACTGGACACGTCCTTATCGTTTCTCACTTCGTTAAACAGTCATCTGAACCAATATTCGCTTTTTAGCAGTTTTTACCCAAAGCGGTTCCTTTCGAGTAGCCGAGTGTGAAGCGTCTCGTCACAGGTCATATCTAGTGTGTCCACACCTCACATTAGACTGAGATTCAGCCGTAAGCCAAGCTTCCACTGGGCTCGAAGGGGAAAAGGCGGTAGGAAGAGCCGTCAGGATCTCCGCGTAAACATCTCTACCCCTCAGACTATGTTAGTGCATGTTGCAAACGTACCGCACCGCACTGCATCGCTGTTACGTTTTCATATCTAGACCCACAAAGGAGGATCCTTCTTAACAGATTAGGCCGTAAACGGCGGTTTAACGGCAGTCAAGTGTTTCTGGAAACAGAGCAGAATGTCCCTTCATAACAGAGTGCCGTTTCAACTAAAATCAGTGTAGAGGTGGAGGGTGAGGCTTGAGTTATGTCGTGCGTTTCGCTGTAGTGTCTCCAGGTTATGCTTGCATGCTAACAGATTGTTGTTTTCTTCCCCTGAGAGTGTGGAACAAAATCTGTATTAGCGGGATGTCATTGGTGAGTTGTGCGTGTGGAAAATAGCTGCGGGGTCACTGTACTGAATGTTCCTCACAGAACATTGTTAAGTTCCTGCACTTTATTAAGTAGCTCTGTCACTATTTCCAGTCTCTGTTTTGTTCCACATTAATATTTAGTACCTTGAATGTAAGGGTCTTTCTTTGAGGGGGCCTGTTTTCATCCAAAAGTCATCAGGCTGAATTTAAAGCTTTTCTTTGCCTACGTTCGCTAGGTGTTCCCTCGGCCCCTGGACAGGTGGTGGCTACTCGTGACACCAAAACGTCAATTCTGGTGCAGTGGGCCCCGCCTAAACACCCGAACAACCTCATTGGCTACTACATCGACTCGTGTGTGAAAGGCTCAAAGGACTGGATCTCCAGCAATCACAAGCCAAACAAGGACACCCGGTAGGGCACCATAAGCTAACCATGGAAGAAATGCTTTGAAACCCAGAGTGGGAGGGATTATAATCTGCCGAATGGTTGCTTCCCAGGCGTTGATTGACAACATGTGGTAAATTCCACCCAATCCCTGAAGTCCCATTCTTAACGTACCCTGGAAGCACTGGCTCCAGGTTGGCAGGCTTCAGGTTTTCCATTCGTGTTCGTGTCAGGTTCGTGGTCCATGGACTGAAGACTGGAGAGGCGTACGTGTTCCGAGTTCAAGCAATCAATGAGTTGGGACTCAGTGAGGAGTCTCAGGAGTCAGCCCCACTCTCCGCGCAGGCCGCCCTCTGTAAGCGCTAAGGACTGTTAGCCTGATGGACAGTTGGCAGTCAACCAAGCCTGCATGCGTGCCAGTGACTGCTCACAGCTTACAGATGCCCACAGTAACTTTGGTGCAAGTGGGTGCTTGTCAATACATGTGACTGCATGTACCAGCTGTTATAATGTGTAATGTAGCTGTTACTAGGTCTATAACGCTTGATGTACATCGTGGGTGTAGGAAACACCCTCGATGCCTCGAGACAGCCCGTCCTGAGCACGTGCATCCCCGCTGCAGCCAAGCCATCGGAGCCCTACGACATCGCCCTGCTCTACTGCGACGGCTCCTCCATGACCCTGAGCTGGAGAAGGCCCCGACGATCCGGGGGAGCTGAAGTTACCGGCTACTACGTGGACAAGCGTGAGGTGCCTCAACTGCGCTGGAGGGAGGTCAACACCAGGCCTATTCACAAGAGGCTTTTTCAGGTGTTCTTTTATAGACCGCCCTTTCCCATGGACCACTTCTCACATCGACCACCCTTCTGCTTGACCGCCTGCATTGACGTTCATGGTATCTCTGTTCACCCATCGAAGACTGAGTATTTTCTTTCAAAATGGTGGCAGGTTCAGGGCCTGAACACTGGCTCCTGGTACGAGTTCAGGGTCCACGGCGCAAGTCTCGTTGGACTCGGGGCCTCGTCGGAGACCAGCCAGCCCTTCCTCTGCGAGGCCTGGAACATGGCAGAGCCAGGTAGAGGACCGGACACCATTGCTCCCTAACAAGCTTACCGGAACATGGTGATAATGACAGATACACAGACAGTGATGTAAGTCAGATAAGTTCATCTGCTAAGCAATTAAAAAAAATGTTTTTGCTGGAAATATATATTCACACATACACACAGTACGTCACAAAAGCTCACACCCAGATTTACACGGTAAATTTTCACTTGCCATCACTAAATTTTAAATGATGCAAGGGTCGTCATGTATGTCTCCTGCAATGGGTTGGTATCCCATCCACAGTGCAACCCAGGCTCATGTCCTAGGCTGCCGGGGGTAGGATCCAGGCCCCCGACTGTTGCTGACCAGAGCAAGATTAGACTATGGATGAATGAAATTCATGGTTGCCTTGCTATTGTATAACAAACACTCACCAGCCACTTTATAGGAACGCCTTGCCTGTATTTGGTTGGACCCATCTGGCCTTAATTCTTTGTGACATACCATTCAACAAGGCACTTGAAACATTCCTCAGAGATTCTGTTCCATACTGGCATGATAGCGTCATGCGGTCGCTACACATTGGTCAGCAAACACCTTCATGATGTAAACCTCCCGCTCCACCACGTCCCGAAGGTGCTCTATTGGATTGAGATCTGGTGAATGTGGAGGCCGTATGAGTACAGTGAACTCACTGTCATGTTCAAGAAACCAGACTGAGATGATATGAGCTTTGTGACGTGGTACGTTATCCTGTTCTGCTCATTCAGGGATGGACATGGTTATCAGCAGTACGTAGGAAGGCTGTGGCATTTAAATGATGCTCAGTTGGTATTAAGCGGCCTGAAGCGTGCCAGAAAATATCCCCCACGCTATTACACTGTTACGCCATCAGCGGCAGCCTGAATTGTTCGTACAAGGCAGGATGGATCCATGCTTTCACGTTGTTTATGCCAAATTTTGATCCTAGGATCTGGATGTTGCAGCAGGAATCAAGATTAGATATGTGCTTTAACAAGCCATTGAACAGGTGTACCCAATGAAGAGCAGTGTGAGTGGATGTGGCAATTGTAAGATGCCACTCAAACATAGAGAATGACATCCCTGCAGTGTTTCCACACTTCCAGTAGGTACAGTGATGCACAGTGACCACGGTGCTGACAGCTTGCATACAGAGCCTGTCTTTGTAAACATCAGGGCCCCCTTACGATGTGAGCTCCTGCGAGGTGAGGAATGACTCGCTGGTTGTCCAGTGGAAGCCCCCAGTTTACACAGGCAAGGGCCAGGTGACCGGATACTTCGTGGAGAAGTCCAGGAAGGGCTCAGAGGAATGGAGTGCCGTGACTGAGAGCGCTGTTCATCACTGCTTCTTGAAGGTAAACCACGAGGCACGTGTGGTCGCCTCTCCCGGGTGATGAGCAGTTTTTACAGCTGGCCAGTAGGGTGTGCTGTTTCTGAAAGCGTGTATGATTTTCAGGTCACCGGACTGGAGGAAGGCCAGTCCTATGTGTTCAGGGTACGTGCCCAGAATGCAGAGGGCATCGGACAGGCGTCCTGTGTCTCAGACTCTGTCGTCGTCAAGGCGCTGTCAGGTACTGCCATTTACAGGCATGGGCTTAACGTTCGGCGCATCGTGCCTGTTTTTTCGATTACACAGAGGTGATTGGGCAAAGAGGCAGAGACTACGGGAGGGACATGAGGCCAAAAAGGACGAGATGTGACTCAGCTGTGCAGCAACACATAGAAGTCATGCATGAAAACCAGGGGATAGATTCAGAACCTAAAACCTACAACAACACTGACCCCTGGAGGCCATTTTGATTTCCAGTCTTTCGATCAAGTTCGTGTCAAAGACCATTAAAGACTGTGGACTGCATACTGAAGCTGTCACACAGTTCAATAAGGGCAGTACAGTTCCAATGTGTTATATAAAACTGATGGAGTTTTTAGAAGCACATACATTGTTAAGTGGGATGATGGGACGAGGATAAAAAAAAACAGAGCTGAATATTTGCATCATTTACATGATAAGGGATGGGATGTGAGTAAACTGACTGCACACGGAGATTCACCTCGACTTCCCAAGAGCACATATGGCAGCGGGGTGCTGTCAGACTCATAGTCTGACCCAGAGCTGGCCCTCTCAGACCCACAGCCTTCTACGGTGGCCGTTTGAGTGTGTATCTGGAGCTGCTGAGAGAAGGGCATCCTGCTGGTGGAAGAGATAAGGAACCTTGGGAGTGGCTGGAAAGGGGAGATTCTCTGGGAATAGGGGAAGAGCCAGTGAGAGTTGCTGGCCACTAGAGGGCAGTGTGGAGTCACGGGAGAAAGCATTAACTGAACTAGATAGACAGGCCAGAGGGTAACTTGACCATGGGGAATTGAGTTTGGCTGGGAAGTGAGACAAAACAGACCAGAAGCTGAGGTCCAGCACAGAACCCTCAACGTGACCGCTTCCTCTCACCCCGGGGAATAACTTTCCGCTCTCTTCGAATGCCAAGGCACCAAGGAGATCGAGTGCGGCGTGGACAAGGAGACAGGCGACATCTACATGCTGTTTGAGAGCTGTGAGATGTCGGAGATGTCAAAGTTCATCTGGAAGAAGTCGTACCAAGAAATCACTGACTTCTCCAAAGGAATCGTTATCAAAACGGAGGGTAGCCGGTAAAGAGACTGTACATTTACTAGGAATAACGGGGGCATGAGAACACACCTGGGCAGATTATGAGGTGTCTGTAGGTACCTGTCTGCCATTCCTTCGCCATATATACTTATATTTTTAGGTCCAAACTGTTATTAAAAAACCCGGACATGGAGGATATTGGGACCTTCTCTGTGGCTGTTACTCACACTGATGGTGTCTCTGCCAGCTATAAGATTGCCAAAGAAGGTTAGATTTCTAAATATGTCCTCCTTGTTGTTATTGCCGTTCCCCTCGCTATTTCCCCAGCATTTCATCTCTTTTTTTTTTTTTTTTTTACAGACCTGGAGAAGATGCTGGCCTTGAGCCAGGAAATCAGAAACCCAAGTGAGCAAGCATTCTCTGAGTCGTGTCGCCTTTCCAGAGCGGAGCCTGCAGACGCTCGCCGGCGTGCGGTCGAACACCCGATACTTTGCGTGATATCTGCCCAGCTGGCCGTATAACGCGCCGTACGTGGTTGGCGGCTGAGCCACTGCTGCGGTCAGACGTCTTTGGGTTGAGCGCACTCTTCGAGTGACGGTCTTCCTTGAACCTGCCAGGCTCCGTACAGACCTTTATAGCGAGGTGTCCTTAATTACTGCACTGCCCGTACCCTTCGGGGGACGCGCAGTCTGTTAATATCCACGCTGGGTCATGGGGTTCTTAGCACAGTGACAGTATGTGCAAATGAACGCAGTTTTTTAATTAGTCCACTTCCCATCATGGTCTACAGTCTTGGCAGGCAGTAGGTATAGGGCCGGGCGGGGGGATGGTGACCTCCAAACCTTAACCTCTGTTTGTCTCGCTCCCCGCTTATCATTCTCTCCAGCCATCCCCCTGAAGTCTGAGCTGGCCTACAAAATCCTGGAGAGGGGACGCGTTCGCTTCTGGGTCCAGGCCGAGAGCATTTCCTCAGCTGTCACCTACAAGTTCTTCATCAACAGCAAAGAGGCAGTCAAAAGCGAGGCGAGTGGCAACCGTCAGCTCCAGATCGCTGCCGAGCGATTAACCGTAATCTAGTTTACGGTTACGTCCGACGTGATCTGGTGTTTTGGTGTCGTGATAGAGAAGGTGGTTGTTCAGCTGTAAGAAAAACATTCGGGGCAAAAGTAACTAAGGATGACGGAGTGAAGGTGTTTTGTTCTCCCCTCGGACATTTTCCAGCAGTACAAGATGAGTCATGATGTTGCCACCGGCATCGTGGAAATGGTGCTGGACCACTTCACCACGGAGAGCGAGGGCACCTACGCGGTCCAGATCCAGGACGGAAAGGCGAAGGGCCAGTCCTCGCTGGTCCTCATCGGAAACGGTGAGACGCTTCCCCCCCCCCCCCCGAGGGTCGTTACATATCGCCCTCTCAGCCGGGCTCGCTATGACGCCGCACCGTCGTCTCCCTGCAGCATTCAAGGCCGCGTTGGCGGAGGCAGAGTACCAGAGGAAGGAGTACATCCGCGTAAAGGAAGGTACTGGACGGGCATACCGATACCCGATAACTGCTGGGCCGGTGTGGTGAACGTGATCATAGGAATGTCACGTGCCCTCTTTCCCGCCTGTTCTTTCAAAAAGACAGAAATGAATCGGTCACGTGATTAATACCTACGTCTCACGTGACTTATGTACTGTGTAGTAGTCTGTTTATGCTGAATCCTAAATGCTTTCAGTTAGCTGATATGCTTCAGTATCATAAGTTTGCAACAGACAGACGTTAAACAAGCATGAAACGCGACAGCGTTTTCCGCCGAATGGCGTCCTAACTACGTCAATCGTTCCAGGCCCGCACTTCAGCCAGTTCTTGTCGGTGCATATTGGAGACGACTGTTCCGTCATGCTTGTCTGTAAGGTAAAGTGCCACACCTTTATGCCATCTTGGGTACCGCGACACGCTTAAAACAGAAACCTCAATGTCCTCCCGGGTGTTTTCCACTTGATTCTGCAGGTGGCCAACCTGAAGAAGGAGTCCGTCTTCCGCTGGTTTAAGAACGATGAGGAAATTGTTCCTGAAGTTCCAGCAGATTTAAGCTCTGGAGTTTGCAAGCTGGCCCTCCCACTGGTAACATCTTCTAACTGAAAGAGTTTCTTTACTTAAAGCATTTCTCCGCTGTTAGACGGGCTGTCGCTGTCGGCAGTTTTCACAAAAGAAAGTTTGATGTTTGATGTGATGCTGATAATTCTGTCACTCGCAAACTCATCAGCGTTATCGATTCTTTTTCCACCCGCTGACCCCTGTAGTCGGGGAGCGAGAGACGGTGAACAGGTGTAAAGACAGTCTGAGGCTTTCCACGGCACGTGGAGAGACTGCACTTGTTTTGGAGGGAATCTGTGTCACGTTTAAGCTGACTGTTAAAGGAGACACACAAAAAAAAAATTCCATTTGGCCAAGAAGAATACGTGCGCAAGTGACAAATCTACACATAAACACAGCAAGTTCGAGAGGACGTGTACTTTCCAGTTAAAATGAGCCTGAGCTGAGCAAAACCGCAGGAGAAGCCAGAAACAAACCCTAGCACGCTGCTGTGGCATATGCAAGGCCTTGCCAAAGCTTGTCAAACATTGTAAAGGTCCTTCACAGTCAGCTTTACCTGCCATGTCCCGCCTTACGAAGAGAGCAAGGACACTTTGGGATCCTCGGCTTATACGGACCTTGCTGTCGAGATGGGAGGAAGCACTGATGCACCTCAGGAAGAATGCCAAAGTGCTAGGAACGGGCGAATCGTTTGAGAACAAAAGATATATCGCGAGCAATATTAAATAAGTATTTAAGGCGATGAATATTGGCCATCAGCCTTACGTTCGCTGGCTGCATAAAACCTCGAGTCTGGCATTTAATGTGCCCGAGAATCGTGATCGTTTCATTTTCGCTAGTGAAGGCTAACGCTAATTCTGCCTTTCTTTTTCTCTCGCTTGCCGGCCCCCTGCCTCTCTGAAGTTCTCCAAGAAAGACCAGGGCACGTACAAAGCTACGATCAGTGATGACAGAGGGAGAGACGTGTCTCAGGTTGAAATCACTGGCCAAGGTGCTTTTCCAGCTTTATTTCTTTCCACTTTTCTAGTCAAATGCACCAAATATTTGCGGCGACGAAATGAGAGCTCCCCTTTGTCTTCTCTCTTGTAGCTTTTCAGGATATCATCAACAACCTGACCCGGATTGCTGGTGCGTGCTCCTTTTTACTTTTTTGCATTTAAGACATGCTGGCGATTTTATGTCATGGCTCATCTTTGGCTGCTTCAGTGGCTTTGGGGATTACTGCTCACGCCTGTGGATGACGTGACCTGACAGATTATGTCCGTCACACACCGGCAGGCACGTGTGAACAGGTTTTCGGCGTCACCTGAACAGCAATGCTAATCAGCCGCTTAGAGACACTTCTCTGCCATTCTGCATGTGCTCATCTGCTACGGAAACTAAACAGGATGTTCCACTATTGTTTACCTTTCTAAACGTCAGCACCATGCATTCATATTTAACAAATGGATGTCCGAGTCTCCGGAGAGGTGGCATATTGCACGTGTGGGCGAACTGGAGCCTGTTTTGGAGACATTCATTCCAAACGAAATATGAAGCATCTCTGTGGGGGCGTGGCTATCTTGTGAAGGGAAGTCACGTGACTGGGCCTTGTGTCAGTTTGCTTCCGCAGTTCCCTGCTCACGACTGATGGTATAAACTGCTGTTTTCTCTGTTTCTCTTACCCCCAGTACCCCAATCCTGATCCTGATGTCCATGTGCCATTCCCGCTCACTGACCCTCACATCCAAACTCACCTTTTTCTTTCATTAAAACCTGTCGTTTATGTTTCCCTTGTCTGTGCTGCTTCACTGTGAACCTGGAGCAGGAAAGCCAATCCCGAATAAACATATTTACCCCACACCCCATTCCTGTGTCGCATGGTTCTGTTTGCCTTCCTGCTGTCAAACCTCACAATCCGTTTGCTTTGGGGACTTTCACAGATCAGGGGAGAGCAGATGTCTGTTCTCCCTCTTGCCCTTCTGGTTGGGACTGGGCCTTGTACTCTGTGGTCTTAATTAATTAGCCACACCTGAATGCTGTTGGGCCTAACGAGAGAACATCCAGGTGTCCTGGGGGAAGACCCGCCTCCACAGGTCAACTGCCATGATGCGACACAAAACGTCAAGGCTGGTGCATGTTTCACTCACAGTAGCAGTTATTTTAAACATTTCACATTGTGATAACGCCACTCGTGACATGATCGCAACGTACGTCGGAATCCAACTCGCCGCGGTAACGTTCGCAACGGACCCGCCGTCATTTTCAGGCCATCTCGCGCATACCGCGCACGTCGATATTTGGTGGTCGTGGGTTTTAAGGAAGGCTTCTTTCTCTCACCCAGGGTCCTCTGCCAGCGGCCTCGTGATTCAGTGCACTGCAGAAGGCATCCGTCTGCAGTGCAGCATGAAGTACTACACAGAGGAGATGCGGATCCTTTGGTTTCACAAGTACGCAGATGTCACGGCTTTCCCTTCCTGTTGTCGTGCCTAAACGCTAACAGCCACCGCGTGCGGACGTGAATTCCACGTGCCCCCAGGCGCGACACGATCCGTACGCGTAAACGGGATTTAAGACGAAGCTTAAAATTGCTGCAGCTTTGGCACAACACGTACAAAGATGGATGCTATTCCTGCTGGTCTTTTTTTATACTGCAATTTAATGGCATTAGCAAGTCTCTCTGACCCACACTTTACTTAGCCGTTCGCTCCCAGGCTCTTTGGGCAGAGCGGTGCCTACACACTTAAGGTGGAAAATATTCCCTGCAGGGCCACCATGAAAAAGAAGCAAACAGAACAGCGCGAGAGGCGGGTTCGGGGCTAACCTGCATACTTCTAATTTTTTTACGAGCTTTCCTCAGATGGGTTTTGTGAACATGGTGGTTTGGTTTGATTCTGCATCTTTGCCTGTTTTTGAAAGAACATGAATTTATTTCTGGTCCCTTTGCAATGCCTGGAAGAGAATTAGACCAGCATCCCCAAATTAATTAGTGTTGTATGGGGCTAGATAATTATGTCTTAGGTAATTATTTGATGAATTACTGGGGAAAAGTCTAAATGGGGTGTAATGTCTTAAGCCTGTGTAGTCACCGACTGTGAAATTCTCAGGATATGAAAAAAAGAATTTTCAGTGTTTCCCCTGGTGACGTGGCCTTTGTGAAAACCTTTACAGAACCCGTTATGAGACAAAACATTGACTGGATTCCATCCGTACATCTCCCAACCACTTATCCAATCAAGGAGCACAGGGACTGAGGAGCCTGAATCCTGTAATTGGCAGCATAGGGCACAAACCAGAAGACAGCCTGGATGGGATGCCGGGTCGATCACAAGGCACACACACACACACACAACCACACCTGCACACAAACACAAAGTCATACACTATGGGCAACCGAGAGACGGGGAAAAGCCATGTGACACAGGGAGAATGTGGAAACTCCAGACATCCAGAGCGGGGGCATTGGCTGAAATCACTAACCCTAAACTTGGACCAGGTGGGATGACATCATTTAATATGTAGTCTTTCATCTGCTCTAATTAACATAAGGAGGAAATGTGGATCTCTCCTCTTTAAATCGGACAGTGAAGTATATCCACTAACCAGCTTGTGACTCTCTGTCAAACATCTAGGGAAGGCAAACTGTCCGCCACAGAACGACTGAGGATCGGTGGGACTCCATCCATGGCCAGTCTGGAGATCGTTGAGCCCACTGAGAGAGATAAGGGCAAGTACACCATAGAGATCGTGGATGTGGAGAAGAGCTACATTCACACCCTGGAACTCACTGGAGAAGGCAAGTGTTTTTCGTGGATAAGTGCTGTGTTTAGTTCGGCAGACGGCTTCAATGAGTTCATGATTCTTTCATGGTGAGGTGAGGTGCAGGGATCCAGAGCACACGCCACACTTACGGCATTAATTAAGCATTAATTAAGCATTGATTAGGCATTAATTAAGCATTGATTAGGGCTCAATTTATGTGCACTAGACGTACACATGGTACCATACTGGAGTTTCCTGTTGATGTCCTTAAATGTGCAGTAAAAGATTTTAATTCACTGGCTAAATACATTTTTACATTACAATATGTTTACTTGTTTGATAATGTTGGAAATTACCATTGAAGGCATTATGCAAAACAGAACATCTACCATTGTACCATATTTCAACACTATATCCTTATTTCAACACGTTTTCTGACATAATAATAGGACAGGCATCTTATCTGTATTTACCTATGCTAGTCACTGATGTCTGTATTTATTACCCGCCAATATTTACCAACCAAATGACTTGTGAACACCTGTGCAATGCCTTTGGCGATGCTATATTATGTGCTGTTTCCTTACAACTCGGCTAATTGGGCATCCAGCCGTAATTCGCGAGTACAAGCGGGTCTCCCTTTTTATGTTAGACTTTACTTGACATCATGTCGGGTTTGAATGATTTATACCTGATGCTGTGCTCAGGACAAAAGAATCAACGGGATGTTTCAGCAATGGAGATA
>JAACJT020000052.1:149768-185668 GCA_009936485.2 Gymnarchus niloticus
TACAGTCAGAGTGGCTATCCCTACAAGTGAAATAGGTACAGTCAGAGTGGCTATCCCTACAAGTGAAATCGGTACAGAGTGGCTATCCCTACAAGTGAAATCGGTACAGTCAGAGTGGCTATCCCTACAAGTGAAATCGGTACAATCAGAGTGGCTATCCTTACAGGCGCTGGGCATGCAAAACTCTCTGTGAGTGAAAATTTTATGAAGAAAAATCCACAAGGCGTGCATCTTGATGTGAAACAGAATAGGCCAGGAATCTCCATGATCCCGTCTGTGACAGATGGCGGAAAGCCACCTTCTCTGACAGAAGCAAGCGAGCTGTTTACACTTAGTCACGAGCCCAGCCGCTCAAAGCCGACCAACCAATGAAGAGGCTGAAAGAATGATGATAAACGACGTGGCGGCCAATCAACTGGGATCGCAGTGTACCAAGCGGTCTTGTTACATCGCGTGGGAACTGTCGCAAACATCGTGTTATGTCAGCGCAGAAGAAACCAGTGAGAGAGTTGAGATTAGCTCACAGACCACGAAGTTTTTGGATTTGGTAGAGTAGATAGCGGCTTTGCGGTGAGACGTGAACTTTCGGGGGAGTGTGAGACTAAAGACGACGGGTGCTGGGAATCAAGGTCAGACCCCCGTGGTCACTCAGCTGGATGTCCAGGTCACTTAGTGCAGTGAGACAGCTGTTATTAGGCAGTCGTGCTGCATTCAGACCAATTTAAAGGATTTACAGTAACTGGGGGAGGTTCGCCTTCTTTGTGTGTGTGACTGTCCAAATGTCATGAAATCCAGCTGAGGTAAAGCTGGTTTTCAGAGGGAGTCAGCCTATGCGTTAGTTAAGCCTGTGCTTGGCATGTTTACACATTTTTCCACAGTGAAGCAACAGAAAACGGCATTTTAATCAGCTCTGACAACTGAGAGTACCTCAGCTATACACACAAAAATCAGGCGATTAATTACTCAATGAACACAATAAGAGCAAATTCACAGAAGGTAATCACAGTACAGCTTTATTTAACAAAACCAAAAGCCAGAGAGATGGAGAGAGAGAGAGAGAGAGAGAATGGGAGAGAGGGAGCACTCTAAGATGGTTAGCAGTCCGGACCAGGGCGCCTATGCTCCTGTGCCCTCTGTGTCCCAGATAAGCTCTGGGTCATTTTTGTTCCTGAAAATGGATGGGCTTCTGGTAGGAGGTGCATTCTGAAAAATCCATACTTCTGCGGCGAAACACAAGCGGCTGGAACAACTACCATCTTCAAACAGGTACTGGTCCATGGACATCCACTGCACTAATCTAAGACGTTTCCGGAGAAGTGGAGCCCAGAAAACGGCTCGACGGTGGATAGAGTCAGTCCAGTGACTGATCCAAACTGAGAAGTTCAGTATTTTAATGATGACTTCCTTTTGCACTCTCGGCATCATTTTAATTATCATGTTGACTTCAGTGCGCCTTTCTCGAGCAAAGCTTCTGCTCTCCTTACCTTCTAGTTATATAAGTTTGTCTTGGGGGAATTCTACTGCATGATTTATTATAAAGAACAAATACAAATATTCTCTGCATTTTTCCTGAGTCTCTTGAGCATGTAATTTCTCCTCATTTACATGTACGACTACTAATTATTGTTACACAAATCTAAGTGGCGTTTTTTTTTTTTTTGTGACCTGATCCTCATTAATATTAGATTAAGTCAAATGATTTAAAACAATATTCTGTTACCTCATTGGCTGATTTCCCGAGAGAACAGGCTACAAGTACAGTCTTTAATGAGATGCCCATCCGTCCATTTGTCTGCCTGAATTCCGTTCATAAAATGAGGATTAGTATTCTTTGTTTTTATGGGATCACCTTGTGGCCGTCGGCCATCTCAAGGTGAAATTCAGGACATCCAGAGCTGCCTGCGGACACTAAAAGTCTCTATGGTGAGCAGAGCCCAACATGGTCATGAAGAGAACGTCCCATAAAAACGGAAGCTGTAATGTTTCCATGGTGCTTTGAGCGTCCCAAGGAAATACTCAAGTTTTAGCTCATTAAGACATGCCTTGCATCCCATAATTAATTGGCCATATGGTCACAGTGGTAAGAATCACTCCCCTGTGCTGGGAAATGTTCTATCTGAAAATATATGCTTTTCATATTTGGTTCATTTCCGTTCATCTCACCACGTGAACATGTTTCTTCCCCTGAGAGATACGTGTAATTAACAAAGTCAGCTCACGGCGTGTTTTTACCGCGTGCCAGTGGCGGGACATTGTGCAGAGCTCCTGTGGCACGCCGCGACAAAACTGTCATCCCGCGTCAGCCTGGAGGGGGAGCTTTCCTTCACCCTAATGCCGTTTGACATGACACCAGCGACAAGCTGGTGCGTAGGCACTCTATGGGAAGTGGATCCATCAGCTAAAGCAATGTTATGCTGATGTTTACAGCCTCGGCATGACACTGGGACCCCGTTAACCAGTTTCAGGTTCTGGAACTGAAATGCGAAACACTACAATTTATAGTCAGTTTTTGGTTCAATCACCATCTTTTTTTTTCCTGTGGAAACCTCATTATGCATTTATTTATTCCTCTTTGCTCTTCTCTGACATAGCAAATAGATTTGGTGTGATTTCAGCATGTAGGTTTGCATTGCTAAAATAAAGATTAGCGCGTTCTACTTCAGCTGTGAGGAATAACTTACAGCTCGATTAGTAGGATCAAGTCCCAGAGGAGTTGAGCTGAGTTTTTCTGTATAACCTCAGGCAGAGAAAAAAAAAAAATCAATGTTTAAACATTTAACGGTTTAACCACGGGAGTCACCCTAGACGGAGATATGCAACGAGAAGGTAAGTTAGTTGACACTCATTAGCATTTAGCTTCTGGCCTGTTTTGCTTAAATTCTGTTTCGGGCCTCGCCTCCTCAGGCTTCCTGAGGCCTTGGCAGCAGGAGATCTTTAAATACAAAAAAAGCCCCAGGAATTGCCACTCTGAAGCAATTTAGCCTGCAGCTCTTGTCCCAAATGGCCTCCCCCAGTGCCTTCAGGCTGCATCTCCAGTGACTCAGGGCCTGACCTGCTGTGAAGCCAATTACAGGAGCCTCCCGCAGGTACCATGCTCTTGGTCTCCCCTCACGTCCCCCCGGGATCAAACCCCCAACTCCATGTCCCACACACGCTGACCACATGTAAATGGCCATTGGTCAAATTTCCGCCTGTTTTCCTGCACCTCCAGCCCACTTCACACTAATACTGATTTTGTCATGTTTTTGCCAATCAGTGCCTGCCCGTCACCATGGATATATGTGTAAGTATGTAACATGTAGTCAGAACCCAGGCCTACCGTCCCATGGGTAAAGGATGTTTAGAGAGGTTATGTAAATATGGCTTCCCTAATGACATCTGGATGCTAGTGATGTTATTTGGTACAACGTGTGGCAAACGTACAGTTGACTCATTCCAGGAGTACGTCAAAAGCTTCCACCAGAATTCCACAATACTGTGGTGGGGCAGTGAGACACCCCAGGGGTCCCTCAAAGCATTCTGGGAGACGAGGCGGGGAGGAATACCGGCGGGCGATCGCGGGCATGTTGGAGGAAGTGGCCGGAGGATCTCCTCGCCTGGTATGGAAAAACCGAGGAACGCAAATTCAGGCAGACTGAGACTTCACTGGTACAAGACACCCTCGGAATTTGGGTTGGCCTGAATTAAACTGGAATAATGTTCTCTGGAAGGCTTGAAAACCGAGGGAGCAGCTTGTGAGTTTAGCTGGCTTCTGCTGCCGGTCTGTGGAGCTGTCACGACCGCGATCAGAAACTTGAAGAGTAAACTGCATTCTGGTTGGCCACTTGAGTGGAGGGAGGGCTCTTAGATATGTCATCCACCAATGGGTAAACAGGAAAAAGTCAGCCACTCAAAAAGTGCTTCCTATCACAAAGATTTACTTTCCAAAAATTTTATGAAAGCAGCAATCAGGGCGTCAGCGCGAGGTACCTTCCATCTGAACAACGGTGCCACATGACAAATCGTAACATTAACGTGACGTAATGTTCCTGAAAACATCCAACTGTCTGTTTACAGCACGTCAAACCCTCGATTCGGTCCTTCTACCTTCCCAGCCGTTGATCATTCTCTCATAGAATCTCCTCCGGTCAGTGAGGCTACCTTTCGATTTTCGGTGCAGCTAACTGCATCACTTTCAACAATCCATCAACTGTAATAGTCGTACAAATTTAATGCTCTTATCAGCTGATGAAAATAAGCAAATATTGGTCTCTTGAAGAAATATAAACATGGTTTTTCTAGGCCAGTAGCCATGCTGTGGCTGGGGCAAATTACTGGTGACTTGCACTGAATTCAGAATCTGACATCTAATGTCACTTGTCGAATAATCTTCTGTGTAAAGCAATACAAATTAAACAGGAGAAACGTGAAGGAGGAATCTGGGATACAATGAAAACAGAACTCTGTCTCGTTGATATTTGCCTAAGGATTACATCATTTTAAAATTTCCCTTATAATTAATTTTGTTTCAGTAAATTACGAACCTGGTCGACGTGACTAAGTGGCAGCCACAACATTTTGTGAGACTGTCAGAGTTTCACAAGTTTGCCTATCGAGTTTCGTACAGCCTTTAATCTGATGATTTCTGGCTTAAGGTGTTTTGTTGTTACTCGATGATCGTTTATCATCTACTAAAATCTGTCCATTGATTCCATTAATAGCTGTGCCAATGTGAGAAGCGGGCTACCTGGAAATCACGATAAAGGTATGTCGAGATGACGAAACAGCCCTCGGAGAACATGCATAAAGTTTTAAAGCCAAAAGTTTTCCACTTAAATTATTATGTTTCAAGACTTCGCCTTCCTCTATAGGGTAACTGAATAACGAGCTCTCTTCTGAGCATGGCCCAGGCATCTACATAGGCAATTCTTTCTGCCGTGGGAGACTGAACTTACATTTTTTTGTTCTTCTCTCGGCAAAAAGGGAATTTTCTCCGGCAAGCGGTGCCTTTTTAACCCGGAGCCCCTGGATTTGCTGACAGCGCCTTCCAACACGTCACCGCACCTCAGCGAACGGAGGGCTACAAAATGTAGGTCGTCTCAATCAAATGGGGAGGTGTCACGGGCAAACTGAGAGGCTGACAGAAAACACAGAACAACCACTGATTAAATTGACCGCGCATTCGTCTTATGTACAGCAGCCCGAAACCAAGAGATATGCCTTTCCATCGCACAAAACGTAGTGAGGTGCACTCAAAGATAATGAAGATACAACAATCATAATAGCAAAATAATAAAACAGACTGTGGAATGCCTCAGTGGCCCTCTTTGAGAGTTTTGTGTGGGGGAATGAGGTTGCATAGATTAATTGTCATCACTACGCCTTCAGGTCATTAGAGAAACACATTGCATCACACACATACACGTCTACACACCTTGGCCACGAGTTATGATATCTACCAGTTTTTACAAGGGTGAATCACTGCATTGACCATGATAGCTTTCAGCTTTTCATTTGCCCATTTTTAATGCAATGCGTTAGCCTATTCATTGTACAATGCCATTAAGCCTCGACCTTCAGAATTCATAACGGCACATGGGAGATTTTCATGGGTGTGGGAGGTTAGTTCACATTTACAGTCCCTGGCTATCAAACCCAGAGAAAGACCACGTGACACCCTCAAGGCACTAGGAGCCCATTTTCACCTCATGGAAACGATTAAACAAACAAATGCACGAAACGAGTGGCAAACCAGCAAGCAAGAAAAGCAAGCAGTGATTCTGTTTCATTTACTGCACCATGGCGAACTTGAAAAAGCACATCTGCGTTGGTTTAACCCCCCAACATGGAGAGGACGATTCCTGGAACCGTGGACTGGATGAGCAAGGTCAAAGTGTGAAGGAGGACCACAGAGATTAGAGATCCAGATCTGGCACAGCAAGGCCCTTCAGTGTGAAAACCGCACATTCAGCCTCTTGATGGGACCTCCAGAGGAAAGACCTTCAGATGTGAGAATGCAGAGTGGAAGAGGGGGGTCAGTCTGCACCAATCATTTCAGGGTGGACAAACAGTTAAAAGAAACACTTTCAATGCAGCGCCCAGGTTCTCTGATTCACAGCAATCATGACCTATGGCAACACTGACTGGACGAGGCAGCTTTACGTTTTACTTAAACGCATTAAGTTACCTGTCAGTAGAAAATAATGCCTCTGTGGCTCCTTCTTCACTCGCCACTCTTGCTTCCTACCTGACTGGAACTGAAAACTGCCCAGAAGTAGGCCAGTGGAAATGCAAAAAGAAGGCAAAATTAGGACAGAAAAAGACGGGGGAGAAAAGGTTGCAAAAGTGAAGGAGTGGCAGCGAGCTTTCGATCCGCCTGTTTGAGACGAAGCTTGCAGAGCTGCCCGGGGCTTTTGCAAGGAGAGACTCTCCATTCATTCTTTCATCTCGCCGAACCTGAACTCGTACTCTTCACTCAGGTTTAGGTTTTTTCGTCCAGATGCCGTTTCGGGATCTCGAAGGATGAGGCTAAGTTCTTCGCTATTCGTGGGCTTTTTTTTGCATGCCGAAAGATAATGACAGAGGCGACACCATCAGTCGCCTTGAGGCAACAGGGTGTAGCAACACAACTTCGACAAGCATATTAAAGAGCTATGCTAAGGACACAGACGGCCCACTCCCTGATCTTTACTGCCCTTATCTGCCAACTGTTATGCCCGGCTTGCCACCCTTGTTAACAATGGTGGCTAACTGAAGTTAGCATACAAAGGGACCTCCATTTCCTTCCAGGAGTAACCTGACCGTGAAACTGAAATGTGATCATGACACCTATGTAACAGTTCTGGCAATTAATCACCAGTCCGGTTCGTGACAGAGAACCCAATTAATGAAATCCAGCTGGCCTAAATTGGCTTAATTACCTTCTTACTGCTGTATAGGGTCAGCTGTGCAGCTGGGTGGAATTAAGTAATTGGTGTTGGGAATGGAAACAACTCCAGCACTGTTTTCAGTCGAGTATTGATTTAGCTGCTATTGTTTTGGGCATAATTTCCTTTATGAATCTGGATGAGAGTCACATATACAAAGAAATGGGAAACTACAATATATGTTTGAGTACTGGCATTTCTGATGTAACGGTGTCTTTTCCCTGACTTTTACTGGCTCTGGGAAGCTGGCCCACCATTTTAGCTTCTCCCTCTTTCACTCTGCGAAAAGTGACCTGCTCCGAAGCAACGTGAGGCTCCAGCCATGTCTTTCCTCCGCCCTACACCCTCACTGAAGTATCGCATTCGTGAAATAACGTAAGAGCTTCTCAGAAGCCTTACAGAGCTTTAAGATTTGTTCTATGACAGCTGAGAACCTCTGGGGGGGGGGGGGCATTAATCAAGTTCCCCTGTTCCCCGCTCTGTGGAAGAGAGAGAACATCCTAGCAGAGTCTTGATGCCGGAACCCTGACCGGAACTGAAACATAAAGGTTACCTCATTCGGGAAGGCACCGTATTGACTGTGGGACGTCTTATGGCTACAAATGACCATTCAAAGGTCAAAGGATTGTAACCCGGTCACCCTAGACGACCCATGGTCGTCATGGATACGGAGGCTCCGATTTAAACTGCAGTAAACCTACTTTGGGGAAGAACGGGAAGTAATGAAGGCCGTTTGGTATATGTGACAGTTGCCTGAGTGGTACTAGTGTAACATTCTACAGAGAATATAAATGTTAATCGAGAATCTTTTAAAAACAATTCATTTACATGTAAATGCAGCACATTGCATATAATATTAACTTGACAATGAGAGCAGCCAAAGTGAAAAATGATGCATTTAACACTCCACAGTGTGCGGCACATTTTAATCTATTGATCTTGACAAGTGCAGCTTAGCGACTTTTCAGAGTCATGTGGTCTTTTCATGTGACTGGTGGCCCCGTTTTGCTGAGACTTGGGTTAAAAGACTGGGGTGGAATATGTTTAAGGGCCACTTTCGCACATCCTTCAGAACAAAAACTATTTTATGGAGTTTTTCATTTTCATGTAAATGACAGAACCATGTCACTTGTCTAATGGCTGAACCTGGAGCGGTTGTACTGTCGTTTTTGATCATCCACAAACTTATCCCGCGGCACAATTTTTGCCCAGAACACAGGAAAAAAGGAAAAGGAATCTTTGGTTTCTGTCAATAACTTGACATAAACTGCATGAACACTGAGGGCAAGGTCTCTCTCAGCACCACTGATCTCCTAAATTTAAACCTCTTTCATTCTCAGCAATACTTTCATATGATTTCAACGTGGAGGGACGTTTGAATTTTTTAGCGTCAAGAAAATGTACATTTTTCCTTCCACGTCGATTAATCTGCAAGACAGGATGCTCTCAGTAGCAGGAGCAACCGCAGTAGCTGTTTGGTGAGAGTGCCGGGGCATACCTTTGCGGCCGTGGGTTTAAACAGGAAATTCGCCTTTGGCTCAATCAGGATCCAGCTTTGGTGATGCAGGTGTTCAGAATTTTCTAGCCCGTTTCAGGACATGTTCAAAAGATTTTCTTTAAAATAAATGACTTACGTGGGAACTCGGTGCTGGTCAGCCTAGTCATCTCGGAGACTGAGCGCGACCGGGCTCTGAACGACCAGACTGTAGTTCTGTCACCCAAGACACACTGTGTTACAGCATGTAAACTGCTGCATTATACACAGGTAGTAGATCTGCCCGTGCTTTTGGAGGGTCATCTCAGAGGCCCTAATGGCTGGCTGGGGTTTACCAGCACAGGGATGGTGTGTGAGTGTTGGAGACTCCCTTGGTTTCCATGCAAAGGGAAATGTAGGAGGAATGTGGCACTACCCCTTACTCATGCTGTCTCCTCTTAGAGTCCTGGGGTTGGAGGGAGATCAGCGCCAGCTTAGTGATTGTTTAACCCACCCTGGGCATACCGCCCAGACTGAGACGGGGCGCTGTCCATGGTGCTGATCCATCTCGCCTACTCCTAACCGAAAGCTGACCACTTTGTCCAGCCCCTTCTGGTCGGGCTTCCTCCCAGCTTCACTGTCATTCTCCAGAACGACCATTTGCCCCACAGCTGATATTCATGTGTCTGCTCTTTGCTTATATCAAATTACAGACACATGATCCTTTGAAAACATCACATAAATTTATCACAATAATGTTTCATTATTGCACATTTCCAGCAGGGGACCCCTGTTCCCTGTTTATAGTACACATCATTATTCTCTGCTTCATTTCAAATTTCCCTGTTGGATAATGGAAAACCAGAACAACGTAAGCTCAGAAAACGCATTAACCTACGGATCACTGAGGTTTTTCCGTGCAAGTGCCCCGGTGATGAATTCGACACTGACGATTACAGTCAGGCCCAGGCTGTGATCCTTGGGAGGGAACGGTCTACCCACAGAGGATTGTGTCCTTCATTACCATTGCTGTAACGACTACCGGCACCGATGTCATTTTCGTCCATGCTCAAGGCAGACGGAGAGTCCGGGAAAGGTATTTCTAATTTCCGGCGTTAAGTGTTGTTAATATTCCTTGGGGTCGGGGGTTAATAAGTGGCCAAAGAGTCTGCGGCTCCCCCTTATCTCCTCTCATCCTCCCCGTTTCGTGTTCGGTTGCCTTATTCATATTTTCTTGAAGCTTCAGCTAAACAGCTGCAGGTGGGGTTTCAGGAGAAGCGTGGGTGATGTTTCCAGCGGTGTGTGGGCATTATTTCAGCGTTTACTGCCACTTCCTGTCCCCGTGGGTGAAAGAGAAATAGGCACCTCCCTCCTCATGCTCAGCGCTCAGTTATTTTCCCATGAGGCTGTAGGTCATACGAAAGACTTACCTTCAATGGGGTCATTTTTCGAGGAGGGCATAAGCCTTGTCTTTCTTTTGAAAGATGAATCGTCTTGCGATTACACCCATGTCTGTGGGCTACTCCCATGTTTAGGCAGCACTATGCCTGGAAGCCTGAGGGCCTGATATGACCGGCCTGGTCTTCGGGCCCCTAAGGGGCCCGAATGATTTAAATGATTTAAACGTAGTCTTTCTTCTCTAATGTAGAAACATGCCTCTCTCCCATGCCTGTGCATCTATTCTCGAGCATGCAATAGGATCGCTGATTTCCCGACCAGTGCAGGTAATTCTGCAGCAGATGCAGAGTGCCGGGTAACACAGGTATTTTTCTAAGTAGTTTTCTTCTTTGAGCGGAATTCCTTCGCCCGCTCACATAATTATTTGCTGAACTCCTATTTACATGTTCCAGATCGATAAAATCCACTGATGTTCTGACTTTGCAGTTGTTCCCAAATTGGGGAATTATTATCATAATCACATTATTCTTTCTCTAAGATTTATTTCAAAGGAAAACACACTTCCTCCGAGGCTCCTGTGATATCATGTTTCGGGGTGGATTGCAGGTGTACAAATTAATCTATTAAAAAGACTGCATCATTATTACAAATTAGAACGATCTCTGGGGCCTTGTGAAAAACGAGCTTCCGCAAAAGGGGGTTTCCAGCAAGTGGCTGAGCCCAGCAGCCCCGCTGCACTCAGGGAGGTATGGCTTTGGGCCGACTCATCTGTCGCTGACCTACGGTGGTGATTACAGATGTCGTTGCCCAGCTCCACTTTGTTCTCGCTGGGTATTGCATGCACATTTTTCAGGCCGTTGCGAACCTCCTGGAGTCTAGGGGCTGGAAGACAATTTGCCTGTAAATCAATGCCTTTACCTCAGAGAAGCCTGCCTTGCTTCCGCTATGGACCATTTAACCCGACCTCAGCCTAAGAACGGAAAAAGACATCTACCGTGCGTCTACCGGGGGACGTCACCTACCATGCGTCTACAGGTGGACATCATCTACTGTGCGTCTACAGGTGGACGTCATCTACCGTGCATCTACAGGTGGACATCATCTACTGTGTGTCTACCGGGGGACGTCACCTACCGTGCATCTACAGGTGGACGTCACCTACTGTGCG
Organism: Gymnarchus niloticus; assembly: GCA_009936485.2. NCBI lineage: Eukaryota > Metazoa > Chordata > Actinopteri > Osteoglossiformes > Gymnarchidae > Gymnarchus > Gymnarchus niloticus. Next base: position 160,714 of record JAACJT020000052.1, read on the forward strand.
TCTACAGGTGGACGTCATCTACCGTGCATCTACAGGTGGACATCATCTACTGTGTGTCTACCGGGGGACGTCACCTACCATGCGTCTACAGGTGGACATCATCTACCGTGCGTCTACAGGTGGACGTCATCTACCGTGTGTCTACCGGGGGACGTCACCTACCGTGCATCTACAGGTGGACGTCATCTACCGTGCATCTACAGGTGGACATCATCTACTGTGCGTCTACCGGTGGACGTCATCTACCGTGCATCTACAGGTGGACATCATCTACTGTGTGTCTACCGGTGGACGTCATCTACCGTGCATCTACAGGTAGATGTCATCTACCATGTGTCTATACTGTTCTCTCCTGGACTCACGCCTTTCCCTTTGAGATTTGGGACCAGTTGGATGGTATTTTCCTGGTGCTTACCTGCATCATATGTATGTCTGTAGGGGGGCTTCAGGTTGGGGCTATGTGACTCGACGGGGATCTAAAGGCTCGTCTGGAGAAGTTTTCCCATCTTGGGGATCGATGGAGACCTTACAGGGTTGGGGCGGCTTAGCAGGTGGGTAAACTCAGAAACAAGGGAGGAGAATATAAATCTATAAGACCTTAACTGATGTTCCTGGGGGGCAAGCTGAATACACCAGGATACAGACACAGCATTGAATGAAGGGCAACAGGACGGTCTAGCAGAGTGCTCTGGATATAAATTTAGCCCATTTGTAAGGACATACGTATTTCCATCTAGAAATCACTGGCATAGAAACTGAGAAATAAGTTAAATTGTTAGTTAGCTCACTTGGCCCTGGGACCATCCAACTACAGACAGAGAAACTAGTTGTCATGGTGATATGACAAACCCATTTGATATGATTATTCTCCAAATAAAACTGCTTGATACGGCTGGACTCCCCATAATGCTGTACATATAAAAAACATATGTTTGTGTGTTCTGCTGAATTCTGGAGGAATTCTCCAAATAACTGAGCAACAAAAGGGCTCTTCTGCTACCCTGCCAATTGGGTACAGTTACACCAGTGGAAATGAGCTTAAAAGGTGTGATTACGTCCAGGCCTCTGCTTGCGAGGACATTGCTGATGCTGTGCCCCTTGGTTTTAGCTATGACCTTCTGTGTACCCTCCCAAAGTGTGTCTTAATGGGGCAGGAAGAGGGCTAATTACCCCACCTTTTGTTACCTTGCCCAGAAATTCATGCTGTCACGTCTGTAGACACTAGGACAGATCAAGTTTGAGCACTCCACAGTCCAAAGTGGCAAAACACAGCCTAAATAACCTGAAGCTCCTCCTTTTATTTCCCCTTGCACCTCCTCTGGTTGGACGAGTGAGCAAGTCAGAATTTCCCAGCGCAGAAGAATGATTCAAGTCTGTTTTGCTTTTATCCTAAAGAAAAGTTTGCATTACGCAGCTGGAACTCAGTGAGTGTGCGTCTCTCCACAGTGCAGAGACGTTTGGTGGAAACATAGAAGAAAATAGCAAAAACAAGGCAGATGCCCACCACTTGCTGGGCACTAGTCTTTGTACCTGCCCAGCCGGCCCCCAGCTTGCCGTCTAACCACAAAAAGCCCAGCTGGGCCGCTAAAGCCTCTCACTGGGCAGACGTGAAGCAACTGCCCAGACAGTCTGTTCTGGCTGTTAGCATTCTTGAGATGTTAGCGAAGATGCTCTCCTAACATTTCTGTCCCACTTTCTGGAACGTTCTGTTTATTTCTTTTAACCATTCCGCCTCCGATATGCTAAGTATGTAGCGGGGGCTATCTACTCGATGGAAGCTACATGGCGGCAGTGTGGGTTTTGTGAAACATTTGTGACACGAGATGGAGATCTGATAAAAAGCTAGCAGCTAAATCACCGACTGCCCCCCATCCTGGGTTTTGGCAGCAGCTGCTGACAGCTGGGATGGTAACAGGAAATACTGTTAATGCACATGTGTAACGGAACCTCCGGCTGTCACCTCCGTCTCCCGTTAAGCCGCACACGTGAACGAGACCACTGCTTTCGGGGACACGGACGTGTAAGACCGTGGCGGGATTTTCGAGGTTTTCACACGCGTTCCGTTGGCTGAGCCAAATGGTGCGACGCGTGTCAGATTAGTGTAATCAGAAGACGTCTGCATTTGCTCTGATCGGTTTGAAACCGGAGTAAGAACCGGTTTGAAATGGCAGCTGAAAGTGTGGGTGAATGCCTGTGTTTTGTAAAACTTTACATCCGTGACAAGACACCGCCTAGAATTTCTCTGGAGAGCCTTCACACATCTAAGTTTAAATACAAATGTACATCACGAAAGCTACTCGCCAGGAAACATGGAAAACCCCAACAGCATCTATGGCAGCTGGCCGTATTTTTAGCACAGTCGAAACAGATCAATGTTTTCCCTGAACCATCCACTGTGAGAGTTTTACACCATCTATTAAATATAATAATTAAGAAAATGATTATATTCAGACAAACTGAATAATTCACAGAGTGAGGCAGGCGGAATGGTATAATTAGTTTCCAAGGTGCGTTTTCTGGCCCGGTGAAGGCTTCGACAGGCCTAAACCAGAGTCGAGGCAGAGTGACAGGGCGGAGGATTCTGCAAGCAGCAGGAAGCTGCACCGTCTTTGCTGGGCGGATGAGCTCTGGCTGTGTAAATGCAGGTGGCCGACCGGGATCCCCACCGCTGTCCTGCAAAGTCTTTCGTCTACCTGCTTTTACCAGTGGCTATTTTTACGTGGAGAGAAAGTGAGTCGAGGGCGACACGCAGCTTTTCACCGGCGCCTGTCATGTTGTCATGTTCCGAAGAAAACCCACGGTAAATATGAGAACAGCGAGAGCTAACAGATTTTTCTTTTCTATGAATGAGGTTTATTTTCCAAGTGAAACACAGCATTTCGATCACCGGGGGAGCAGGCGAATGTGGCTGGCGGTCTCCGATGTAAATAACAGGCAGCTCCACATCGCCCCCTGTGGCTATCCCATGTCAGTGCAGGGGCAATTTAGCTGCTAACACCAAAATGGTTTCTTCAAATGTCAGGCCTGACGACTGCATTGGCAGGGAGTTTAGTGAAGCGGTGCTGTGGGTCCATTACCAGAGACCGGTGACAGATGCCTTCCTGCATGACAAGCGGCTTGTGGCCCTTGCCCGAAGCTTGCATGCAGACTGACCAGAGCACAGCTCTGAGGCATGCGAGAAGGCAGCGACACGAAAACGGACCATGAGCCTGTCCACATTAGCCTTTTCTTCGTCCTGCCTGGTGTGGGGACGTCTTTCTGGGTTACCAAGGTTAGCAAAGGCACACTACTCCTCTAGGTCTCCACCCGAATCATTCGCTCAGCAGTGAATTGGGCCATCATTACAGTCCCAGAGGCCAATTAGTAGACCTGTTCGTTAATGTTTCCTTTTCAGAACAGTGTGCATCCTGGTATAGTGACATTTACCTTTGTTCCGAGAGGTAAGTAGAACTCAGAAATACTAATCGTATTGATTAAGGTGAAGCTGGCTTTAGAGTTTATCTTCTCCTTGTACTCAAGGTAACTTTGAAATATTTTCCCCATTTTACAGGTGGATATTTACAGGAGCAGTTCAGCTTAAGTGCTTGTCTTAATGTACTAAGGAAAAGCCCCCAATTCAGGACACCCTAAACAAGAATGCAACGTGTACCAACGTCTGTGGACTAAGGCATAAACACCCAGTAGCAATGAAGGCAGATGAGTCTAAATGAGCTCCACTACAGTCTTTCTGAACACTACCTAGTCCAAATCAGGTTCAGTGTCTCTCGCACTCTGAGACCCAACGAGTCGCCACAGATATTTATCATGGGAGGGCAGTGCAACCGTCTACACTGTCAGCTTTACCTAGAGATTTTCCATTCATTTTACGGGGGAGAGAAGGATTAGCAAGTGGACGGTTTACATCTATGAGGGCGTGAGACTTACTCTGGGTGGGACGGTGGACTAAGTTATGTGACATGGGGTCCTGAGGGGTGGAAGTGGACACGGGTTGTATAGAAATGGGAGGGAGCAAGGCAATCATCTCAGGTTCATCACCAAAGAGACTCGCATGAGAGGGGGACAGAACAGGTGTCAGAACTGGAGAATGGCTCCAACAGGGTCGAGGAACCAGCATCGGGTCTGCGACTGGAGAAACTACAGAACGGAGTGGTCCTGTATTCATCCTCAGCTGAAGTGGATGAACGGACTGGTCATGTGACATTGACCTACCCCCCCCCCAAAGCCCATGCCACACACGTAGATGCAACAACAGCAGTAACAATAATTAATTCACATATTCATAATACGTGTCCCAGGCTAACTTCTCACATAAGTGACGACAGAGGGTGACGTTAGCAAAGGTGGTTGGTTTCCCACAGCTTGGCCGCTCCGTTGACTCCCAGCCAGGAAGGCGACCTCGGTCACGTCGACGGAAGCTCGCTACCAGCTGTCCGCGTCCGAGAAGGCAGCAGGCGCCCTTCTGTCCACTGAAGGACGGCGGGAAAGTTTCCGTGTCTGCCAGGGACGCACAGGAGTCTCGTTCTGGTAGCCAGCTCCTTGCGAGAACCGCTCATGCAAGGCGGTAGATTGGGTGTCCATTAGTGCGCCACCCGCCATGCCGTGGCCCGTGATTACTCCTTAGGCCAGATGTCTTGCACAGCCAGCCTTTGTGGCTTGGCTGAGATTAAAGGCAGCTGACTGTGGACCTCTGACCTGTCGCTTTGTCTGTGGCTGACACAGAGAAACAGTTCTTCAAGAGTATCTGCAGCCATTTCTACACGTCAAGGAAACTTTACCCCTCATTTCTTCTGTTTCATCTGAGCAAACTGTCAGCTCAAATTCGGCTGAAATACGACGCGCCCTGCCACAAACAGCTCATGTTTTTCCCGGTTGTTGTTGTGCGATTTTTGCTCCACGGTTGCTCAGAGGCATGGTTTTCAAACAGGGGAAGTCGGACTGCCTTCTAGAAGGATCACGCTGTCATAGAGATCTGAGTGTAGTTCGAGGTCATGTCAAGAATTGGCTTGGTTCAGGTGAGACTGCAGTGTTCCCCTGCGTGGCAGGAATGTTTAAACCCCAGCCCACTATGCCTGAGACAGACCACCAGCCAAACCGGAGTATCCACTCTACACGCTGCCATATCACGGCCAGGTGGGGGCAAAGTTTGCCTCTGTGCCATGTTTGTGTGCCCGCCTTCCCTCCACAGATTCACTACCATCAGGTGGACCCTCCAGACTGGGAGGGGTAGGTTTGTTTCACAACCCCCACCCTGTCACCTCCTTCTCCACCCATCCTGCATCTTCTTTTGTGGATCATTTTTGTTCTCCCAGCTCCAGGGTTATGAGCACAAATCAACACGTAGTCTGGGATAAATAACAAAATAACGAAGAACATAACGGCAGGATCTGGCCATAACGACAAAAAGATTTCTGTTGTTCACGAGCCCCGCCAATTCCACTGATTTAGGTTTCCGAAAGAATTCAGCCACGCATTCCTAAAAAAGAAACGCTCTTTTCCTGATTTTTGCATTGTTTCACCTCAAACTATGCAAGACATTCACCCCGGGGGTGTGATGAACAGCCTCTCTGGCCGGGCAAGTTGAGAGTCACTCCTTTGGGACACAGAGACGTCGTGACACTCTCACTGACATATTACTCAGTTTTACTTGAAAGCGTATTCTGGACATTTGACAAATAATGCCTAATCTCCAGTAATCCATTAAGAGGAACGGGCTAAACTCAGGCGCCTTTGTTCTGCAGAAGAGAAGAAAGAAGGGGAATGGAAACACAATGAAACAAGCGCCCATTGACGGAAGCGGCCCATGGGGCTAAGGCGGGCACAACCACAGCTCCTAAGGATGCCAGCCAACCGGGCTTTCCCTTCTCCTCTCGTATCTCCTTCCGTTTGTGCTTACAGGCTCTCTTTCTGAAGAAGGCCAGCCCAGAGTAGAATTGAAGACATTTTACACAAAAAGGCTTTCTGCTGCAAGAACGAAAGTCAGAGACAAAGTCGATCATAGTTGCTAGACATCCTGCATATGTTGTTTTTACTGTAAGAGCCTTTCATTCATGCTCCTTCTTGCTCTTATTGTCTGTATATGGTATGCCTTCCTTGTTTATTTTTCCGTCAGTTTTCATCAGCCCATACATATATCGCTTTACATCCATCCATCCATCATCTACTTATCCTGTTCAGGGTCTGGGAGAACTTGGTGCCCATCAGCACAAGCAGCGCAGGGCACAAATATGAGGTACACCCCGGTCCGGAGTAGTCTCTCTGCTAGTCTATCACAGTAGAGATACACACATACACAAATTCACCTTCTCTGGGCGATTTAGAGACAGCAGTTAGCCACGTGCATATTTTTGGACAGTGCCAGCAAATTCCACACACAGAGGGTGTGGTCCCAGCAAACAGGGAACGTTACAGGTATGTCACAGGAACGTTAAGAACGTAACGAGAAAGTTATCGGACCTTGTGGGAACGTTCCCTGTTTGCTGGGGTGTTATTCAAACCCCCAACCTTGGAGGTGTGAGAGCACAGTTCTAACCAGCAAGCCCCCTGGAGACATCACCATAGTTTAAAACTTCCTGTTGTGGTGGGTAGCATGTCCGCTACATTCATACTCGCATTTCACACTACAGTTACACGTTTTTATACACGTATCACCACACGAGTATAGACAAGGGAAAGACACAGGCCACGTATACTGCATGGGGTTGCTCGCGGACGCCCTGCCATCTATATTAATACCAATTAACTATTAATATTAATTAATACTAATATTTAATTTAACGCATTTCCACGGTCAGGCCGCTCCTACAACTTACAGTTTAGTCTGCTTTTTCTCTTGCCTGTGGCAGCAGTGATGGAGGGACGGTTTTGCAATCACCAAGCATTTCCTGGACACGGGGGTGCACGTCAGAACCCCCGGCACCCCGGCTGAGAGAATTAAAAACACAATAGTTATTTAAAGCTTAGAAAGACACCCCACCTTCATCTCAAACTGTCTTGGGATAACGGAGGCAGGTGGAAGCCGTAACGGAAAATGAGATTTGCGGTGCTGCCTGGCACAGGCTGTGAAAACAAAGGTGATTATCGTAGCCGATCCCGACCCCATCTTCTCGTCAGATCCAATTTCCATCCCGCGAGTCCGTTAAGAGGTGGTGCCCATGGTGCCTCACAATGAACAGCGAGTCCCACTTTCCTTGATATGGGAGAGCCGGCGAGGTTTGGTCCAGGTATCCGTTGCTGACCTGAAGGGGAACAGAAAGCAGATGATGGTCAGGCTGTGGTCAGAGGCTGGGTAAATAAACACCAGAATCTGAGAACCTGTAATTATACAGCAAACGACTAGCCTATATTTAATACATGATTTCCAGTATTCATGTTTAAAGTATTTACTCAGAAGTGCGCAGTCACACTGTGAACTGTTGTCAAGTTTGATCAGGCTGACATAGTTAGTTAGGAAACCTTTTAGTCTGTTCCCACGTCACATGGATCAGGAATGGCACTTTAACCTCTGTAAGTCATTGTTCAGCTCTGTCCAATTTCCGTGCTATGCGAATTGTCAAACGCCACCTTAGACTCAGGAAGTTGAGGTTTTGCTCCGTCTGTTTCCTGCGCTATGCAAAATGTTGGACTGCACTAAAATCTCTGTGTGTAGGGATTCAACTCCGTCCGTTTTCCACGCTATACAGATTGTCGAATGCCACCTTAGCTTCCGTACAACGGTATTCAGCTCTGTCCGTTTGCCACTCCATGCAGCTAGGCGAATGCCGAACGCACAGCTGTAAGTTGCCAGGACGGTCAGATCGGACGACGCTACTCCCCGCTCCCCTTTTCCCTCCTTTTCTCTGAGGACACACATAATTACCGCAGCCCCCAAATAGCTAACCCCAAAACGGTGAGATGAGCATATGAATGAGGTACAGCTGTCAAATATTAAAGACTACGGGGGCTTTGGAGTGACACATCCATTACCCCGCATCTCTAACTTCACATGCGTCTGGTTCAGAGATAAAAAGAGATTTGCTCATTTCACTGTTTGGGATGGATATTGCAATTTTAGGGCGATATACCCATATACATGGTACCACGCCTGGTCTCCTGTCGCTCACCGTGGATGTTAAGCTAGGGAAAAAATACCCTGCCTTTTATATATTTTGAATTGCATAGAAATTTGAAGCAAAACAAACAAGAATAATCTTGTGCAAGCAAGGTAAACTTATATAGAATGAATGTCTCTGATATGGTTAGGTCGAGGAAGCATATCAAAGAATCCACTATCTTAGTTACCTGGACAACAAAACATCCTACCTAATTTTAAAAAAAAATTACTTTGGTTGAAAGCCACAAGTCTTCAAGGGGGATGGTCTGTGATTTTTTTAGATATTGCTAGCTCCATCAGAAATTCATTTTAATGTCAGCGTTTTTCTCAGCCTACCCTAAAATATCCCTTGTTGTTTTTGCTTATTATGAGCTTATACGTGTTCGAGCAGTGGTGCTGAGCGTTTCTCGACCTGTGAGACAGCGCTTGAAAATGCTGTTGATTTACGTTAGAAGCGAAAAGCTAACTTGTTCTCCGAATTACCTGCGGGTGTAAATATGCATTGTGGTTTTGAACTACTCAAGAAAATGGCAGTCAGCACAGTTACATTTGCATCTAAATAGGGAGCTGTCCATTTCGGGTTTCTACAGGTGGAATTTCTCCTAAGCCCATCCGTCCAGAATGTCTGGAAGTTGTGGGTGCATTGGGTAATTCCTGAAATGTCGGGAAAGCCAGTCCAAAGGCCCAGTGAATGGGTGTGTTGGTGAATGCCAGACAGCTTCATTACAAAGAGTGTGTTTCTGGGCTTCAGATCATGTCCAGTCTCAGGATCTCATGGAATGGATCACGGAATTCAGCTAGATCACCAAATGGATTAGATGTTCAAGGTCTGCTCCTACTTCTGTTCCTTTCATCTCGGTATGCCATCTTCATCCAACAATTCTACTATTTTAATGACTGATTTCAAACCAGGAAGCAGGATCAATCAATCAATCAATCAATCAATCAAAACTTTATTCAGTGTAACACGTTTCACAGGCATTTCATCACAAAGGACCTTGTGGCGCATTATGATTGTGTTACAGATATTTTTATATGGGGAATCCATACACGCACATATTAAGTCCAGTTCCTCCAGCTCGGTGAATGCCAACAGGAGAACCTCATGATCTGCCCGCCTCATGGCTGTGATGGATTATCGGGGTGTGGGGGGCGACAGCGAGAGAGAAGGCCGTCTGTCAATAGGGCTTACGCTGACCTCATGCTGCAGCAAATGCAGCTTTGGTGGTGTCCACTGTGTGCGCCTTCAGATTTAGCTCACCTGTTGGCCGTGCACCGCAGAAACTCAACTCCGGGGCTCTCAAAGGGCAACCGCCTACGCTTGAACGACATGTGACCCGATGCTCGGCACAACACTGTGAAACGCGCACACACTACTGAAAACATTGTGGGCCTACAACACAGTGACAAATGGAAGCCTTTTGCTTGTCAAATGTCAAACCATACAAGCGCGACACGGCAGTATTTCCAAATTTCCAAAATATGGTTTGTAGTTAAATGGCAAAAACAGAAAGGAAAAAAAAAAAAGGATCGTGTTATAAGCCAAAGGGTTGTATTTTCGATTGAAAATGACGCTCAGCAGCCCACTGTTTTTGATTTGGGTTGCTGCTAATTGCATTAACCACCTGCCAGCTTCCGTTTAGCTTCATCCCTGAGATGCTTTTGTGAAAAATGAGAGACCGGTACACAGCATTGTTCGGTCAAAGCTTGTCTAGTTGCCTGCAGATATATACGGAGAGAAGGGGATTTCAATATGTTGCTGACCGCTGCATTTCAGAACCTTTATGACAAATATTAAGGTTGATTTCATTATCTATCAGCTCAGCTCAGACCTGGCTATCCCGAAAAATATTATTTAGTAAAATCGGAGTTGAGTGATGTGATCACTCTTGACTAAGTACGATATTTTACAATAAAAAAAAACCTCATCACTACACTCTACATAGCCAATACCTGTAGATAATTTCAATTCATTCTGAGACACATAGCAATATAACTTTTTTCATACTTCTACAGCCTGGAAACTCAGTGCTCACGTTTTGTGTATGGTTTCTGGTTTCTTGGTCCCAAGTCAGCTAGGACCATTTGTTCTTTAATACAACAGTCACTAGAAGTAAAGGATCATACAGTCAAGGCAGAACCCCAGTGTGTCATAAAGTCATTCCGGGCCTCAGGAATAAATCTAATCTGCTTTTACTTTTGTTGCAAAACTAACCGTTTGCAGGGATTTTGCTGGCAATGGTGAATGCCTTAATCTTAGGGTGTTCTGACAAAATGAGCTAATCGCTCATGCCTTTGGTTTGGAAGGGTAGGTGTCTCACCATACCGGGGCTTCCGGGAATTAATGGCGCTGCCTATTTTTGAAGGCGGCGAACGCTGTAATGCATCTCTGGGTTCCTCCTGCCTCCCGTCATCATACGAGGCTTATTCACTCACAGACGGCTGCAACCGAGTCACGGCGGGACTCAGACCGAGCACCAGGACAGCCACAAAAACTTGAGAGTCATGTCATTGTCTTTTTACTATTGCCGAAATGACGGGAAAAATGTCACCTACCTTCCTTCACAAGTTATACAGGACAGGGTGACCGGAGGATGTCGATCAAAATTTGCATGGGGAAAAAAACAACGCTATATTTCATGAGGGAGATAATACCAGGCCCTACGGCCCGTCTGGATCACCGATGTCTGCCTGCGGTCTTTACCTCGGGCGCAGCATGGAAACACAGACATAAATAAAGGTGATGGCTCTCGTAATGGCTGACATGGAAAATGAGAACGGACTAAAAAGAGCCGGATTGGAGAGATGGGCTTGACGTGCCTACAGGTGCTGAGTAATTTATTTTGTTGATCGTTGTTGAGGGGATGAATCCTTCAAGAGGGTGTACATCCCACAGCTCTGAAGACGTGGGGGTGGCGTCTGACGGACGGCCGCTATTTTTTTTGGGACGACGAGTAAGAGGATTGACGAGCTGAAGCAAGTAGGATAATATTGCTATGTGCCCTTCGTCCTTGTGCAACGAAGCCACCACTGTCAGTTGTGGCAAAACTGGTTTATTTGTTGTCATCATGAGTTTCACAGTGTGGGATCCTTCCAACGTGGAGGTGCCTGCCTCAGAATGGATGTGACACGGAAGACCAGCGATGCCACAAGTCCAGGGTGGACCTACATCATGTCTAAGACTCTATCTTTCAGTCTTTTACTTGTTAAATGAATATTTAGCAGGCACTTTTGTCCAAAATTACATGGGGTGGTGGGGCCGGACAGCTGGGTCAGTCAGCACCCCTACAGCGGGTGAGGGAAAGAGCCTCGTTCAAGGGTCCAGCAGTAGTTTGATTACTCAACTGACCACAGCATTCAAAGCCACGACCTTCTGGGCACAGCCACAGATTTCGAAGCCACTGATCCCAGATCCATATGGAAAGAATCAGCTGCCCATCAGTCAGTCGGAAAGAATCCCAGCAGCAGAGGGTGTGAAATAAAGGCTTGTCAAGAATGTTTTGGCTCTCGTTTCTTGTCAAATTAGCTGAAGTTTCTTGCGGCCGTGAAGCACTCCACAACAGTTCGGGCTTCTCAAGTGTCTTCATGGAGTAGCGGACGTGGCAGATGGACCACCCGCTGTTTTGTGATAGTTTAATCAATCGCCCAACTTGACGCTGGGACTAAATCATCGCTTTAAATGATATTATTTAATCTAAGAAGGCAACAAACGCGTTTTCCTTTCTTCTCCCACTTACGTAAATTTCTCACTTGCTCCAGAAACATGCAGCCGATTTTAAAGTGCAAAGTGCAAAGTGTATAGCTTATGATAAATTATAGAATGCGTAAAACACACTTTCGTTTAGGATCCCATGTGTTAACTGCCATTTATAGCAGGTGGAAGCTCAAGTGTTGGCTTTTCAAGTTTTGAGATAGCTGGCTAGCTTGGGTACAGTTTGAAACCAAGGAACGCGTCAATGCCGGGCACCCGCTAAGTTGAATTTCTAAGGTTCGAACCTCGGACCGGAGAACATCGTCAGGGTCCAGTTTGCAGGAGTGGCTTCCTCACACGTGACGTCGCCAGCCTTTTCACGCCATTTCTGAAGATATCTCCGCCTCACCATCCTCCGGACCTCCACACTGTGCTGTGACGTAGCAAGCTTAGCCTTCACCTTCCAGCACAAATGGTACGTCATATCAGAAGTATGTAGCGTTATGCTGGGAGAATTATCACCATCAGCATTTCTAAAACCGGATACTTCTGGCTGTGAATGCATCAATAAAAGCAAAAATATCTGGCTGGCAATGCTTTCCATGCGGTTTATTTCACTTCTTAAATTCATATTATGGTTATGTTGCCCGGTACTGTTTGGCTAATGGTCATGCTGATTGTCACGTAATCAGTGATTACTAGCATATTTATGCTGTCTTCTTTTGCATCTTGTCAAGTCTTCTATTTGGTTAACAGCTCCACAAAGCTGTACTTGCTGTTACTTGAGGCCATCGGCGACTTGAGGCCAAGTCTCAGAAAGAGGGCCTGAATCCTGGGACGTGTGGTAGCTGATCTTCAGAGACGATCTGAAACCTGAGCGAGGCCGTTCTACCGTTCAAGAAAATGCTGATCATTTCCATGAATTTTGTTTGTAAGAGCTTGTCGAAATTACCTTCATTACGTTCACATGATTTCTCTAATCTTAAAGGATTTTTTCAGCATACCAAGTGTGACCCATATAAAACTGAAACAGGACAACATTCTATGAAGTCCCTGAATACAAACCTTGGGGAAAAAAAAAAGAAGAAAATATAGGAAGAGTAAAGTCAAAAAGCAGATTAAAGTATTACAGGCTCTCCATATACATTTATGAATTAGCCGGCTGTTCTAGCTAAGAGATTGAAGCTACATCTGTTATTTAAATTCAAACGATCGGAATTATCGCAGCGGGGATTAGCGTTTCTTTTAATTTTCAAATTCATCGGCAAACACGTGGATTGCCAAGAAAAAGAGAGCATTTTTAATCACAGGGGATTAGATCACATTAAATCAAACCGAAAGCATGGCAGACCGCAATAACTAAGGACCTCTATACATTACCCATCACTGAGCATAGAACATCCGTCATGAAATTGTCACACTTTCTTACGTACTGTTTACTTTCCGGCGTGCATTTCAAACGGCGATCGCTCCGAGATGTGGAATCAGATTAATATACAAAATCTAATTACTGTAGTGTCTGACTTGATGTTTTTAATTTTTTTTCATTGATATTCAACAGCCTCCGGGGCCCTCCGATTCCCCCGAGTCGTGGCAAAGAAGTGGCGGCTACGTTTTGAGGTTTTCGGCTCCTGTAAGCACGCTGTCGCTTTCAACGACGGCGGAGCGGCTTGCTGTCATTCTTATCGGACAAACTAACTACACTTTTCTGCATCTCCCATGGCGGTAATAAAAGCCTGGCGTCCACTGGAAATGGGCAGAATTGGGAATGGCTGGATGCCCCATGTTTTCCGTGCCGTGTCTGATCCTCTGCACCTCCATTTTAGATTCATAGCTGCTGTACTTGATCAATTTCGGCTTCAGCTCACGGCTAATCTGAGAGATCTTTTATTTCTGCTTTTGTGGGTTCAGCGCTGACCCCGCTCCCCAGAGACCCCTCGACAGCTGCAGGCTGCTGAAAGATGATCTCCCTCCAAATCATCAGCCTTGATTCCGATCGTCTGGGGCTTCAATGGGCACCCCGGCAGCAAGGTGTGACTGGACTGTGTTTGGTCTCTTCATCTTTTGAAAGATTCCAGAATATTCCATGACTCAAATTAACTGGTTGGTTTTTCCAAAATGATAGTGATTAAAATACACGTAACAAATCTGAAAATCATTTATATGTTTTGTTTACCAGAGATATTCAATGGGGGGCCTCTCCAATTTATACCCATGGTTAAGCAATACAGTTAGACGTATAATACGTCCTTTCACTCCCCAGTCCTCTCTTCTTTCCTCTGTTTTCATATCCTGATGAGGAGGGCAATGTTTCTTCAGGGATTCCAGGCTGGAGATGTTCCAAAATGCACACAAGATCATTTGCAAGGAATCAACAAAGTGTTCTTTTCTTTTTTTCTTTTTTTTTGAAATGCATGCAATTTTCAGAGTATTACCAAAATGGTGTTTATTTCATAACACGCCGTGTCTCGCCGCTCCTGCAGAAACGTTTGTAACAGAGAGATCAAAAGGCGAGTGCCACCTTTGTCTGTGTCCACCATATTGCTGCTTGCTCTGAGATTTATTGATATATTGAATCCAGTACAAGAGCTGAATATTTTAAATTCAAAGCTTTACTGCAGGTTAATCTTTAAACTGCATTTTTTTCCCCCTACATGGAATTAGCCAGTAGGGGGACGTTTACTCATATCTGCCAGTATTGCAGAAATCCTGTTTTATTTTTTTATTTTTTCCCTTCCAATGAGGTGACTTAAGTTTTGGGGTTGGCAGAATGAATTACTGAGGCAGAGTTACTCTCTGGCTAAATAGGAGGGGTGCATTGAAACGTAATCCCCATACAAACCGCAGTGCCAGCAATCTGCAAAAAAAGTGGGTTGGTACCGGTACAGTGATTAAGCCAGCAATTAGACTAACCCCCACGCGTCTGCCAGGGGCTTCGTAACATTTCCAGGGGTGTCGAGATATGGTGGGACGGTTTAGTCAAAGAAAAAGCTGCGTTTCAGTGCTGCTAAATTTGTTTGAACTGACTGTGGAATATTGAAGTGTTGATGGCGTAAAGAAGATTTTATTCTCCAGGGAAAAGCAGCGACTGACACTCAGAAATGTCAGGGACGTTTTAAGGGAGTAAGAGATGTAAGCCAAAGACATCACTTTTATCCAGGGTCTTGGGTCCCACTTACTGCGCCTACAGCCTCTTTCAGACACCTCGGGATGTCTTGTCTCTCGTCTCACTTGCGTGGCTGGAAAATGTCTCTAGTTCAGCTGGTTCTGCTGCTCTTTGGAGTGTGTGTGTGTGTGTGTGTGTGTGGGGCGGGCTTTAATCGCTGAGCTGCAGGTACAGACAGGATGTCACAATAACTCGGAGAGGTCGGGTGAAAATTACCCTCACCCATGTGATGGGAGGTCCAACTCCACTGCTTATTTCCTCCCACGCTTTTGAAAGCCGCTGTCCTGATGACCAGCCTGTCCTTCATTGTTACAGGTTCATGACAATGAATGTCATATAATGACACCTTCACTCACCTGAGATTCTGTAGGTTCTCCGGTAAGCCGGAGAAGATTCCCACTGACCGCTGACTTCCACACCAGACATGCACGTACCTGCCCTGGGCAGCTCTGGTTCCCTTACCCGTTGGGAACCCGCTATTTTCTCTTGCTGGTTCTGGAACCTCTGGGTGCTGTTGAAAGTTGTGGCCTGCAGACAGCTCCTCTCCCGGGGGCCAACGCAACGATCGCAAGCTATGGTGCTGGATCTCAGAAGGACTCGGGGTGAGTGGGTCTCACGTACATAAAATGTGGACCCAAGAAAAAATTCCAGGCCCCACCCCCTTCTCTGGATCACTCCTCTGTCAAGACAGTCCGATCCATTCGGGGATTCAATGCCGTCGAGTCGCATCAAAGGAAGCGGCTAACAGAACTTGCCAAGTTTCAGAAAGTTAGCTATGTTGTAGCGAGGGATGGGAGTGAGTGAATGAAATGCAAACGAAAGGCGAGACTCACTCAAGGTCCTCACAAGCCTTTTACCTCTGAGTGGCTTACTGCCAGCAGCGCTGTACTGGCTCCCTCTCCGTCTGCGACCATCTTCACAAGTACGCAGCCCTCGGGAGGCTCCAGCTTTAAAAGCAGCTATGAGTCTCCTGTTACTCGAGTGGGCCGAGATCAAGGAAGCAGGCTCACAGATGAACTGATCCTCTGAAATATTAAGACACAATCAACTAAAGGTATATGGGATACGCTTACCACCTAAATTAAACCCAAAGTATAAGAAAATTGAAATGATTTCATTTAGAATTCTTAACATTTTGGAATAAAAAAGCATTTACTTTGATGGAAGGGCTTCAACAGTTTAACAAATGATAAATCAGTGGTCAAAGCAGCCTTTGTAAGTTATGCTACATTCATCTTCAAGCTCCTTGTTTGGTGTTTAATACTTGGGAGCTTGATATATTTCATATTTCCCATAGATGTTAAATATGACACGTCTATCCTATCAGTACTTAATGTACTGACCGGCGATGCTAGCATCGTTGGCTTAATGCTACTACATGTACAAATTTTTTTACCTCATTCAAAAACAATCGTGCGAGAAGTGAGCAGTCTCATCCATGTTGTTGCGCTAAGGTTGATCATTGCAGACAATATTGCTTCACCTTTCCAGCTCAACATCATCTCCGGGGCTTCCTCAAGCTCAGCTCCCAGTGGTGGTACAACCTGTTTATCGATCCGGCGGCTACGAGTTTGTCCCTGGTCCCGTTTCGTTTTGCGTGATAACAGTCAGACGGACGTGAGGGAGAGCGGCGGTCTGCGACATGGCGCTATGCCCTGGGAATGGCTTAAGCGATCGAAGATTTATTACATCGTTCGAGCAGCGACATTCACGGGCAGCTTATCTGTCTTTAAAAATGAGAACCTCTCCACAGCCCCGACGTCTTTCAGAAAGCCGTTGTCTCACAGAAGGTACCCACTGCTCAACGGAGATTGTGTTGCAATTATGTTTGAAAACTCCTGCATCAAGTATTGATTCATTGTTACTGTTTTCTGTGCCTGGGGATAGTATTTTTTGCATCGAGTTTATGTGTCGCTTTGGCAAGCAACGAGAGTTAGCATGTTATGTATCGCTTCTGAATGTCCTTCCGCAACTCGCCTGGACGCCACCCTCAGACTGGTCCGGCTGAGACTTCGGCCGACCCTCCGCTGTCTTCCATAATTAAGCGAAATGCGGGTGATCTTACAACTACATCATGTGGCAGTTTTTATAGCAAGTTGCTCCTGATAAAGTGTCTTGATGCTAATGTTGGGCAGCAGGTATTAACTTATATAAATTGCACTCCTGACCTAAAGGTGGCTGTTTCAAATCCCAAGATTGTTGTACGTGTGAGTGAGCTACTTACCCGAAGTGTTCCGGCTAAATACCCAGTTGAGGCTAATGTCTAATCGGCCCTTAGGTAAAACGCATTAGCAAAGCAACTCGATGATTTTCCTGACCTTTGGCCAACACGGGGATGTTGCTGGGGACGTCGCTGGTTGGGCTGCTGGATGCAACTCGGCAGGACTGGGGTGCAGTGTGCCAAACCACAGTATGTGCCACCTTAAAGGTGACCTGTAAGGTACCATTAGAAGGAAGTCGAATTAATTACCGTAAACCGGTGCTAAGCGTAGCTCTTAAGGACTGGAGAAAGCCAGGGTCACCTAGCAGCTCATGGGGCAGCCATCTGCACTCTCACTCGCCGGTCAGGCTTGGGGCCCCTTGTCCGTGCTCCTCAACACGTGCCGTCACCAATCCCGGCCTGTCGTCTGTCATTCGTTAATATGACGGCCCGCCTGCAGGAGGAGCTGGAAACATTTCATTTGGAAGTTTGCCCACGATTTACGGAAACACACCCCCCCCCCGGGAAAGGACAGCCAGAACCAACAGGCCGGACTGAGTCTGTCTTTGCACCATCAAAAGCAGGGCAATCAATTAGTCCGTGGTGGTAGGCAGGTTCTGTACGTGTTGGCTGGAGAATCAGAAAAACCCTGAAAAGATGTGAGATCAAGAACCGCCGGCAGAGCCATTAAAGGGTCACGGGTCACAGCGTGGCAGTTGTCCTTGGGCATGTAATCTAAAGGCTCCCTGTGTCGCAGTACCTTGGGTAACGGTAAAATGCTTCCCTCTATGTGTGGCTGAGAGCTCTAAGTCACCGTGAATAGACGCATCGGGTAAGTGAGTGGAAACATCTGCCAAAAGACGCCGTCGTGGGAGATGCACCAAAACGGTCCTTCATTTGTGTGTTCAGAGTGTCTGTCAGGATGAATCTGTCAGCTTCACTGGTTTCGCTCGCAGATCTGGCAGCGGAATACCGGCCGGAAATAATGGAGACCGGGCGATTTGTGCTGAGTCACAACCGACCGTCGTGTCGACAGAAGTATGGGTTAAGTACAGCTAAGATTGTGTCACCTGTCTGAATATTATACAGCAAATGCTAAACAAATAATTCCGTTCTCGTTCTGTGTGGTTCGTCGTAGAATTCTTTCATGGGACATAAACCTAAGACAAAAGAATATCTGAACCTGTGAAAATAATTAGTGAACTCTCAGACGAGCTCTGGTGTTAAAATTTCAATAAGAATTTCCACTCCAGCATTTCGTGGCTTGAGATGCAACAATAACGAATTAATTTTCTAAATATAAAAACCTGATGTTTTTCTGTCTGGCTTCGGAGTTGACACCCCAGACTCATCACGTCACTAATAATGTAACTGATTTCCCTCTAGTGACCGCTTAGGTACAGAGAGTCCCGTAAAAACACAGACTTTGCCGATCTGTGATTCAGGAATTCTCGAACCAGGAGATATTTGAATTTGAAGGTCAAGTACGGCAGGCGGCACTGCTTACCACAGGCCAGAATAGGAAAGCTTTTAGGAAGATGTGATTTTTTTTTTCATTGAAACCTGCCTCAGAAATTGTCTGCAGATCTAAAGGGCGTCCGTTTTAATGTCTGGCTGAAACCTTTTCCGAAGTTGGCCGTTTGAGCCCCCATTCCGGTGGCCCCATGCATTGTATCCATGCTTTTTGATGCTGTATAGCTGTAGACTAGCAGTGCAAAAAAGAGCCTATTTGATATGTCCGTGGTCACGACTGAGACTCTCTAATACACTGGAGAGCTGAAACCTGGCTGCCCTGTTTAACCACACCGACTGCACAGACAATATCTTTTTTCTACATTTATTATTTTGGTCAGGATCTGATGCAATTTATTTGGGTTAGAGGAGCAAGGTAAGGAGTATTCAGCTCAGGAGGGATTACGGCTTAGACCTGGACTGTAATTTTACTACCCCTGCCATTTTTGAAAACTAAAATAAAATTACCCTTTTGGGTAAAGAGGAGGAGAGAGATGTCACATCTTAACAGCAGACAAACTCCACTCTCCGTGTCTCTGCCCCCTCTCTAGACTGCAGCAAGTCTTAAATGCCTTAATGAATAGGTAATTAATTAAGCTAATTGCCTCCTCCGACAGGTCTAACTTGTGCATGGTGAGACTAGTACTGAGGTGAGAGGATACCAATGTTTCACACGGTTTTCCACGTGATGCAACGCGGTCGGCCTGAGTTACGGTGATTACAGGTGTATGTGCTGATTGTTCTGCTGGAAGTCAGCATACATTCCCAATAACCAAACAAAAATGAAATTTAAATAAAAACAAGCAGCCTTCTCCAGTGCTCATTATGGGATGAAGATGAAACAAACGTCTCCCCTTTAACTTTGCTCTTTGTTTTTCGGTAAATTTGGGCACAACGAGGGTTCACAGATTAACGTAGCGCTCGTTGTTGTTTCAAAGCAAAACTGCAGAACATCAGAATTCAGCTGTTTTCAAAATGAAGTGTTATTAATTCACGATTCCTTTCGGAGGAAATTGATCTGAAGGACAGATTTGCCACAAGCTGTGAAGATGGAGGTTTCGAGAGTGTGGGAAATTAAGACGGAAACGATGAAGTTTCTTAGTCGTTTAATCGACTTTCCGTGCTTGGTTGCACACGTTTATGAGACGTGGCTTGCGAAGCCGGCTCTCGATGCGGAGCTGGTATGGAGAGACGGAGAGATAATGTGGCTCTGGGGTGGCAGAACCCTACTTAAAGTCTCCTGATTGGTTTATCTTCTTCCAGCTCAAGCATGTTACACAAAACACAGAACATCTAAGTAGTCCGTTTAAGGTTCCCTGGGGCGGGGGGGGGTTAGTGGGCCCCCACAAAGAGCATTACGCCATGTTGGGGATGCGTGTTTGGAGGAACACCATGGAAGACAGTCACGGCGTTGATGGGGTGGGATTGTGTGGCACACGCTGAGATTAGTTTGAGCAGTAAACTCAGACGGTTGCTTTGTTTACATGGCAGGAATAACTGGCAGGAAGTCCAAAGACTGAGTTTGCGGTGGCATTTATGTATTTACACACAATCAGCTGTTTGGGCTCTCTTCATTCACTCTGACCATGAGGGCCCATGTGTGGGATCAGCCGGGGGGGCGGGTGGGCATTTCATTTTCGACCCCCCTCTGACCAATGGGCAGTGGGTAGTTTTCTGTTCATTTAAACTGGTACAATATTGTCCCTGGTAACCCCCCCCGGGCACAAATTTCATGTTGCCATTTTTAAACTCCACCCCCCCCTTCTCCAAAATACATTTCTGGCAACACACCTGGGCCCATGTGGTCTGGAGGGTGTGGTCTAGTTTAAAGGGCAAGGCCTCTCGTTGCTTCTCAAAGGATCCATACATTGTTTGATACATAGGCACTCATTTAAAACCTGCTTTCTTATACGCATCACTTTAAGAAGTCACTTAAAGGCTCTCATTGGCTCTAATTAAAAAGCAATAATTATCATTTATCAGGGCAACTTGATTAATTTCACTTCTGTCCTGCTCCAAATCATATTCTTACAGATTTATTTTAGAAATAAGATATCGCTGCAAGTGAAAGGATCGGTAGTGGAGTTTATCAAACTCCACACATTAGGATCATATTTCTGTGCAGCAATACGTGTCATATCCCGAAGGCAGTAATCAATTAGCCAACCAAAGCGCTTCAATCCATGCCTTCTTTATGCTGCAGAAAGAACACAGATTAAATGAAGGTAGCATTCTCTTGGACCGAGGGGCGGGGAGGGACAAACGCAGACGTGAGGCCACAAAACATTTCGAAAACTCGAAATACTGTGGAAAACTGCAAAACAGAAACTTTTTCTTAAACAACAAAAACCAAAGAAAAATCGTTAAAAACACTGCCAGCAAATAAACGATGGAAAATGACCTATTAAAAATAAAGGAATAAACATCTGATCATGCGCCTTGTTTGGCTGGAGCTGTTCGTTACAACGGAGTGGGAGAACAAGTATTTTTTACAGGGTTTGTCCATGATTGACATCGTAGATAATGTATTAGTTATAAATTTAGGATTAAATTACATCCTACACCAGTTAGGTCATATAACAAATCTGCAGTATAACCACAAAATAGAGCCCAATTGTTTTAAAAGTTTTGCCCCAGATCCAGAAATGTGCCCCGAATATCCATTGTCCAAGCTGTTTCATCCTTTATGGGTGGCAAAGCTGGAGCCTATTCCAAGCAGCTTGGCACCCAAAGGTGAGCGGGGTTCCGACCCACGGCAGGGCACAGTCACACACTACTGACACTGCAAGCCTATCGCTCATGTCTTTGGACTATGGGAGGAAACCGGAATACCCAGAGGAAAGCCAGAAAGCGCTGGTCGAACGTGCAAATGCAGAACGTAGGTGGGATTGAGACCCCAGCCCGGGAGGTGTGTGGCACCGTGCCCCCCGTCTAGCCTATTAAATAGTATATTCATTCAAAATGTCGGTCATGGTGTAATCATATCAAGGATTATATTACAGTGTATCACTTATAAATAAATAAAATAAATGATAAATATGAATGCAAATAAATAATACAAAAAAAGAATTAAACCATAAATTATATAAAAAAAAAAAACAAACTAAATATTCTAACAGTCAAAATCATTAAATATTAGAACTTCCTCCGGGGCTATCAAAATCATTTTGCATGAAATACCTTTAAATAAAAATTGCATAACTTCATTTGGGCAAGAAGCATTCTCATTTTGTGTTGCCATTAGATATGGTCTCTGGTTTTGAACTTCGCTCTTTCGGTTAAATGCACTTATGCCAGTCTGAATTTCAGTGCCATCTCTGAACTGGTGGCTGATCCAAAAAACACACGGGTTAATTGTCCCACAGCTCGTGCCGGAGATGACCCGAAATCGTAGTGTCGGGACGATATATCTGGCAGGACCGAGGTAAGGAAAGGCCAGTGTATTTCCGTACTTCACGTGACCGCACGGAGGCTTCTTCAGTTCGTTCCCGTTAATCGAAAGTGACCGTCCGGAATGGAAAAAGGCTCATGGCGGTTAACTGTCGCAATGCAGCAACTTCTAAGCGTTTCCTGGCTGAAAATAAATAAATAAACAAATGATGTCAGCTTTCACAAATGCTATGCGTGTCAAATTTTAACAGGGTATGTGCAGTAGCAGTATCACAATTTTGGGGAAAAATGATCTGAATCCCATATTTTACATGCTAATTAATATTGTTGTGTTTAGGGTCATTTGTTTACTCTGCTCACCTTTGGAAGCATGCACACTTTCTGTATAAAGGACGTACTACTAGAGAATACAGCGGTGCCAAGTTTTGCGTTATATACGCTTTCAAGAAGATTCCTTCTTCGACGATAAGGCGCTGCTAGTCACCCAAAATCTCCTTGTTGAATAACCCAAACAAATCGGTGGCTGCGGCTCAGGAGCACCTATGAATCAATAAAAGGACGATCAACATAAACAGACAAAAAGAAAGATTCTGGTAATAACAACAGATTTGACTGAAATACAAAGTACACAATAGCCTGTATTGAGGGCTTACGGTGAAATTGTTTCTGTAACAGAAGTAATACACTCTTATCTCATAATTAATCCATTAATATTTTTTATATAATTAACAAACAATTCAAATGCCCAGTCTTAAAAATGATCCATCCATCTATCCATCTTTTCATGCCACACTCCTAACGCAACATAAATCCATCTGCCGTGGAACAGAATTAACGTTTAAATATTCAAATATTCAGTCTCATCAAGCGCTTGGGAATATAATACAGAGTGTTACATGAATACAAGCAGGCCGCCAATGCATGCTCCATTCAGCTGCGATTACATCCTCCATAGTCAGAAAATACCTCGATTTCGAATGAATAACCTGTCAAACCGGGAATACGTAAAGTGAAGAAAATATGAAAATTCCACGTAGTGTTCAGACCTCTTATGCTGCAGCTGGAGAAATACGTTGTGTTTTGTTGCTGTGGTCCAATCTGGACCACAAGTCTCCTCAAAAGGATGAAACCCGGAGGTGAAGTCCCAAATCCAGCCATTGCTTCTGTGTGTGAATGCAGCATGCTCTAGAGAAGGCCTCGGGTAAACCGGAATGCATTTCACCTATAAGAGTTTACTTATAGACTACGGCATTTCAGAACACATTGGGTAAAACGAAAGCTGTCTGCATCCACAAAATAATGAAGCACACAAAATGGGGCAAAAAGACCAGACTTCATTTGGAGTCCATACAGCTCCATTTGGACATAATTGGGGTTAGGATTACAAAACTGCTCTGTCGCGAGATGGAGGTGTATATGCATTTATGTATATATATTAAGTCAACACAATTGTGGCACTGTGCTCACGCACAAACCATTAAGGACTCCCAGCTAGACCTGACTGGACTAATTGCTTCCTTGGGGATTTGTACAGGGTCAGGTCAGCTATGTGCGTGTGGAATCGAATAAAAATAAATGCTAGCTTGCCACCATTTACGTCGTAAGGTTTAGGGTGCTTTGGTGTGTCAGATCAGCGGCCCTTTCCCCTAAATTTACATACGATTAACCCGAAACGGTGGTGGAATGAAAATGGGGCAGGGACTCAGTGAAACGGGATATTAGTCTCTGGGTTGGGATGGACATTCTTAGCGCAGGGTCTTTGCAGCGAAGGATGTTTCTCCCGTCTGGGTTCTGCATGACATGAAGGTAAACACCGGAATAAAGGAGCAGCACTGGGTTCGATAAGAGAATCAAATCAACAGGGGGTGATGATGGGTTGTGGGACTGGAGTTAACTTTGGGCTCCGGGTTACTGGGGTCAAAGCAAAACCAAACACACTGATATGGACAGATCCCTGAGGAGCAGGGGCAGGTAGGGACTTTAGCAGTGGTAAGCACAGCCACCCGATTCTCCCTTTTGGGACCTAGACGAAGCAAAGTTTCTACCTCTTGCCAAAGAGAATGCCTTAACCACTCTGCAAATACCGCGGTTAGGTAAAAAAAAAAAAAAAAAAAAAAAAAAAAGAATACCGACAGATGATAATTCACCAGCCATTCAAATCCTCACCCGCAAGGCAGAATCTATAAGCTCTTACAAAGATGCGACAATCAGAGGAGAGAAAAAAATCAATTTATACCATTAACACAAGAACAATACAAATCTGGTAAAGCGGACATCGCCGAGAGAGCGGGACAGACAGACGGCCTAATACTACATGACACATTAAGAATCATGTGGTGCCACTGGATGTACTGTAATTGAGAGTTACCATGGAGAGCCAGGGCTGGGAAAATCAGCGATATGGAGTTATTAATATCTGCCATTCGTCCTCATTTATAGCTTGCGTTGGGCATGTCTGACCGCAGGCTGTGTGCGTATGACACCCACACTGAAATGTGTCTAAATATCACATTTCTGTAATGGAAAAAACAGAACAGGACAACTTCAATCAATTTTAAAGTATGCTGTTTTGTTCAGGCCTAGCATGAGTAATAAGAATCACTTTTTTTCATTTACACTGTTAATTATCTCCATCGTGTTATTTAAGGACCCTTGATTGATATTTTCCCTTATTTTTCAAGGAACTGGTAAGCAGTTTGGATGTTTGGTCTAACATCAACTAACATTTTCAAATTAGGTCAATTCAAATTAAATTAATGCTAGTCAAGATGTGTTTCCGCAAATGTCCCTTAGCCCATAACTGAATGCGTAGAAAATGGTGGACACACCCTCCTTATTTATATATTTCTCCTTATTTATTTTCCTGTATAAATCTCTCTGACACAGGGACTGCACTTAATTTCGTTG
>JAACJT020000052.1:194235-208710 GCA_009936485.2 Gymnarchus niloticus
CACGCTCACGAAACAGTAAAGGTGCCAGAAATGGGGCCAGTACTGGCACCGGCCGCCCCCGCACCCCCACAGCAGGAGACTTAATCCCAGCCTTCCCAAGCACGGATTGGCAGAAAGGTGCCAATTAAATTGCAGTACTGCAGAATGGAGGCCCGGCAGCTGAAGCGTGTCGAAGCCGCAAGACTCTGCCAGCACGTGAGGAAAGGAGCCCGGCTTTTGCGGCTGATCCGGAGCGGCTCGAATATACTGGCCCGCTTTGGCCGAGACACTAAATGACTTCCCGTGGTGTGTGTCTGTGCCTCAGTAAACTGACTGGAATAACCGCAGGCGTCTTCTGTGAGTGATGCGGGGAATACTCATCGCGAGGCCGTCAGATGTTCTGGGCACGTCGAGTTCGCGTACCTTTGCAGATGGGCGGTTTTCCAGACCACTTCCCGTCGGGCCGGCAGGTCCGGTGTTCTGAGCCGCCGGCCAGGAAGAAGCCGGCCTGGCAGGCATACATGAGCGTGTAGCCCAAGGTGGGCAGGTCCAGGGCCTTCACGTCGCTGTGTGTGGGTGTCTCCAGCTGCCTGCAGGAGTGAGCTGCGGGACAAAGAGCGATGCGGTGGGCGTGGTCAAAAGTCGGCCGTCACGGACTGCGCACATGCAGAGACCTCCACTGCGGCCGGGCCATGAGGCGGGAGTTTACCAAGCGTGACTTGACTGCGGCAATAAATAATGAATGAAGCCAGTCATTGGCACATGTCCCCCCCCCCCCCCCCCACGGGCCTGCTTCGTCCACCACCTGGAACTTTCTGGAGAGAGCTGTGTGCCAGCACATCCGACTGCGATGCGTCTTTATGTGAGGTAAGAGCCTGTGGATCTAGCCGATTCGGCCATGACACCTTTTCTGTGACTTGCTGCTCACAAGGAGGTAGGTTACACTCAGCTAATCTTTGCCCCCCCCCACCAACATTCACCAAAGCCAAGTTGTCTTTCTTTCTCATACGAGTTACCCTGGCCCCATCTTTGCCTTTGAATCTGAAGGGTCTGGAAAAGGGGGCTGCATTCAAGTCGCAATTTGCATAGCCTGTCATCACATTTCCTGCAGTGGTATTTTTTAAGCTGTAATCTGCCCCAGCACGGGCCCTTAGACCACGAGAGATGGTGACTGTCTCACTGTCCGCACGTAATCCAACAAACTATTAAAATGATCTTGTCACTCTTAACATGGCATGCTAGCTTTCTTATGAAAACGCCACCTCAATTATCCAAAATAAATCAAAATAAATGGTAGTCCCATCAGGCTTACGGATGCACTCGGGCTGAGTCCCGCTCCAGGTCAGATTGTCTAGGCATGTTCTTGTTGTGGATCCTAATATGTGGTAGTTTTTCCTGCATTTAAAGAAGATTTTACTTCCCACCTGCAAATAAACAAAACAGCCCCAGTGAGATCAATACACCAACACCATGGATAATTATGTTCCAGGCCAAAAGCCTCACGCATGAAAACGTCTAGCCCAGGCCTCTCGGAGCCTTCTCATATGACTACCAATCCCTCCTTGCAATTCTGAATCAGCAGATGTGCTCCTACCTCAAACCCATGAGCCTGGATCGGTATGCCGAACGCTGGCGTTCCCGGGTCTCTGCACACATTGTAGGCGGGATCTGGAGGAAGAACATTCCGCCATGCAAAACTGTTTTACGAGGATGTGTATCCTGCAGGTATGCTTCAATCCTCTATCTGGCTGAAACCTCTCTTATTGTTCTTTTGCATGCGGATTGGTTCGTTTAATTTGTGTGCTTAAAAGTTACAGCGCAGAAGTGAGGGCACTGCCATAAAAGAAGATTCACCTATACAGGAAGGCTGAATGCCGCTCCAGGTGCCGTCGGCCCTGCACGTTCTCCTGGGGGAACCCACCAACAGATATGGAGGCCGGCAGTGAAAGGTGACCTCCGACCCATAGGTGAACTGCCTCCCTTCTGCGTATCCTTCCGCAGGCGAACCAGGGTCCCCGCACAGCACGGCTGCCCAAGAGAGACCGAGTTGTCTACAAAACTAGTCGAAAAGCCCAGAAGTGCCACATGCCAGAACCACCACAGAACATCCGTAATTACTTACATGCAAAGATTAATGAATAAAGATGAACACCCACAGTAGCTGTGACATAAACCTTACGTAATAATTCTGATACGATATTAGAACTGACTTTGATGCGACATCAGTACTGTCATTCCACCATAGAGAATATCAGCATCTTTAAATCTTCATTTAAGCATCTGCTATAAGAAAATGCGTAAAGCACCAAGCTTAATAAGAGGAGATTTAAGTTAAACCACTAATATCACTGCACTAACTTGTGTTATGATCAGTTTGAAAACTGCAAGCCAGCCCACTGTGTTTATCTCAGTGAAGCAACATTCTTTTAAAGCGCCCCCCCCCCCATTAAATTCATGATTGGTTCGTCATACCCATTTGTCATAGTTGTTGAGTAGTCTGGTTAAAACGGTACTGTTTACAGCACCAGGATAAACATGCAGGCAGTGTCACACAAGCATTTCCCGCTCGTATTCCTGTCCTGGTGCTTTTTAACGGAGGCAGAATGAGACTTGACGTCCCCTACATGCGGGCTGTCAATTACGGTGCATGCAGCCGAGAGATCCCTGAGTGCGCCGCAGGATGGGGTGAACGAACGTGGGAGGCTTTTCCCTGACGTTATGTCAGGGGCTCGCGGCGACGGACTCACCGTGGGGTTTTACCCACAAACTCTGTCCGACAGCCGCATAATTCTCCTCTACCACGGACCCCTTGCCGGCTGTTCTCGAAGGATCAATTTACAAGACACTGACAAGGTTGTTTTGCGTGTCGACGCCGTTCTTTCGGACCCCTCGCCGGCCCACATTTCACATTACATACTGTATATTCTACCCTGCCGTCCCGTACAAAGCGCTGGATGACACGCACTCATTCTCAACATGCAGAATGCTCAAATCAGCACTCCGATGCACCTGCTGATAGACAACCTGAAACCGGCATTTTGAAGATAATGATGGTTCCACTTAATCGTAAATGGGACCCCCAGGTCAAACTATAAATTATCATCAGCATCTGCTGCTAGTCTGATTTGTCTTTAACTGCATCAGCATCTCCCTGCACCCCAAACTGGATAAAAGAGTGGAGGATGGATAGATGGATTCTCCCATCCGGAGTTTCAGGCTACTTTTTCAGTCCAAAGGGTATGCCGACAAATTCAAACAAGCACTTTTTTTCACCTGCCATTCTCTTGCCGATGAAATGTTACACGTGAACATCGAAAAATAGTACTGGTATACATCGTGACGGTAGTTTAATTTCACGGGGTGGGGTGAGTGAGGCACTCACGCTGACACTGCGGTATGTCACCACGCCAGGTCCCGTTGCCCTCGCACGTGACGATGCCTGGCACGGAGAGCTGGTAGCCCTCAAAGCAGCTGTAAGCGACGCTAGAGCCCCACTGGAGCTCTGATCCCTCCACCTTTCCATGGGGGACTTCTGGGGGGTGGCTGCATACAATCGCTACAGACAGAAGATGACATGACACCCGAAGATGACAACCGTCAGGGTGAGAAGCCACTAGGGGGAATTTTGCATGTCCTGAGCTTAAAATGCAATCTTTCCAAAGTGAGATCGCAGAGCTTATGACGGAAAACCGCACACAACAACGAAGCATTCCAGTGGCTTCTATTTTCAATAGAAGCAATTCGGGACAGAATCTGTGGCTTTTTCTCCTTTGGGATTTCATTCAAATTATAGATAATTATAGCGGATCTCACCCTCATTAATCACATATATCAGCATCGATCTTACGTTGCGTGGGTTTATGCGAAAAACATCTTGTGGGACATGTCAAAACCTCAATGTAAAACGAGTGAAGTGAGCTCTACCGTTCCCACAAGGGGTTAAGTGACAATGCCCACGTGAGATTTGGCAGTGTTTGTTTCCAGGGGTGATGTGTTTCCATGCCAGTCCACCACCACCACCTCATGTACTGGGGGCGGACGCATTTCATTATATAGTATGATAACAACAGTGTGTCATCAAACGAGCTTCAATGCCCCAAACACACTGAACAGCAACATAATTACGCTGAGTGTCGTTCACTTTTGAAGTGATATGACATCTGATTTTTTTTTAAATATCAGACGCACACACGCACTCACTTGACTTTTAGAACTGAATAATGGATCTTTTTTCATGCAGAATTTTTGCCTTTTTGCAAATGTGGGTGCAACATTAATTCACTTTTTTTGTTTTTTTTTTTTATGAAGACCATGCTCACCCCTACAGCTCGGCTTGGACTGGTTCCAGGTGCTCTCCTTCGTGCAGAGCAGGGTGGAGGACCCGGCCGACTCCATGGTGTAGCCTGGGTTGCAGTGGTACCGCGCGGTCTTATTGAACGTGAACTCGTTGCCGGTGTAAATGCCGTTGGAGATGGTCCCTGGATCTCCGCAGCTGATCACTGTAACACAGACCCTACGTCGTAAACGCGTGCTGAGAAGACCCTGTAAGGTCCGCATCATCGATTTAGCTTGTCATACAGGCTTACATTTCACATAGATCGTCCACGTCTACTGGAGTAGATCTTTAGTCTTTCAGCGATTAGGCTGGAGTCCAGGTAATAGCCTCTATATCCCGTTCTTATTTTACACCAGTCTACCAGACACTCTTGTCTTGCACAGTTATCCTTCTGCTGACCCGTGATGCGGACCCACCATAACGGTGCGGTCGATGCTTCGCAGAGAGCCTCGTGAGTTATGAGCAGGCCCCAGCCAACCCGGGGGGAGGCTCCCTCTCACCTGTGCAATCAGGGGGTGAGCCCGTCCAGGTGCCGTTGGCGGTGCAGTGGCGGGTCGTGAGGCCAGACGTCTTGTACCCCTCCCAGCAGGCGTACGTCACGGAGCTTGAGAAGAGGATCCCGTCGCTGAAGACGATCTTCCCAAAGGCTGGCGTGCCAGGGTTTCCACATGACACAGCTGGGGTCACAGTCAGCCAATCAGAATTCAGATCACGGAAGGCCGGGCTCTGTGAAGTTTACTGTAAACTCGTAACTGTCTTACATTACGATTCCCCCCCTGCCCCCACTTGAGTTGTAGCTTCCGACTGATGTCATTCTGTATATTTTATTATACATTCATAACAGCTGTGCTAGTCATTATGCATTGGAGATATGCAAATTGACAGATCCTCTCTCAGTAGAAAAGACGACAGTACGTTCTCCCGTTGGCCCAGTGCTTTTCCATGTGTTTGCATGAATTTCCTTCATGAGAACAGATGGTGATAGCAACGTAAAACCATGGATGACAATAGGCCGCGAGGGATTTCTAAGAAGGTCCTAAAAGAGTGATCCTACAGGATGCCTCCTAAGGGGCGGGAAATTGGGGAACAATGCCTGCTGTTTGCAGATACACTTCGTACTTCTGGAACATTTCAGGGGGCAAGGAAGGCTGTTATTTGCTGCAACACCTGTCAGAGCCACGTGACAGAACTTATCCCCGTGAACCGAGAAAACGCACAACACCAGTGGGGGAAAAAGCTGATTGAAACGTGTGAATTTATGATGCCAATAAATGCTTACATTTCACAGAAGGTTTTCTGAGCGCTACGCTCCCTTCCATCGAAAGAATATATAGTTACATAAAATTAATGCAATTAGTCACGCTGTTTAATTTTTTTTTGGCAGTCGACGGTGGATGAAATCACCTGGTTTTTTCCAAGGGGTGGACAGAGAATTAAACAAGAGCCGTGTTTTTGGGTTCATTCCCAAAACACTGGTTATGGCAGTTAAAAAGCACAAGTTCATGCTACAAATGATTGTCACGTAATAACAATGTAACGAAGGCGACTTGTCAGCAACCTGCTTGTTCCTAAAGTTAATTAACCATCAGAGCAATTTTGTTTCGGCAGGAGGCCTGCACAGTGCCAGCAATTAAGCTAATTTTTATAACGGCATTATAAAATTAATAAATCGGTGGCTGGCGCCGTAAAGAAAATGATTCATTTTGATATACGATTTGTTTAATAAAAAGGAAAATGGCAAGAAACCAGCGTTTTCCACCTGACGAGCTTGAAGCAAACAGAAGTAACCTAGGGTAGAACATTATCCAGTATTACGAGCTATGAAGCAGGAAGTGTGCGTGCTTTAGTATATCTGTAATGATCTGTTAGATCGATGTGTATGACTTCATAATGACTTCAGAAGCTCTGAAATGTGTGCTCAGGAGCAGCATATAGAAATGTATAAATGACACGTTCTGTTCAGAGCCTTTACAAGAAAGGGTTACTGTGATGCTGGGAGAATGTTTTTTTGATGTCGCGGGATAGCTCATAACCCGACTACTGTGGGCAAACAGCTAATGTACATGCATAATTCATACGAGTACAGATGTGCAGCATGTACCACGAGTGGTAAAGCAGAACCGGAGCGCCGAATTAAATATTAAAATATTAAACAGAGCAGCGAAATCACAATATTCGTCGATGACGTGCCCAGTGACCTGCATCCGCTAAGGAGGACGTGAACGTCAGTGACACGGCTAAGCGGCGAGGAAACCGAGGCCGCGCTCACCGACGGCGGGACTGCAAAGCGCGAGTCCCAGCTGAACGCGGAGGAGACGATAACGTGAGGCGGGGTGGGGTACTCCCCGCGGCCCGTGATGGATCGGGGCAGAGCAGCGCGAAAGAACCGCCACGAAGTCCACAGAAATTCACGAAATTAAAGGCACCCGAAGGTCTGCGTACGCCTCGGTGATGGGCTGATCCTTTTCTGAGCAGAAAGTCACCATTCCGCGACGGGAAGGTTCTCCTAACCCACTGGTTCCGTGTCAGTTTTGCACCAACGTCGTGGAATTACCAGTGACGGCGTTACTGATGCTAACTCACTCGGAGCAGATGTTAAACGTCTTTCTCCCGTTTGAATGACCTGTAAATAATCCATGGTCGTCGATTTCTATTAACCCATGCCAAGGCTTCGCTTCCTCAAACTTCTTTCGCAAATGAATCACACAGTGAACAGAGGTAAAACAGAGAGCTCAGATGCAATAACATCAACCCAAGCAAACGGTCCTGATTTGGAGCTGTCACTGTCCAGATGCCCTCTTGATCCCCATCCACAGACAATCCCAGCTCTGCCATTGTTCAGTTCGAATTCCAGGTGCAACTTCTCACATAAGCTGAAACTGCATTTTATTGAACTTTCAGACATGTAAATTCATTACATGGGTTCGACATAGGCAATCAGCTAATTCCCCAGGGAGAAATTTCTAGAACAACCTTATAAACTGTTCTCTTTGAGGTCATACCTTACATTTCCTATTATGCTGTTAAACATTTGAATGCGATTAATCATTCGCAGAGATTTTGCAGGGACAAAAAATTTGGGGGGAGGAAGTTGAGTGCAGCTTGAAGGTCGTTAGACTGATTTCCGTGGAAAAATCAGGATGCTGCCTGATGTTTGCTGGGCATTCCTGCATAGTTCTCCTCAGCGATTATGTCAGCTCGAAGCATCTGACGATTCTTTAGAATCTGATTACAAATAAAGGTTTAACATCAGAAAAATTCCTGACTTTAATTACAAGTTTTAAATCTGCTATGACTCAGCGCAATCCCTCACAAAACATAAACACACACGCATAAATCTGCATACAGACGACGCGCGTCTTCTCCAGACGTGAGACACGCTCTGAATTTAACCAAAAAAAGTCAGCGTTCTGCACTGATTTCTGCTTGTCTGACTAGAAAGCCATGCCTTCATTGTTTCTTCAGCTTCAGTGGAAACATTTCGTGTGAGCAGTTCTGACTGGTCTTTTCTGATATCTGTAGTGGGAGAGTAGCAAATGAAAAAGAGAATAACTGAATAATTATTGAGTCCTTCGCTGCTTATGAGGCTGAACAAGTAAATGAGGAAGATGGATCTAATATGAGGGCCCTTTCTTTGATCCAGCAGATGGAGGAGTGTTTTCTCATTAAGATACATGACGAACATCCACCATCCAGCTCAGAGAAGACACTCCGATTCTCCTGACTGCATCGACTGATTTCATTCATTTCGTTCATGGTGGGGGGGGGCGGGGGGGGCCGTTCTTTGTCCATTTACTTCGTTTCATTTGAAGGCACCTTTATTGGATTTCTTCAGCAGTAAATCTCGCCCCGCGAGTTCGACGCTTGACATTTTGAGTCTCAGAAGAAAATCCCTCTTGGGCGTGAGCGCATTGCTCAGCCCTTCGTGCCAGCGAGCCACAAATAGCAGGAAGTAAACCGCGTAAGAATACAGAAAAAAAAAATCCTCATTCATCATATTCAACCGTTCCTATGGAAAAAAGAAAGAAAAAACGACAGCAGGTAAAAGCTGCAGCGAAAGCAGGAGCAAAGTAGTAAGTGGGAATCCTCGACAGCCTTGTTCTTGACCTCTTTTCTGCGATTACAGAAACGTTCTCTTCTATGCGAGAGCATAACGGACGCATTCGTTTTCTGTAGCTAAAAGCACAATTTCAAGTCCTGACTGTAAATATTTGCACATCAAACATTGTATCATATGCTACCAGCTTTATTGGTATGAACATCTGCGTGAATACCTTTGTAAAATTTGACTAGATATGTAGCAGATAATCATTGAATATTCTAAAATGGTAAGCGTATGGCTTTGTTTTTAGTGATTAATGCTACCATGCTTTCCTTTTCCGCATCGTATCAAGAGATGTCTTCAGATCCAGGACCCATCCAGCACTGTTTGGGTTTTAGGCTCCACCCACATGCCGCTCCCCCTTCTCCCTTGCGCCGCCCCTCACCTTCACACACGGGCTGCGTCCCACTCCACGAGCTGTTGAGCAGGCAGGTGCGCTCCGCTGAGCCAATCAGGCTGTACCCAGCCTCGCAGGTGAACCTCAACAGGCTCTTCAGCCTGAACTCCTCCCCCAGCCTGGAGCCGTGCGGGGGTATGCCGGGGTCACCGCAGAAGCCCGGGCTGGTGCCTGCCAGGTTAGTGGCCAGCCAATCGGCAGGAGCCACAGCGGGGTGAGAGAGAAGATGTTACCCCCGCAAAAAGAAAAAAAAAAAAAAATCAAAACATTAACTACTACACTATAAAGTGTTGTTGTTAAATTCCATCCAAGGTTACGGGTGGCTGCAGCCTATCCCAGGCTGCACAGGGTACAAGGTAGGGGTACACCTTGGATGGATTGCCAGGGCACACATACGCACACAACTGACACAAAACGGGCATTTTTTTAAACACTAATCACCTGCAAGACAGGGAGAAAATGGAGATGGGTGTTGATCCCCCAAACCTGGAGGTGTGAGGCTACAGAGTTAGCCACCGAGCTAGTCTGAAGTTTCTCCTTATCTTATAATCCTTTTCTGCCTGTAACTGAAATACTGTCGTTACGTTCCCACCACTTGGCGGAGCCATTTTGGAAGACTGGGGCACGTAAAAAATAAATACAATTGAATCAAACGCAGCACCTCACTGTCACAATCTAAGCTGACCTGGTCCTACACCCAGTTTGGCGGCCTTTCCTGGGCCATATGGTTTCAATATGTTCCGCGGTGCAGTTAATAACCGTACACCGCGCACGGCTGTTCGTCTGCCGCTAGGAAGGGTAAATGCAAGCTGCTGCGCGATTTGTCCGAAGCGCTTATGAGTGCCAGACTTTGCCCCGGAAACCGCCTGCCGGATGAACATGGCACATTTCACAGGATAATTCCGGCACCGAGTATTTCTAAATAGAGCGACGTCGCTCACGCGCTCAGCAACGTCTCTGAGATTTCGCGGGTCACCCAAAAGAGCTTATGAAGCTATACAATGACAACGTCCTCCACAAACGTGACCTGCAGCCAGAGAGAGTGACGTTTCTATCTAGTCTGGGAATAACCGATTTTGAAGGGGCCCCTGTAGTTGACAATAAACGTTCAGTGGGAGGCCGTTTTGTCTCACATGCCGCACCTACGTTCAACACGATGGCCCAGCCTTCACTGAATCACCCAATCGGAGAGATGGAAAAACCGATCTGCTTGGATTCATATCGGTGGCGATGCTTCCAGTTGAAGCCGGCACATGAGCTGTGCAGTTTTTATTCTCCCCCACAAGGGGGTGCTGTCTTTTAAACGGTACCTGAGCAGTAAGGGGGAGAGCCACTCCAGCGTCCATCCTCTTGACATTGCCGAGTGGCGTTCCCAATCAGAGCTCGACCCTGCCCACACGAGTAGTACACCACAGCCCCATTGGTGAATCTCTTCCCAGACATCACGGCATTGGGCGGTGTTCCAGGATCTCCGCAGGAAATGGCTGGAAGGCAGAGAGAGACTCAGGTTATTACGCCTACCATCTCTAGAGCTCCTACTTTGCAAACAGCAGCCGTGACTCTCCAAGGTCGCTTAGAGGTCGACTCTACTCTGTTGCCAACATCCAAGTCATTTTTTACACAACCTTACGTCAGATCCTTCAGGTGACTCCAAACATTGATTTGCTTCCAAATAACAGCGCCGAGTGGAGGGGTCGCCCTCGTTACTATGCGCCTGCTACAGTCGTTTAACGGACTTCTGCTCACGTCAAGGGCAGATTAGCTCCTATTGGCTAGTTGCATAAGCACTAAGACTACTATCAAAAACTCTACAGCAACTTTAGCACGGACAAAAAAATTACATACGGTAAGCAAAAGCTGGAACACAACACTTTTACGAAATATTGATAAGGACACACTCCGTGAATTTTGGGACAGAATTATTTTACTTCTACAGTTACTCCTGCGACCATTCCTTCTGTAACCGTCGTCCGCGAAACCGCCACGCTAAAGTTGCCGCCAGCTAGGACACACGGTGGATTGAGGGAAAGTGGGCGTGGTCACTCACGGAGGCACTTTGGGAGCGAGCGGTCCCATAGGCCGTTCGATTGGCAGGTGAGGACGGAGGAGCCCAGGAGGTGGAATCCACGTTTGCACTGGTACATCACGCTGCTCGGGAACGAGAAACTCTCCTGGTAGCGCTGTTGAGAGTGACGGATGGCATTCTCCAGAAAGCCTGGGTCCGAGCAGTTCACCACTGCGAAATAAAAAACAGGAATTGACGAGGGCGGTGGGAACGCGGCAATCGATCCGTGTGCCTGGTTGAGGTTCATTCTGTCTTGGTCTCCTCCGCATGTTATTCCATAAAAGCAGGGCCCCGCGCTTGCGGCAGACACCTGACGGCCCCCCTCTGCTATGAATGTACACATTTGACCCGATGCCGATACAGTTCCTCGCTCTCGGACCCTCGCTCCCCGCGGACAGATGGAATGACAGGGAGGTCCTTGATTTTGCCCTGGAGAAGTATGCCAGGCCCTTATTGGCCTCCGACATAAAGGGCCGAGTCTGATAAGGGGTCCGGGGAAAACAAAAACAGACCGGTCTCCTTCAAAGCCAGCTGTCAGGACCCTGGCACACAATGAAACAGGCCAGGTAAAGAGAGAGAGGGGGACACGGAGGAAAAGAAGTAAATACCAACTGGCACCCGTTCCTGGCACACTCTTGATTGTTGTCGATGGCCACTCTGAT
Organism: Gymnarchus niloticus; assembly: GCA_009936485.2. NCBI lineage: Eukaryota > Metazoa > Chordata > Actinopteri > Osteoglossiformes > Gymnarchidae > Gymnarchus > Gymnarchus niloticus. Next base: position 205,777 of record JAACJT020000052.1, read on the forward strand.
CGGGTGGGCTGTGGAGATGTCTAACATCCGAGATACGGCGTAAAACATGCCAAAATGGGATATCGCTCAGCGAGGAACAAACGTGATCTCTGAGAGCCTGCTTTGAAGGCCTGATTTTATTTTCCCTTCCACTTGCGAGCCTCTGCTGTTAGCCTATCCCTAACTCATGCGGTGACAATGGAAAGCGCCTCCTCTAACCGTCGCCCGCTTTATTATGAAGATTTAACTGTTCGTCTGACACGCCCGAGCCGGTCCGTCTCCCCGGCTAAGCTGTGGGAACGTGCTGCCTTCATTTGAACAGGCTGTCACAGCGGGAAGCTAATGGCTCCGTGCGAGCGGGACTACACGTGAGGGTGAAACACAGATGGCAGCTGGATAGCGAGGAATCCGGCAAACTCGCCACGGCCGTAATCAAAGAGCCCTGACTGCCATGGCAAGGGGCAGAGAACTACCACAGGGTGGGATTTTTAATGGACTTCTCAGCGTATTTCGTAACTGACGTGGCATCACGTCCTCTCCTGCCTGGTGAAGAAGATCTGGCCGTATCGTGAAGCGGCCATTTTAATCTCAGGTCGGGACGTCGTGAGCCATGACAACGGCTGATTGTATGGAGGAACGTGCTTTACACGTGTGCGGTTTAACCACTCACACGCAATCCCCTGTGTGAGCTCTGTCCCACCGTCCCTCACTCCCCAACGGTTAAAGGCTCATACCCCTGCAGGCTGGCAGTGGGTTACTCCAGTGGCCCGTGACGCGGCACTGGGCTCTGGTGGCTCCGTACAGCACGTATCCCACGCTGCAGGTGAAGTTGACCACGTCGTTCAGGTTGAACTCGCTGCCATGCGTCCGTCCATGTGCTGGGTTGCCAGGGTGACCGCACGTAATGGCTGCAGACAGAGAGATGGGGTCCCACCTGAAGATGGGCAACGGAATGGGGTCGCCGTGGAAACGGCGCGCCGCCGGTGACAGATGCACTTACGGACGCAGACGGGGGCGTTTCCCGACCACCGGTGGTCCTGCTGGCAGATCCTGACGGACGTGCCAATGAGTCGGAAGCCCAGGTTGCACTGGTAGACCACCGTGTCGCGGTAGCTGAAGCCATCCCCGCTTATGTGGCCATTCGTGATGGGGTCGGGGGTGCCACAGTGGCCGGCTAAGGGAGAGATGACGAGAGAAACGTGACGTCTGCAAGCGACATCGTTTATCGAGTCAGACCCGTGAGGCATAAACGGAAACGCAAGACGAAGCATTCGGGGAGGCGGGGCTAGCCCAAACAGCTGATTCACTTCTCAGTAAGCACAGCCCTCAGATCTCCCATGATTCAATGGGAGTCAGCCTAATTAATAGTTATTGCTCTATATCTGCTGGGGGGTTGTTACAAACAGAAACAAAATGCAGGCGTGTGGTAAATAATGAAGACATTTCTCATCTTGATGACTTCATCTGTTCTCACTAAACACTGGTATCTGGTAGCTCTTGTAAGACGCGTTAAGTCTGACATTTATAGATATGCCTGAACATAAAAAAACCAAAAAAAACCTGCAACTCAATCGCAAGGGCGTGGATGCCATTAACCTCATTTCCCGATGGCAGTTAGACGGAGCTTATTTTAACAATTAAAAGAAGTTCATTCAATTGGCCTCTTAAATATCTTCATTTTACAATGACTGACTGAAACACTTTTTCAAATTGAATTGTTTTGCTTGTGGTGGCTGTTTACAGAAGAATCGTTCTCGTTTGTACCAAAAGCTTCAGGACGGGGTCTCAAACTTTTTAATCTTAGATCTTAAGTAAGAGACCCGGTTCCGTGCTGCGACCCGTGAAGAGGGTTTTCCACGATGACAGCAGACACGTGTGGTCATCACAAACACATTCGCCACCGAAAGGTCAGTGGATGTTAGAGAGGATCAGAGATCTGAGCCGATGGGCAGTGCCATCATCAAAAGCGAGAGAAAGCGAGGCAGACAGGACACTGAGATGCGACAGCAGTCTGGCTGCGGCTGCCCGATGTCCTCACCGAGGCACTTGGTTTCCACGCCGCTCCACAAGCCGTTGTCACCACACTCCCTCACGTGCGAGCCGGCCAGCGTGTAGCCCGTGTTACACGTGAATATGGCCGTCGCCCCGAACGTGGTCAGCGTGCCGATCTTGTTGCCGTTTGGTGGGGAAGGAAGGTCACCACAGGAAATGACTGAGAGGAAAAACAGAACAGAGATGGTGGTGACAGTCAGGCGAGGCGACAAACGGTGTCCTGAGCTCCACTTAGCGAGGGGACAGTTGGACGCACTGTGAGCACAGCCGTTTGAAAGCCTCGTTTTTTGGGTTTCGGGAGCATTAGCCTGCAGAAAGACACCGTGTCACCGCGACTTTGGAGGAAGAGCAACTTCACGGACCGGCCTGGCATTGGCCGACAGAGGTTGGTTACCGGACACCGTGCCATCGCACGGCTCTGCCCGCCATGCCGCCACACCTCGGCTATCATGCTTAAAGAGCAATGAACCAATGGGCAAGTTAATCACACGTTAGTCATTCTGAATGCGGAACTCCGCTCAAGTCATAACCGTCAGTGATAATTAATCTTTCTGGCAAACGGGGATCAAAGAAAAGTCTCATTGGCGTGTTGGGCTGACAGACATGCGCGATCCTATCTGCATGCAGATGTTGAATATGAAGCCCTCCCTAGTTAAAGTGCCTACTTCTACAGCTGTGGTTATGTCTGGCAGCTTCCTTGGTCATTAGGCCGTTTGTCTGGCCTGCTCGCTCTAAGAAAACAGGAGACGTGAAGCGGTCGTGTTGTGGCAGCAAAATGGGAATGTATTGCATCATGCTCTGCAAGGCTGGTGCATGGAAGTTTCACCCGGGGGGGGGGGGGGGGGGGGGGGATTTGGCGCGCCCCCCCCCCCCCCCGGCCAACCCCCCCCCGTGCGTCCTTCG
>JAACJT020000052.1:209473-232968 GCA_009936485.2 Gymnarchus niloticus
GACGGGGGCCGCGCGGAGGGGGACGGGGGGGGCTAGCCGGGCCGCGGCGGGGGGCCGCGGGGGGGGGGCATATCTGCGACCTTCCCCCCCTCGGCAGAAATCCCCCACGTGGCCGTTATACCTGATGATATGTTACTCGCTCCCAGGGGATTGACTTGTCAGGATCCATTTTGATGAAATGCAGGCTTAGAACACTGACAAACGACGGGGGGGTTACATTCATCATACAGCAAGGAGGCCAGACTGAAGGACTAGCTGGGGGGGGATGTCGAAAGCGGCCCATCAATCACTCGGCACAAGACGAGAGTCCAGTTTGTTTGTTTGGTGTGCCGGAGCTCCAGGAGACACCCCGACAAGGCTGTTCTGTCGCCGTGACAACAGCCGGCCCGCTAATGGCCAGTGGACCGGAACCGCAGACCCGCCGTGCCAGGCGCATCTGCCGGGACCGTGACATCTTGTCGAGCGGTGCACGTTCTGCTCAGTGCCTGGTTTGAGGTAACAATTCTCTAATCGCTCAACTGCACGTTTCACATAAGCGAGAGCCGCTGAATGTATCCATTCCCGCAGATACCCCTTTCAAAGACGACTTACCCCCTTCATCACGTTACATTCCCTCACCTTTGCTCAGTAATGCGAACTAGTAATCATCCTGCTGCATTGATCCACTTACTAATAATTTCTCTCGTAGGGTTCAACACAAACACTTTTCTTCTAAACATTATAACACTATACACTATAACCAGAAAGTCAAGCCTAAATATTTATAAACCCCCGAGCTCCTTGTCCATTCCGCACACAGAGAGGCAGAGATGGGGAACGTTAGATCGCCGTCTTACTTTTGCAGCTGGACCTGCCCTCCAGGCCGCCCCAGGATCCATTAGCGAGGCACCTCAGGATCCGCTGGCCCTCCAGGTAGAACCCAGGAGAGCAGCTCAGCATGACCTGAGCTCCAAACTCGTGGGGTGATCCGGAGATCAGACTCCACACCATGTTCTCCAGGAGCACAGTTTCGATGTTGGGGCATCGTATGGCTACGGGGACAGAGAGACCTCGTGTTACCGACACTCTGACCTTTGACCTGCTAGGCCATCAGCCAGCTGTGATATGGGCTGGTATGATGTCTTCAGACTGAATCTGTCTGACAGCCTGTGAAGAACTCCGTGTCACACAAAGAGATTACTGGAGGTGGGTCTCATCCCCATTTCTTAGTCCAGTTAAGAAACGTTCGGGAAGTCCACGCTCTTCCTGTTTTCTGCAGCAAACCGTTAATCGCTCTTTTTTCATTACTGAATCTGTTTGTGGTGCTGACAACATTTAAGCAGCTTCACATGTAAACAGAATTACAGCCACCTTTTGCGATGGAATGCTGGCATAAACCATCTGGGCTCGATATGCATTCCTGGCAGAGACGAATTCCCCTTTAAGCATCGCTATTAAACTACTTGTGTCAATGCCGTCCTTTCCATTTACAAGTAAATACGAAGGAATTATTACTTCCATTATGCCCTGTAGATATGTTGGCACTCCAGTTTAGTAAAAAATTGCTGCAGGGTTAAATATTTCGAGTTTTGTACAAGAAATGGAATTTTTTGCCTCTCGTTCCATGTGTGTGTATGAAAGCAGCCCCTCACACCTACTTACTGTCACAATCGTGTAGCCTCAAATCGTCATTCGAAGTCGCTCGAGTACTCGAGTGATCACATGGAAGCTTGGCATGCTGGTGACAGAGAACCTGGCGAGCTTCTATCGCCTCCCAGAAACAGGCAAAAAGATTCTCACGCGTGCATCGCGGCGGGTGTCCTCGGTTGCTCCACGTTCCGTCCTCTTGACATTCGGCCATCGCGGACTGCCCTGCCTCCATCTCGTAGCCTTCGTCACACTGATACTGGACTCTGCTGCCGACCGTGTACTGGAAACCGTGGAAGGAGCCGTTTCCCGGAACGTCGGGAGTTCCACAGGAAATGGCTACGGATAGACAGGAAGCATCTTCAGTCAGGTGTTTAATTTTGCACCAGGACAAAACCATAAGCCATAAAAACATTGTACAATCGATACCCCGATGCGGTTGCTCTTAATATTTAAACTTTAACAATGCTTTTATTTTTTCTACCGGCTTTTCATGGATTTAAATGCTTCGCAGCTGCATTTAGACTAAGATTAGACTAAGATCTGTACGTGAAATCCAGCATTTTCCCGATTTTAATGACATTTTGGCTGCTTCCTGTTCAGGCGGATTATAACTGAAACTGAAGCCAACGATTTAGTTCCTAAGAAAACTAATGGCAACTCATAGGACGACGACCAGCCTTATGCCACAGCGCTCATACACTAACAGGAAAACCTTGGCCTTTTCCCAAAAGGTCATAATGCCATAGCTTTGCCTCGAAATCCTTAGGACTTGAATGTTTTTAAGATAATGGGCATTCCGCATGAGCATACTGCCTTGTTTGATCTTAAACAGAACATTGGTGTCAAACGCCAACATATGGGTGTGATAGAAAGTATCTCAGCTATGCCGTCTGCCCATCGAACGTAACGAACTTTGACGGTCTCCTCTTGACGTACTCGTGCATTGGCATCCACAGAAACTTCACTCGTTTACTTACGATCTTACTGGATGGGAAAAAAAAATAAAAAATTTCAGTTTCGCCGGCAAGGTAACCACTGGGTATCCGTTTCCACCAATAGGTGAAGCCCGCTCAACACCAAGGGCCACATTATTAATCTGAGCTCAGGGGCAGGATTTGAATGAAAGAAAGAGAGGACTTGCACTGAGCACGCCGAGCACCGAGGCCTGCTGTTGGCTTCGGAGCACCCATGTGACAAAGATAGAGGCAGGCAGCTTACTAGGGACTCATCTGTGATGAGAGACTAACTGACATTTGCCAGATGAAGACCCCCTAGAGCCTTGTCCCCCCGAAATAAAAGCTTGCGGGTCACTTTCCCCATTCGGTCTGAGTCCTCGCTCGCAGCTGGGACATGTTAACCTTGCACGTGTTTAGAGGGAAAATGCTCAAACTCATTCAGATCACATCCGTTTTCTGTTGGGAAGACTGAACTGAACTGAACCAGGAGAATAGGACTCGGATGCAGTACCGTCTGACGAGAACACATTAAACCCCCCTTGGAATCTGAGTGTAAAACTCATTGTGCTGTAATATTAATAGTTAATATTTGGCCAAAACTCAAAGTCTTTAGGGCACGTTTAACGGTGAGCGAGATGAATGGCTGTGGAAAAAGCTACGGACGTAACCTGCTAACTACCTGTATTTCATAGCTAATTGAAATGTAAGACCAGCCTGGGACTTCCTGCATACTCTGAATGGCTCGTTAACATTTAAACTTCAAATAGCGGTTGTTTAACCGTCAGGTCCGCCATAACTAACGCCATACACGCTTCATTAAAACAGATATGACTAAAAATGAACATTTTTTATGCCGATAACCTGCACTTTGAGAAAGAAGCAGAAAAGATCAGATTCTCTCAGCTAATTCTGGTCTCACATCATATTATGGGTCTTAATCGGTTTTGTTTTTCCACAGTTATACTGATAAATGTTTTCATTTTGATTATGTCATTATGTTTTAACAGGTCTAACGGGAATATTACACACATATACCAAAAACGAACCCCAGGAGCGAACAGAGGCCTGTCTTAGGTAATTATTACCTACCTCCTCTGGATCAGAAAGCTTCTCCTCTTAGACCCGCAGGGTCTTAGGGTAAACATCGTAAATTATTTTCAGGTTTCTGTTGTTTACCACGGCAGATGCGACGTTCTGTGCCTTTAAGCGAATCAGCACGCGTGCGTGAGTAACCGGCTCCGAAACGGACAGCAAACCCAGCGAAACGGAAGGGTCGGCGGGGAATCGAGGGAGTCACGAATGAGTCATCGGTACGCACTAAACTGGGAGAACAGTGTGTGGTCTTTGTGAAACGAACGTCCCCCTCACCGGCGAGGGGACAGGCTACACATTGACCGCGAGGCAGCCAGTGAACCATGACGTCCGCATTTGGCTGTCTGCATTTAGCAAGTACCACAGGAGCACCCGAATCTGGGTTCTGGGAAGGCTCGCAGGCTGCATACAGTACTTGGATCGTCAGGAGAGCCGAGGACAGAAAGGGTGCCAACCAAACACAAGCCCAGGCCATGAACTGAATGAGGCGCCATGACACCCACGGCTTACCCTGGCACAGCGGCGGCGGGGAGCTCCAGGTGAACAGCCCGTTGGCCAGCTGCCTGCAGGTGGCGTTGTTCTGGCCCACGAGCCGGTAGCCGGCATTGCAGGAGTACCGCAGCTTGCTGCCAGCGTGATCCCCCGTCCGGTTGAGAACGGCACCATTCCGGGGCACCGCATTTGCGCTGCAGTACGCGGCTGAGTACAGGAGACAAAGGTAAAACATTAGCTCAACGTTACAAAAACGTCAGCAGAGCGACCTTAAAGCAACGTGACGTCAGAAGACGGATGTGTCTTGTGCTTATCAAATGCCCATCTGGACATATTAATGGGATGTGTGTGGTCGTAAATCAAAGGGGTAATGGACATGTTACATGCTGACGAACGGGAGGAGGTCTTTATTTATTTATGATGTGTTTTCTTCAGCCTTGCCATACCTCGGGTTTAATTCCAGCCAGGAAAGGCCGTTTGTCTCTCAGATTAACGGCACTGAAAAGGTTTGGCCCTGATTTGGGGTGATTAGACTCTGTCTTTAAACCTGAGATGGCATATTCATCCTCATTTAGTTTGACGAAAGCCCGGCGGACTGTTTAAAATGAGATAAACTTCGGCGACGGGATGGAGGGTCAGCTCCCAGAGTAGTTTTCTAAAGATCAAGAAGAGGGGTATGACACCCTTGAGCTGGAGAAGTGTGCATTATTTAAAAGACTTTTGTGGGTATTGTGGTCCAGTAGTCATTCGGGAGCTTTAAAAAATGGCAAGACGCTGATCCATTCCGTGTGTTTCTGAACACTTTTTTTTTTTTACGGCACTTTGGCAATATACCATGACAGAGAATGGAGCATAAAGCGGGGGGATTACGGGAATGGATAACAAGTAGCAGAGTGTGGGCAAAACACGAAGGATCAAACCAAACTGGGGAAAAAGACGGGGGGAGGCTAGGATAGGGCAGGCAGGCTTGACTGTATCACTCTCAGTTAAGGGAGGATGGTCTTTCGGAGACAGCAGGTGCGAGGGTCACTTGGGAAGATCTGTCATGGGATCGTCAGCCTCCATTACAGAAACTTGCTGTAGAATCCCCAGGGGTTCAGGGGTTCAGGAATCTGTGCCCAGCATAATGAGGGCTAAGTTAGTGAAGAGCAACTTTTCTTAATGCTGTGACCTGGAACCGGATCCTCGGAACAAGCCTCCAAGTGGAAGACTATGAATATTTATCGTATCTGACATCAGCCCCAAACGGCCAGCCGGTCGGAACTTTCCCAGACTTTGGAAATTGTACTGTCCTTCTTTGTTTATTTAAAAAAAAAAAAAAATCACACACGCACGCAGTGTGGCCAAACGTGATATTAAAGGCAGTCTTGACACTGCGGGTGACAGACCTCCATAGCGGATCTTGAAGCCCCGCTTGCTGGTGGCGTGATCGGTGGACCACCGCAGGTAGAGCTGATTGGACTTGCTCGTGAAGTTCAGCTGTGACGAGTGGTTCCCGCTCAGCGCCACCAATAGCGGACTCTGACCCGATGGACCTAGACGGGGGGGGGGAAACGGATATCCTGCTTTTCCGGGACAGGAGACTCCGCGGGAGAAAAGACAGGTGGCTCGCAGGGACGAATATTACCGTCGAAGATCTCCAGCTCGTCAAACTGCTTTTCGCTCTGGAACATCTCAACGTAGATGGTGATGGTGTAAGATGGGTTTACTTTGATGACCCAGGAGCAGGTTTGGGAATTGGGGTAGTTCTTGGGGTATCCCGGACTGAGTATGACTCCTGCGGATTCCGTCCTCTCCTCGTTTGCGGGGCACTGGGCTGGGGAAAACCGCATGCAAAAGCCCGGAGTTACCAGGGAGACAGACAGAATTTCAAAGTGTGCATGTGTGTTGTGCAAACCTTTTCCCCATCTACAGTGCCTTTGTGGTGCTTCAGGCTGAATCTCAAACAGCTCTGACTAGATCTTAGCAGCAGCATATCTACATGGTACAATCCACGGCCTACTTCTGACTACTTCTGAGGCACGTCGGCTCCAAACAGGGCAAAAAACCTAACTATCCCTCCACCCCTCTCCCTGCCTCGTTTGCCATAATTACTACATCGACCCCAACCAAATTAATCACTGTGGCTTGTTAATACAAGCTTGCTATTGTGTTGTGGATGGCATCCCTAAGAAGGACCAAGCCCACGTCTACGTCATCTAATTACGGGCTGCGCAGACCAAGTCGAACGCCATCAATCGGCTTTTGTCGCGTCTCTATGGAAACGATGGGCCTGAATTAAATTGGAACGCAGCATTTGGAAACGTCAGGTGCGCCGGACGACTCACCCTCGCAGGACGGCGGCGGACCCTCAAACTGCAGGTGCGAATTCAGCTTGCATGTCAGCTCCTCGTTCCCCATCACGGTGAAGCCAGGGAAACAACGATACAGCACCGTGTCCCCTGAAAGCCAATGGACTTTACCACGCTTTACCACACTCTGAGGGTGAAATTCCTGTGCCTTTTCTCCCGGTGGCACACCTACCTATTTCATAATCCTGGTCCTCAGACACAAGCTCTGCATCCTCAACTGCTGGTGGCAGGGGGCATTTCTTCAGAGAGTAAGCTGATGGGTGGGGGGCAGAACATGTTTATAACGAGTATCGCAAAAAAAAAAAAAAAAAGCAAAAAACCTAATCGAACTCCGAAACTTTGTTAAAAGATAAATTGTAAGTAGATTTTATTCAATGCATTTCCTGTATTGAAGGATTTATCAACCCATCAGCAAACAAGCTTTCACGTCACCCGCAAAGCATGTCATTGGTTTTAATAATAATAATTACTGACCAGGCTCAAGGACAATTTTGAGCTATACTGACACCCCTTAAAGAGACTAACCTTTACATTCTGTGTCGGCAGAAGTAATTATTTTCAGCTGTGCAACGTGGACGACGTCTCTGTGGTAAATTAAATTAAATTACAGGGGACAGACTACAGGGAGACCTCTCGTTTAGCTGATGAGTCCCAGGTGCAGCAGCAGAGCCACCCATCCAACCGAACTCTTTCCTCGCGATTAGAAAACCTTGCCACGCAAAACGGAAGTTTGCTGAAGTTTCATAGGGAGACGGGTGACAGGAATCGGACTGTGCCAAACGGTGACAATGTTCAGCATTCCGTGTCTGCCAGACTCATCGTGAAGACCGACAGCACGTATGGAAGACGTGACATACTCTAAACGTCTGGTGGTAATCCACGGATGGCCTCCCACAGCTATTCAACGGTTAAAAGATAACCGCACTTACTGACAGGCCAAAGTCGCAATCATTTTGGACACTCCGACGCCCATCAGAATTCAATTCTGTGGAAACGTCGTTCTCCCTTTTCACAGCATCCCGGCCTTTCCTGGGTTTCACACCTGGCCCATTGATTCAGCCGCATGCCTTTGAATGACGACACGGTTTGGTTGTCGCGCGGCACCGCACGGCGCGAACGGAAGGCTCGCTGTGCCTCGCCTGGCCGCCGGGGCCCTCGCCTCGTCTAATAAACACGAGGTCGACCCCGCAGCCTCCAGGTGGCTTTAAAATGGAAAACCCGTGGGGCTGTTAGGAAGAAGAAACTGACCGTGAAAATTGAGGACGAAGAAGCCGCTGGTGGAGAAGTCGCTGTGGAATTTAATGAGAACCTGATTGTAGGAGCTGTAGGCCGACTCCAAGGCCGTGTTGCCACTGAAGACGCCCAGCTGGGGGTAGTGCTGTTCCGGGCCGTCCCTTAAAGAGACAGAGAGGACGTCACCGCCGTGTCTCCGGGGGGTCGGGAGCTTTGTTTATTGTGGTATAGCAAGTGTAGGAATGGCGAGAAGGGGCCACGCCTTTAAATGGCTCCACAAGATAACAAATCCAGTAATAAATGATATATTCCTGCAGCTGGAGGCTCGTTGTGGGTGGGTCGGGGGTGGGGTGGGTGCGTTTGAGCATGCTCTGACAAAACCCGCAGTTTTAATCCGATTTCCCGTCTCCTGTGATCGGCAGACATCTTCATCCTCATGTCTTCCGACTGCGGTGCACGACGCTCAAAACTAAACGTTTACACGCACCCAAGAATTTTAGACACGCAGCTCGAATGCATGTGTGACCGCGTGCACCTTAAAACCTGGAGTCTAGAACAGGAGGAAACGGGCACATGGCTGGGATGCGGACTGGACTGTAGGCCGGCTCATCGCAGGGCACGTACGCTCTAACACGCAACATGCAACACAGACAAGAGGCCACTTATCATGTCTGTACGTCTGTGAACTATGGGAGAAAACCGGAGAACCTGGAGGAAGCCTGCGAGATGCGGGGAGAACACGCAAAGTCCACATACGCGGAGCGGAGGCAACACCGGCGGGGGCGAGGAACCGTGTACATCAGACGGAATTAAATTTACCGCGGCGTACATTTTACGATACGAGCATTCATTATTAGGCCGCAGATCGGAATTTCACGGCTAAGGGCGATCGGGACGCCGAGGCCGGTAATCGAAGGGCCGCTGCGTTTCACAGGCCTTCCTTACCACACGGCGATGTAGTCCGTGACGGGCTCCGTCTGGAGGAGCGTGAAGTTGATGTAAATGCCGTGGCCGTGCGGCACCGTGACCAGCCAGGTGCAGTCTTGGGAGTTGGGGTACTCGTTCGGGTACTCCGGAGAGTATATCGTACCGTTCTGTGCCGTGATGTTGTAGCCGCACGGGGCTGAGAGAGAAAATAGACACGGGAATGAAAATGTGTTTAGGACACGCCTGAGCTGATGGAAAAGCAGCTTACCCTGGCCGGCTCAAGTCAGCACCCTGGCAGTACGGACGGATGTTTACTCCGCCTAAGTATTGGCTGTAGTCATATTTACATGGAAATGAGCCTCTTTGACAAACTCGTTCAGACTGCCGCCTGCCTCTTGCCGTCGAACTTAGCGGGTAGAGCAGTGTGAAACGGAGAGAAGAGAAGAGCGGCCCACGAATATTTCACCGAAGAGTTAACGGAGAAATGACGGGCGCGTCGATAAGTCCGGAATGACGTGGAACGACCAGGCAGGCCGTCTCACCTCTGACCCATTCAGATGTGACATTTTATTTCCCAGCTCTTCTTCCCCGTTGAACTGCTCAGCAGATAAAAGATCGACTGGAAACCGAATCCCTAATATTATACCATTTACCCCAATCCTTCATTAATTCCACCCAAGGCTGGAATCATCGGGAAACGGGTTGTAAGAATTCAAGCATTCCCTTGAAAAGGTCGCCTTCGACGCATGAAGTCAAAGTCAAACATCCTGATCGGGATGGCGGAACATGAGGTCAGCTGCCCGGGACAAAAACCGAGAGAAATGTTGCTTGAGAGATTTTGCTTAAATATTTTATTTTAAATAAATAAAAGCTACCAAATGATGAGTTATTCAAGCCGTTCATGAGCATACCCCCTGGCTGTAATCAAAAGGCTATCGGCGTAATTGGGAACGCTGTGCTGTGGTTTTTGTTGCGATGAAGACATGTCTCCTGTGCCTTATTTTGTGTGAATTAACGACCTTGACATCCACAAGCAGATGGTGTTTCATTGGTAGAGCAGTCTGTGGAGCTACCTGATCTGAGAACCTCTCCGTCTTTCCTGTTCCCTCACTCGGCGTAGGAGAGCTCCGTCACAACGACCCCAGTGTCGGAGGAGCATTCCCATGCAAGGAGGTCAGAGGTCACAAGAAGCCCTATATTCCAGCCTCACTTCTTGCCAAAACATGACTACCAATGGGGAGTCACCTCCTACAAACAATGTTGACTTCTGCACTGCAGACATGCCCCCTTCATCAGAGGGTGAACTCAACCTTAAAGACGCTTTCATCTTGAGAACTGTCCCGTAAGGCATCCCCTGATGAAAGCCTGAGTAGAGAGAGAGAGAGAGAGAGGATCCACCGTACTTGAAATCACATCGACCCCATTGATCCCAGTACTGCTCGATGCACGTCGAGCACACGGAGAGAGGATCCACTACGTCTGAAATGACATCGATACCATCGATCCCCGTACTGCCCGATGCACGTCAAGTACGCCTAGTATCTCCAACAGGCCACGGCGGTTCATTTACCACAGTACTGATCCAGGAATACAAATACACAATACACACACGTCAAACAGAACAAAAGCCAGTGTTTTGTGTGTTTAAACAGGTGCAGGGTGAGGACGGCAAGCCCTTCACCGATATCATCGGCCTCGTTACCAGACCACAGACCGAGCCGACGGCCGGTGCCCCGGCTGTCGAGCCGACACCCTGCCTTGCCCGTGTCTCTTTGACTGTGATCTTTCCCGGCGTAGCCACCCTTCGTGTATCGTCCAGTTGCTCACCTATGCATCGGGGGAAAAGATGGTTCCACTTCCTGTTAATGCCATGCTGACATGTGAGCACCGAATGGCCAACCAAGATGTACCCCGGGAAGCACTCGAATGTTATCGATTGGCCGGCACTGTAGGCGTTGTTGATGATATAGCCATTGTGGAAGGGGGACGGGTCCTGGCAGTTCTGCAACTCGTACGCTGAAAAAGCAGATGTTGGTCAATAGAAAAGAACACCTCAACGCCACTTTGCTTCACGTCTACATCGGCAGACTTTGGAGACCACATACATCTGTGTTTCACTTTAATTATGCTCATCTCCCTGTATTCATTTTGTATGGATTAATTAATTATAGATTGTCTTGCCTTAAAAGTATTTTGACTTAATAGAGAATTTTTTATTTTTAGCCTGGTTTCAGCCAGGGGACTTAAACCTCAATCTAGTCCACTTCTGCCGATTATTTCAGGAGTCCCCTTGTGAGATCCCTGCAGACAGCGGTCTTAATTAAATATGGTTTACCATTAAAATTATGTGGAAATGAAACAGAAGCCATACCCAGCAGGACATGTCTATATTAAATATGCATTTTCAATAATTCACCCCAAGACTGGAGATGTTTGTTAACTAACTGGCACAGCACCGGTCACCTAAGAAGGGCGTCTTTCAAAAGAGTCCGGATGGTTGTAAAACAAGACCACAGGTTAATTAATCAAAAAAAAAAAAAAACATGAGCAAAGCTCACCTTGATAAAAGAGTTTGAATCCCTGCCTGTTTTCCGAGTGGTCGGTGTAGAAGTGAATGACGGTTTCATGGGTCGTGCTCAGGAGCTGCGGAGGGAGTTGGCTCCCACTGAACTGGCCAATCAGGGAGCTCGTGTGCTGCGGGCCGTTGCGCACCTCCAAAAAATCGTGGTTGTCCTCTGAGGAGAAGTTCAGGAACTGGATATGAGCACCTGGGAACAACGGGACTCTGTCACGGATGCAGCTCTGGCGAAGCCGGCACGCAGCGACACACGGCAAGTTAATGGAGGCTCTGGCTGAATTTGTGCCGTAATAGCAGGTCGTTCACCACGACCAATACTTCTGTACATTGTCTGAGAAGAACGGGATGTTCTCCCGAGGAAATAACATCCCCGACTCAATGGGCAATAAGCAGACCTTCCTGAGTGCAGCGAAAATGGCGAGAGAACATCGAGCGCGCCCAGCGTACCGATAATGGGGGCTCGTGGTGTTCCCTGGAGACCCCCCGAAGAACACGTGTGCTTATTTCCCCGGATGCAGCACCTCGCAGTCTATCGCCGTGTCTCAGAGACCACACGGTCCCGCGGTCGATCGAGACGGATGTCACCCATGCTAACAAGGGGACAGGCCCGGAGTCTCTGCGAAATCTTACACCTTTGACTGTACTTGTTGGCAGGTTATCACAAGGCATGTCCTAGTTATCATAAATACACACGGAGTACTTGTTACGTGTGCCTTACTTTGCAAATGTCATGAAATTTCCAGCAGTTCAACTGACGTGACCGTGGGGAACGAGAGGCCGGTCATGCTGGTTCCAGTTCCCTGACGTCACCCAAAGAAAAAGAATCAAGCGCCTTCATCTCTCACATTAACGAAGATCTCGTTTAGTGGCTAATAAGACTTTAGATTATTTAAACTCCAGAACAAGCAGCAGGCAATTGTTGAGTGAGACAACATGTGGCCACGAGAACGTCTCGTCCTCAGAAAAACGACAAGCATATGTTTATTTTAGATGTTCGGGACGAAACAGTTTTTTTTTTTTAAACAATCTTCCTGCTTCTCCACACTCCTCCAGCGGTTTAGTCCCCTCCACTTATTCTCAAAGATGTGATCAGCACTTTAAGACATTAGCCTAGTTTTAAATACCACGGCCCTATTAATGGCAATAGCTAATGCATTCTTTTTTGTCCTAAGAACAAACAAGACCTTCCTTATTATTACTTGGACTGAGCTTGTCTTTAATTATTTATTTATTTTTTTTTTTGGAAAGGAGTCAGAAAATACCCTCTGTGCTTTTAGTAAAGTGTAGCATTTTAGCTTTTATAATCACAGCCAATTATCTTGTTAACTTGTATAATGGTTTCTTATTTCCTGAATCACTTGAGTCACAAAGTGTACTGAAAAGTGGGTTGCTATAAAGATTTTTTTCCCGGCTCAATTCATGGCCTTTAATTGTCTGGCAGACTTTTATAAGTGATTCAGGTTAAAATGTGCACTTCTGACTCAGACACAGTGGACGTTTCTATCGATTAGCCGTCTGAAAGAGACTCAGAATGGACAGGCTGTAAGTCCCTCCCCCTTGGCACACGCAGATGTCAATTTGACCGGACACGTCTTTGTCCCAAACACTCCTCCCAAGTGTTTAAATTATCCTTACTCTTCCTAGGAGGGATGATGCAGGAAAGCCAAGACGTCACCTAATGCAGCCGGCAAAGACACTTCTGGACTTAACCTGCCAGCTAATCCGCTCAAAGATCCCAAAAAGCCACAGGAGACGGGTATCTGAGGACCGGGGAGGATGGGGTTTACGGGTCCAGATGCAGATGGAGATCCTGTGAGCTTTAAGCCTGGCTATTAGGCTACCTAATGACTTGCATCCCCGACGAACAATCCCACGGCTGCCGTCGAGGATGGGATGGCGTCAGCGGCAGGGCATGTTAAGAAGGGAACGGGGGTACGTTAAATGGCATCTGCTGACCGGAATGCCACCGCGTCCAATTGCGTCCCTCACCGTATCCAACTGGCAGCAAAATCCTCCAGGTGCAGTCCAGGTTGCCGGGGTAGTTACCGGGAAACCCAGGGCTCAGTATGACACCGCTCAGGTCGCGGAGAGTCCCCCCGCACCGCGCTGGAACGAGGAAGACTGTTAGATTCTAGGGCAGAAACAAACTCCATTACGTCACGGGCACAGAGAGTACCCCACTAGCTACATGGGCACAGATGGTACCCAGCCAGATTCATGGGCAGCGGTGGGCTTGGAATAGGCCACTCAAGCTGACACGGAGATGGTTACCGATGCAGAGAGGAGACGGGTAGTTCCACCGCCGCACGGTTCCAGGCATGCAGGATATGTGGGAGTGGCCCTGGAAAAGAAACATGTAAAGACCCAGGGAGCCATGTTGACCCTCAGGAACGAGGCCGCGTTAGAGGGGAATACACGCCAGCGGCGACTGCAGTCAGACAGACGTGAAGGCACTCACCTGAAGCACGTAGCCCGGCTCACAGCTGAATGACACCACCTCGTTCACCATGTACCTGTCGCCCACCTTTATCCCATTGGCGGGAACCAGCGGCTCAGGGCATGTCGTGAGACCCACCGCTACATTCATCAGGGAGACAAGGGAAGCTTCGCTGTGAATCAAATCACCTATTTCTTTTTTTTTTTTAACACAGATTTAGGCTGCAAAATTTTGCACCGTAACAGATGTGGAGAGGCGGTTGCTATGGCTACAGCTTTGTCAAGCGAGTAGGGAGAAAACTGGGACTGGTACCATGGCAGCTAACCGTGTGTTTGTGTGTGTGTGTGTGTGTGTGCCATCAGAGTGCGTATGATTCTGTGAGATGACCTCATGTAATGATGCGTGCTTTGATGTCCCACAACATCAGGGCAGTTTAGCAGGTAAATAAATGCAAAAAAAAAAAAAAAAAAGAAACATTCTTGATAGCTTCTAAATATTTACAAATTGGCCGTATGTAGAAATGGCATTGCCGTGCGTGGAAGAAGGCATGACGTGACCGGGTAAGTAATTTGCTGATCGACTCAAAATAACGTTCTGGAGCGTGACGGAAGAGGCAGAGTTGCGGAAAACAAGCGAGGTCGTTCTCGCCGCCGAAACCTTCCTGGCTCATATACCACAACCTCAACAGTACTTTATTTAATAAGTACTGGCATTACTAATGCTTTCAGCTGTTCCATTTTTATAAAAGACCGATATATGGACGGGTGCGGCGTATTTGCAATTGCACACAATGACAAACGAGTTTTTTTTGTTCTTCCCTGGTTCCCTAGTTCGAACTCCATTTCCCATAAGGCAGCTGAGTATAGCCCGCTAAAATGAGAACGGCACGCGAGAGGATACGGTTACGCGGTCTTCGGTTTACTGGACGTTCGCGGGCCTCGGAGCACCCTGCTTTGCTTTGGTATGAATCAGACGGGACCTCAGACTCCTGTCCGTCGTGAGACCGTGGAAATGGGCAGCTACCTACCCATAGGCCCGACTCACATAAAAAGACATAAGGGGAAGAGACACAGAGCACATCTCCCACATTTCACCGCCAAGGCCACATTACTCCCTCTCCTCTCTCTGCATTCGCCCACAAACGACGACCTGTCTTCCAGCCACGAGACCCCTGCCAAGTGCTGGAACCTATGGACATTTCCGCAGCACTGCAAGCTGTCCAACGTCGGCGACTCCCTGAATATTCGTGAGATTTTGGACCCCCCAGCCAAGTTGCTGCTTCTCTTGGTGCTTCATACTTGGAGCCATAAAACTCGACGGATTGAATCGTTGTGGGTTATCATACTTGCGGAGTTCTGCCGAACAAACCTGAAGCTGACTGGTAGACCATGAAAAACGAGGAAGATTGAAAAAGTAGTATTGTGCAAAAACGAGATTCAGCTAATGTAGCGACGAGAGGCCCTAAGCTGTACTTCTCAAAGAGTTGTGCTGAGTTTTAATGCAGCACGTTGCTGTCTAAGCCATTACACGCTTTTGCCAGTTCCCGCTTTGGCCACATCTTCAATAAGCATATTCATCTCCCCTCCTCTTGTCCAGCTATTCACTCGTCACTTATTTTGATCAATATCGCTTGTAACTCCAAATCTTCCTTCTCGACACTCACATTACACGTATCAACCATTTTCGAGAGTTTTTCCCAAAGTGCTGATCGATGAAACGCCACGGACCCAGCATCTCTGCGACGATAAATGATAAAGGAGACGGGGAAATAATAAAATGCCACTCAGCGTTCAGATGTTATTGGGGAATAAGTTTTGGATTACCTTCAGGGTAGACTTTCGGGGTACTTAAAAAAGTGTGGAGTTAACCTTCCCTGAAAGCCAACAGGAAACGGGCCTTAATATATGCCTGACCTTTTGTATATCAGCTTGCTTTGGAAGCAGCAAATAAACGCAATTCTCCATGGCAGAAAGTGGCAATCCTCTTACTTGAAACCCCATGGCATTTCACACCAAGCATGCAGATTTAAGAATGGATAAAAAGCAGCAGAAGGCACGGCGGAACGTTCTGGATGAGTGTGGCCTGAGGAGTAATCAGTAATACTGTATAGGACTCGTTAAAGATTCATTCATTCCCTGCTGATTCCTCTGCTGACTCATAATCACAGATTTGTAGCTTCCTACTTCTTTGTTCCAAACACAACTGATCCTGAAAAGAGCCAAGATTTATTTTTACACTGAGGAAAGTCCACCGAATGAATTCAGTTGATGTTTCCAGGCCGTTTCTATTTGCCTTCACCGCCACACAGATCAGGTGTCATCAGTCTGCCAGTACGTAGGCTCCGCCACCCCAGCCGGGGGTCCGGAAACCTTCGAGAGGGAGTCCGTGTGCTGTTTATGTGGAACCGTGGTACCCACGGATGACCTTTGACCCTAATGTTAACGAGAATCAAATGTTTAATCCGAAATCTAACGCCACCTAAGCACAGATTCCCACCCACACACAGATCAAAACGATTTTTCTTTATGTTTCACGCTGCCGGAGAAAGCGGCAAAACGCAAAACGTAGCGATATCGATTAGCTTAACCGATGAGTCATCACGGTGTAAAATACAAGACTGACGTGTCAGTGA
Organism: Gymnarchus niloticus; assembly: GCA_009936485.2. NCBI lineage: Eukaryota > Metazoa > Chordata > Actinopteri > Osteoglossiformes > Gymnarchidae > Gymnarchus > Gymnarchus niloticus. The sequence goes on from JAACJT020000052.1 coordinate 225,801, forward strand.
ATTTAATAGCTGGATGCCAGTCAGAGGCAGCCATATTACCTGTAGACCCTGTGGTAGCATCCCAGATGACATTTCCCTTATACTCATAAATGCTGGAGGGTTTTAAAGCTTTGAAAAGCTTTTGATACAGAATTGGGAACTGACAGGGTCATATCGTTTGAGAGCCATATTGTGTCTCTCATAAAGTGTATTAATACTCGAACGTCTCTGAAAGCCTTGAGATTGCAGGTATTTTCGCCTCGGCACTGCAGGATTCTCTAACAATTCTCAGACTAAATCGAGGGAATTCCGTCATTTTATGCGATATGAGTGTCTCGGCACCCTTTTGGTGTGCGGTGTCATATTCTTAAATGCGTTTTCTCTCTACGCTCAACGGTCCATCACTGAGTACACAACGCATAAGGACCCGTGGACAGACACCCGCTGGATGAATGAAAACGAGGACGCATAAAAAAAGCCATTGTCATTTCCGGGCGCTGTTGGAAGGGAGGCTCAGAAAGAGGCTTGCTGATGTAGCCACAGCGCGGTACGCACGAGGGAAACGGCTCCGAGGCCTTGGGGTTAATAGACGGAAACAGGCCTTGGTATGACCACCACGGGGTCTCGCTCCATTGGCTCGTCTGACGTTACCAGAGAATCGGTGAGGGTAGGCATCCCTGTCTGGCTGCACAGAGGCAGCATTAAGATCATCAAAGGAGAATCTGGCGCTGAGATCCAACGGTTCCCCTCCAAAGGTGTGCTCATTTTACTTCCTGTCACAAATCCAGAATGTCACAAAACGACTGTTCTTTTTCCTACAGAGTGCCACTGCGGCGGTGTGCAGGTAAGCATGAAGACCGTGAAACGTGGAAGTGTCCGCCATCTACGTCCGTCATGCTTAAGCAGGTCCAGGTGCGAGCTCTTACTGCCGTGTAACACGGATCCATTCCCAGTGTTCAGAGATCCCATTTTATCACTGCTGAAATCGTTTGTGAGACCTCCTAACCTACTGCTCAACCAGCTCTGCCTTTGAGAAGGATGGGTTGCAGTTGATTGAGACACCATCTGCAGCCAGGAAGCTCAAATTACTATTGAACGGCAGAGGGGACAAAGACAGTCATGACACTTTAAACTCTGCTTCAAACTCAAATGCGCTATTGCCCAATAGTCACCATCTCTACACTTTGAACCTTCTTAAAAATAGAGTAGGGTTTCCAACAAGCTTCTTAAGCTCTTAACAAACAATGACCCTTTCTCGAGGACGTCATTAAAACACGTTCACCTCAGCTTCAAGAGCCACGCCAATGCACACCGAGGTACTTCAGACAGCCCGGTGTGCCGCAAAGCTCAGCACGATATCTGGCGAGAGGTACTTCTGCATTCGAACGCGATGCAATCAGTTGCAGTTTCCAGTTATGAGCAGCTGGATGTCAGTGGAGAGGTAAGGAGCAGATCTAAATCTTGTAATATGTTCACAACAGCATTGGACATCAGAAACGTTTTCCATCTCGTGTGTCTGACCAACAAATGTCCACCAGTTATTCATCTGGAAGAAAACGGGCAACGTTCCTCCCTCGGATGCAGGATGAAAGGCGGAGATGGCACAGATATGACGAAGCTCGGGCTCACTTTTGTACTCCAGGTGAAACCCGGCGGCAACCACGCTGATGTCGGTATGGAAATGTAGGTAGAGCTGGTTGGAGGTGCTGTTGAGCAGGGCGGGAGCTGTGGTTCCTGTGAAAGAACACAAACAGAGCATGTCAGCAGGAGGCCACGAGAACACAGGCGTGTACTCGAGCCAACGGATCAATACATCGCGTGCGCGCACACACACACACACACGTCGGCTTTCTGACAAGAACGGAGATGTAGGGCAAACAGGAAGGCTATCCTTCAACCATGACTGGATTGGAGGCTTGCACGTCAAAGCCGCAGATTAATCAAATATCACTCAAAGCCCAGGATTTCTGCTTTCCATCACACTTCTCTGGTCATCTCTCCCCATCACTTCCCGTCCTCATCCCCGCTCTTGCTAACTCTTCGTACGTAGCTCACATCGTGTCTGAACTGTTGAGGTCGACCCTGCAGAAAGCGCATCCGACACGTTTCACGGTCTCTTTACGAAAAAGATACCCTCATCCTCGACGCTTCACTAAGAGCCGCTGACGGCACAGACTGTATCAGTTAACATCAGACATAAACACCGCAGTAATAAACAGACACAGAAACAGTCTTTCCATTCTTACGAGTAAAATATATCAAGCAGTGCATTCAATGTCACATAAACTCATCAGCAGAAGAGAAAAGTTAAAAAATCTAGAATGTGAGTTAAAGGTGGGCATTAACAGCAGGGTAATGCAGTTCCGTTACTCCAGTGTTTATTATCCAGGGCCATAAAAACACATTTTATAAGGCAGCCATCATGTCTCTCTTCCCTGAAGGGCTGTTTACTTTGTTTGTCAGCTGGGTCAGTTTGACTGTTGTAATATGTAAACCTTAATATAATTCTGTTCAAGGCAAAGATGACACAGTCAACAGAAGGTACTTCTGTAGGAGTTCCCTTCCTTGCAAAAAGGTCGTACGTTTGGAGGTCATCCAGTTGAAATAAAGGAAAATTAAGGGGGGGCTTTGAAATTGTTGCAGGCATTTGTTGTCAAAGGTTGCCACTGGCCCACTGAGTAACTTGCATGCCCTTGGAGTAACTTTAAGCTGTTATTTGCAATGCATACTGTCATCATTTCCATTTATAAAGAACTTAATCTAAAGGTCCTTAATGTTGGATGACATTTATGTTTATGGGATTCTGAAAAATAATGGAACTTCCATCCTGTAAATAAACTGAAAAGAGCCTTAGACTGGTCTCTGCTGTTGTACCGTTGGGAAAATTTCTGAATCGCTACCGGCAAATTTAGACGGTGAGAACGGAAGGTCATCTCCACCCAAGCCTGCCAAGTCTTTTGACAGTGCTTCTAAGAAAACAGGAAGTGGATGTGGCATATACAGGAAGTGACACGGGGGACAGAAAGTCAGGACGTTAGGAATCAGAGGCGAAAACAAAACACTTTTTTTTTTACAGAAGGTTCTACAGAGAAATGAAGGAGAATGCACTCTGAGCTGTCTCCCTGTGGGATTGTAGATCTCGCTTAGCTTGTTCATTTGATTATTTTAAGATGATGCAGCACGTATACACGCTTTCCCGTGCCATTTGAAATGCACAGAGGTACATATCACAGCTGTGCGTCAAACCGGCTGTGGACAGCTGAATCCGTGATTCTACAAACGGTCCCGTGAGATCAATAAACTCTACAAACGCACCACTCTTACACCACAAAATAAATACATATTATATGTCTTATGTATTAAAAATGCTAAGAATACATTTGTTTAATTATTTTTCATATTCTCTACAAACATATAAAAATTTATTGCCCTTGTAATTCAAGGAAGGCTGCTGTCTTAGGCATGTGGTTTCAAAACAGAATTACCTTGATTAAACTAATTAATATATGCAAATAAAGGACAATTAATCTTTGGGCGAGGATAATTTACATTAAGGTCTGCACTGCTGGACTGATGGATCATCCATTTTTTCAAAGGTCCCCTTAGGAGCTGTGCTTAAATAAATCAATTTTCCAAAAGTCATACGACTGTAAGGGGGATCGCTTTACCGCCCTCCACGACAGATGTGAGTAATTCTTGTTTCTGGTTGTTCATTTGCAGTTCTTGTTAAAAACCATAAATAAGGATTAAGTCTGTCCTCAGTTGTCGTACAGATGTCTCAAGTGGAGGAAAAGGTTTGGTGAGCTGGTATCCAAGCACGGTTAATCTCGCGTGCTTCATGACGTAACGAGGAGAACGCGAGAGGGAGACGAGGCGAGTCATGTGACAGGCTAATTAGCGGCAGGATAGCAAAGGGAGCCACGGCTCATAGAGCGAGGAAATGTCTTTCTGGCTGAGGGAAGGAGTCACCACACCGGCAAGGAGAATAAACCCTTAACCATTAACCGTCTGTCCGCAGCCGAATGTCACCGTGGACCTAAATGTTATACCATGCACAACAAGGTAGATTAAACATGGGGGCTGCTGGGTTACTTCATCAGAACGTAATATTCTATGAGGGGCGCAGTAAAAGAAAAGCAAGCCAGGGTGAGGCCGTGATCTGCCTCGAGCCTCATCTGCTTCCCCGTGCGTCTGACCTCAGCTCTGCGTCTGAGCTGGGCGTCGAGTTCATTACGAGGCCGTTGGAGGAATCGCTTTCGGCAGGACTGTGAAAGCCTAGTTTCTGGGGAGGTTATGCACCCCCCTCGCTCCCCACTCCTCATCACCAAGCCCCCCCGGTTCCAGCAATCGCAGTGGGAGGCCAGTACTACAAACAAGTCAGAGGCATTGCTAGGTTTAGCAAAAAAACCGGACCCACTCTTTCTGGGTGCTGAAACCCATTTAAAGCTCATCTCGCTCTTTCATCAGTCACACTGAGGAATGTTCCCAACGTTTTTTCTTCTATGAGGTTTTAGGAGCAGAAGCGAAATAAGTCGATATAAAAACAGACACGGGTAGAGATATTCTCCCTGTTTTCTAAGTCCTGACATTATGCTGGTTTCTTGCAAGTAGAAAAGCAACCCTTTCCAATTTTATGTTTCGAGTTCTTGAGTAACCGTGGTGTTGTTGGGTGTAGGAAGAAACCAGCCAAAACCAGAACGAGGGATGAGCGTGTCCTTGACTCACGGCGAACGGTGAGAACGGTTTCGCGGCCATGTCAGCCAATCGGGAGCCCCCACCAAGCATGCGTGCCACTGCCATCAGAATGTGTACCCTTAGCAGAAAAGTATCTTGGAAGTCGGGGCGTGAATTTCGTGGTACGCGGATGTTGCATTCTGGAAATCGTGCTCCTTTGATTCACAGGGATACCGCGGAGGAGGACCCCAGCCGCGGAGTGGATCTCGAGAGGCCGATGCCTCACGCAGCACGTGTGCACGCCTCCAGGACAAGAGCCGGGCAGAGAGACGGGTCCCGTGGTCTCCCCGGCACGGGGCCTCGGTGAATCCGAGCAGAGAAGTCAGTGGGTGCGAATGCGTTTCATGTTGGAGTTGAAACATTAATCCCGTATCTAATCCACCTACACAGTGTACGCTTTCGGATAATTACATCATACTCTAAACGCTCTGGTCCGAAGCTCCTCGCTCAGGGTCTGTAGGTTTTCAAGTCAAAGGTGGCCAAGTGAGGAAGGAACAGATTATGTTATAGGTGGGGGGTACCCACTAAATCGCAGCCCACCTGAAAAACTCCCCAATTTGGGTGCAGTCAAGTCTCCCCCGTCGTAGATTTCCAGCGAGTCCCAGTTGTGTTCTGTTGCGAAGCTCATCACTTGGATCTGAAAAGGACACCCGTCCGCGTCAAAGTAACGCCGATGACGGGCAAGGGCCCAGACCGGGCCCCGCCCAAACACATGTGCGGGGGACGACGCTGAGAAAACACACCGTCCATTCTCACACTGCCGATAGGCATTTTCAGCAGAATCGGTAGCTCATTCTAGACTCTAAATCACCTATAATGCAATTTGATGGTTATTATCCCATACAATGCTGTCCATTTCCAGTAACATATAACACAGAAAATTACAGTCTGCCTCCGGGCCAATTACAGAAGAAGTGTAATAAATGATTCTTTCATCTGTGACTGACTACATTATCTCATAATTGTTACAATTCGAACATGAACAAAGTAAGATCCGTAACATAAACAAGAAATATGGTCGTGACAGTGATTTAATCGAGGGAGAAGAGAAGGGAAATGTATTTATAATATATGCATGCCCCCCTATTGTTTTTTGATGAGGGAGAAACAAAGTTTTTTAATTATGCATTTCTATTCCTGCCCCGCCCTTCTAGCCCCGCCCCCGCAGTGCCGGGTCTTCACCTGGATCCCGGCTCCCTCGGTGACACTGATCCTCCAGACACAGTTCAAGCTGTTCCCATACGGTTCCGGGTACCCAGGTGACAGGATGGTGCCCCTCCTCTCGGTCAGGTTTCCGCTGCACGGCACTGTCAAGAAACGCGGGGGAGGGATGAAAGGCTCGACGAGGGCGTGACGGGCTTCGGCCGCCGGTCCGCCGCCCTTGGACAGCATCAATCTTTGAATAACGGAGAGGCTGAGCAGCGCTAGGGTCCTGCTCACGTACAAATCCACGTGGAGCAATGCGGCAAACTTAAGAGCCAGGCTGACACGCCTCGGGCTGTTTTTCAGAATTATTGTTCATCCATGATGATCTTTAATAAAGTCGACCTTGGAAGTCTGGAGAATCTCCGGTGAGCAGAGCTAAGAGATTCTGCATTTTGGAGTGGAACTTGAAAAAGGTCTTTGGTGAGAGGTCAGCGACGGGAGTAGGACACGTTCAGGAGTGACCATGGGCTTCTGACAGTAGCCAGATGTCCTGGTGTCTACACCTCATGTTCCTGTTTCTTCATTACCGTAAGATCAACAGTCTCTGTCTAAGAAACGATTACCACTGCCCAAATATCGATAAACATACTCATTTAAATGCAATTCATATTCCCCTTCGATCAGTCAGCTGGAGAAGCGTGTAAACACTCCTGATACCTGAGATTAAGTGAAAAATAAACACTGCCCCATGGAGAGTCTCGGGACTTGGACATTGCTGACCACAGCTTAAAGCCAAAGCCTTACAATTCTGAAGAGAATCCTTCCATAGGGTGCTGGTTAACTGGCTAATTATACTGGAAATGACGCCATAGTGTTTGGACTCACCAATACAGATGGGCACGGAGTCATTCCACTGGGCCAGGGCATTGGGGACAGCGTGACACTTTATCGCTCTAGATCCCTGCAGCAGGTACCCGGGGTTGCACTCGAAGCGGACGACAGATCCAGCAGAGAACTCCGAGCCGATCCGTCGCCCGTACCGCGGCTCCGGCACGGAGCTGCACTGGGTGTCGCTGGTGCGTGGGACAGCTGCACAGAGAAGCCGTCGACAGGTGGTGACACACGGTACACGCTGAGTCGGTACAATGTGCTCACCGCTGCCGGCTCAATGGGCATCTAAGGAGCATGGTTCACTGGGTAAGCACGCTCTGCAGCTAAAAAGCCAGTTCTGTGCACGTCAAACTGATCTCTCTGCAGCTAAAAAGCCAGTTCTGAGCACGTCAAACTGATCTCTCTGCAGCTAAAAAGC
>JAACJT020000052.1:242296-252395 GCA_009936485.2 Gymnarchus niloticus
ATTAAAACACTGACCTGCTCACCTTTGGCTACTGGGTGTTTGTGGGGGGGGGGGGGGGCGACGCGGGTTTAGCACCACCCTTTCCATCACGGGCGGGGGGCGCCAAAGTCCCCCCCCCCCGCCCCCCAACCCCCCCCCCCCCCCCCCCCATTCACGAGAGCACAACGACAGATGTGCCACCACCTGGATCTGTGGCAGGAGGGTGTTGGAGAGGAAGAGAGGGAAGGAGGCAGTGCTGGGCCCAGAGAGGCCAGCAGACACTCCACCCCGTGTGTCTGAGCTCTGCCATGGTGTAATGTCCCACTCTGTCCTCAGTGGGGCGCTACACCACCGTCCTTCCCCCGCCCCCCTCAACCTTCCTTTCTATTTACAGTCAAGGAGGATTCCTCATTCAAGTGCACTGAGACAGTCTTTTAGTTACCATGGAAACGAATAAAAAGACCTGTTTGGAGTGAGCCGGTTGGGGGGGGGGCGGCGGGGAGTATCCTTTATTATTTAAAGGGATCTCAGCCCTTTATAATTAGTTTTGTCTAAAAGCTCCAGAAAGTACCTTGAAAGCACGAGTATTCCGGAGGCTTCGGCTGGCTGCAGATCGCTGGCGTGTAAATTGCCAGCACACGCAGACGAGGCCGTCGTCCATCCCTGGCACTCGGGGCACCCCCCGCCTCACACGTCGGCCACTTTGACACAAGTTTAGCATTCAGGCCGAGTCTCCTGGCCGTCTCTCTGGATCCACACAGCGGGATCCAGGTGCCCCTGCGCTTCCTTCCCACAGGCTCCGTGGCCCGCCCTCTGCCAGACCAGAACAAACTTTGCTTTGTCCTTTCTGTTCCCATGCCAGTGTTCCTCCTCTTCAGGCCGGCTCGAACCCACAACGCCATCTCTCACCGCTAATCGGTACCGTCTCCTCCGGCATCTCTAATCGAGCCGCACAGACCTGAGTTATCATGTGTGCTACATACAGACGGAAGCTTCCGTGTCGGGGAAGCGTGTGGATTCCGTGCTGCATTTCAGTGCACGGATTGTCTAGGTGTTTATACGCGTCTTACACCCGTGTGTCTCTGCATCTGACTTCACGTTCGGATGTGTTTTGATCGCACTCCAGCTGTGTGTTTTGGGCCAGGGTTTGGATTAGGCCCAGGAACGCGGCCCCCACAAACCCCCCTCCCCTCCCCAAGCCTGACGCTGTGATTTCTGCCCAGAGACCACAGCGAGTCTCTCGCCGTGCTACCGGAAGGAGCCGCTCTCCACGGTGACGACAGCACGGGTGAGCAGCGCGAGGATTTTGGGGGAAACAGAACGAGAAATTCAGCTGTGAAAAGGCGGGCTGTGCTTTCCTGCCTTCGACTCTCGCGGCAATCGCCAGTGCTGCCTGCCGGCGGCTTCCCCCAGCAGCATGGTACAACCTTCCCGATTAAGTCTGAGGCATACTCCATCACTTATTTTTAGGAAGAAACAGAGGGTTATTAAGCAGCAGGGTGAGCGGCCCCATCATCGGGAAATGCTTTGATGCTCAGGAAGTGGGTAAAACGAGGCTTTTGAGTTCGTGTTAATCCGCGACGACCTTTTGGGCAAAAATCTCATCAGCCCGGATACCTCGGCTACCCTTTAGTGCTTCGGAAGCCTGCAAATACAATCTAGCCACCAAGTACCAGAGCCTGTTTATCTGGTCATGGTTACAGAGATCCAGAAGGGGGCGGAGTCAGCCTCCAACACACACACACACACACACACACACACACACACACACACACACACACACACACACACACACACACACGTCAGGGCTGCAACGAGGCTACGTGCTGACGTAGTGATTCTTCCATACTTAAACAATGTCGGATGTTAGCTATCCTTCTACATGCTTTGGTATACCCTTACAAGGCTGCAGCCAGTGAAGAGAAAGGGAATTTGTGGCATCGATGCAGCATCAATCCCTTAAGCTTTCTTTCACGTGTGTCGCTGTTGCTAAGTGGCAGCTCTTTAGGAGCTGAGAAGCAGCCCTCTTGCAGATATGTCTAAGTGCTTTACAGCGGCAGTAAAACAAATCAGCATGCGAGGATATGTACCCCCTCAGCCCCCAAACCCCAGAGGAAGCTGTGAACAAACACTCAGCTCAGGGTCGAGGCCAGCGTCCAGGCACGGACTAGCCTAAACACACTGTGCTGGGCTGTAATGTGCGTGAGTGGCGTTAGAAAACGAGCAATTAGCTTAAATTCATTTGTCAGAGTTAACAGGAAATGCATATTCAGTAGATGCAAAAAACATCCAGTTGATTGCACTGTGTTTTGTCGGCAAGATTTACACTCGTGTGAAGATAAGCGATGCTCTACTCAGGTAAAATGGTGACTTCATATATGAACTCATTTCCTATAGGTGTATACTGGTTTAATGACTGTGTATAAGGGTTTAATGACTGCGTATACTGGTTTAATGACTGCGTATAAGGGTTTAATGACTGCGTATAAGGGTTTAATGACTGCACATACTGGTTTAATGACTGCGTATACTGGTTCAATGACTGCGTATACTGGTTCAATGACTGCGTATACTGGTTTAATGACTGTGTATAAGGGTTTAATGACTGTGTATAGGGGTTTAATGAGTGTGTATACTGGTTTAATGACTGCATATAAGGGTTTAATGACTGTATACTGGTTTGATGACTGTGTATAGGGGTTTAATGAGTGTGTATACTGGTTTAATGACTGTGTATAAGGGTTTAATGACTGTGTACTGGTTTAATGACTGTGTATAGGGGTTTAATGACTGTGTACTGGTTTAATGACTGTGTATAGGGGTTTAATGAGTGTGTATACTGGTTTAATGACTGTGTATAAGGGCTTAATGACTGTGTACTGGTTTAATGACTGTGTATAGGGGTTTAATGACTGTGTACTGGTTTAATGACTGTGTATAAGGGTTTAATGACTGTGTACTGGTTTAATGACTGTGTATAGGGGTTTAATGAGTGTGTATACTGGTTTAATGACTGTGTATAAGGGCTTAATGACTGCGTATATCAGTTAATTCATTGTGTATACTTGGTTATTGACTATGCATACTGAGTTAATGGCTATATTCTGGATTATTGACTGTATATACTAATTTCCTGATTGTGTATGTGGTTTATTAACTTTGTATATTTGGTTGACTGTTTGTACTTGGCTATTGACTTTATGGTAAAAAAATAAATCCTGTGAATAAATTAACTGACTTTTGCTGTGCAACGCAAACATGAGATTTGCAGGATTCAGCAGTGAAGCTGTGTAAGTTTGTCCCAAAATGCATCACAGGGAACACGTAGAAAGACATTATGGAGGGAGGGCAGGCTTCATTCACGCACCGGGCCATGCCGGGACTGGTCGTCTATGAGGGAACAGCAGGTACATGAAAGCAGGTGCATAAAACTGCATGACAAGGGGGTCAGGCGAGAGGCAAACTCCCTCCCCCTCCCACCCCCACCACTTCCGACAAATTTTGCCAGTCAGGGCTGTGCGCAACAGATGGGCAGAGTGGCTGATGATTGTCAGAGCCCAAACCACTCAAGAGCAGAGCAGACTGAGCCCGGCTCTCTGAAAGCCCCACTCCGGCCTGTCTCATCTACTGCCTGACTGGACAGGCAGAACCCCGTGAAAACAGGCCCACCGTGGTCAGTGACACTGAAGATAACAGTAAATCATTCAAAGCCAAATCTGCCTCTGCTTTCACAGTGGAAAATAGAGGTGATACCAGCTCTAGGTGAAAGCCATTAACCCTACTTGTTAGACTTTTAAATGTTTCTCTACTTTCGGTAAGGCAGCCAGAGTACAAGCATGCCTGCCGGCCAAAGCTTTCCTCAGCGAAACAGCTGAATGATTTGGAAGGAAGGAACTCCAGGTGGGCTTTTCTGGAAGCAGCTGAGTTACTGGTACACGTCCTTAACTGAGACGCCACCTACTGACCGCATCGTTTAAAGCCTTCACCTTTACACGTAGGCAGAGCCTTGTCCCACGCAGGCTTCCCGTCAGCCCCTATGACACAGGTGATGGTGGTCAGGCCGAGCGCCGTGTAGCCGGAGTCGCACTGGTAGGTCACCGTGGAGCCAAGTTTGAAGTCGGACCCGAGACGGGTGCCGTTCATGATGTTTCCGGGGTCGAAACACGCCTCCCGCGGCTTTTCTGTGTTCGGAGCCAGGGAAAGATAAACAGACCAATTAGAAAACAGGCAGATAAGACGCTGTGCTTCGAGACGATTAATCAGAGCCATCTCTGGACATAACCAATGTACTCGTAAATCAGATTCTAAAAAAGAGTGTTGGCTGGAAGAACCAGCACAGCAGAGCAAAGCTCAAGGTAGTGAATATCTGTCACAGGGCCACACCCCCAGGAACACTACACTGCACTGCAAAGACCCACAAAACCTATGCTATTATATAACAGGAGTGTCCCCATTTGCTATCCCTCAGTACCAGTGCATTCTGGGAATTGGAGGCAGGGAGGTCTCCAAGCCTTGGACAGCAGTATCATTGCATTCCCAAGCCAATTCAGCTAGGAGCTCTCTGTCATACCGGCTAGAGCAATTAGCATCGTTGATCAATAGTGAAATGCACTTTCTACAGAGGCGAGGGGATTAAGCTTAGCATGGGAAAGCTGTTAAGTTGTCTTAAAGTTAGCCTTGGCATAGACTCTCAGGAAAATTAGAATACAGATTTCAGTATTCTGGGGAAATGGTGGGACTTAATGGTTTTAATCCTATTTTCAAAAGTCTGGCAGTGGAAACACAGTGGCATCTCAAAGCAGCTAACAATTAAACGTCACACCGCACTAAACTTAAATTTTATCTGGCCCCGGCATTAAACCAAATCTGGGACATAGTGAAATCATTCTGTCACCGCCACCGAGGTAGCCAGCGGGCATTTTCGCAACGGGATGCAGCCCTGGAATCCAGAGAAGGGCTTTAAGGAGAATCACAGACATCGAGCTGTTTGGTCTTAGTCAAGGTTTTCAATTCCGATGTGAACCTTGCATCGGCTAGTCTAAAAACGTGCGGCAAAATTCATTTAAAACTTATCGCAGTTAGACGGATGCAGATTGCAGAGCTGGAAATGGATATAAAAATATACAATGGGAACAGCTCTGAGTATCTGATGCAAAAAAAACAAATCTGAATAAGTGAGAATCCCTGAAGCTGGAGATTATTGCACACAAGGAGTAAAAAAAAAATATGATATATTCACATATAAGCCACATGTAGCTAAAACCGGTTTCTGTCTTGAACCATGTGAAGTTAATTAAGATGTGAAATGAAAGCTTCATTTTACTTTTCAGAGACAGAGGAGCGTGTTTAGGTTCCTAAGTCTGAGATAGCATTCTGGAAGTCAGAGCTCAGTTCTGCCCCAGTTCCCAGGAGAACGCCTGCTGTTAGCCCCCTGGGCAAGGTTCTGAGCTCTAGAAGATACCTCCCTCTGTACCAAGAAGCACAGGGCAAAACTGAAGGTGTCTTTCTCAGAAGTTTACTTTCCTTTCTCGGCTTTCTGCGCCGTGACGCAGGACCAGCGAGCCCCGATTACTCATGAATAATTTAGATCCACTGTATTTCCACAAGTCTTTCACAGCGCCTGACTCTAAGGTACAGCAGCCGTTCCCATCAAAAGGATCTGAATACCTAGTTCTGGGGGGTAGCTGGCTGCTGGGTCATACCTTTGTATTCAATGGCGAAGCCGGACATTCCCAGGGAGGCGTCGCTGCGGAATGCCAGGAACAGGCTGCTGCCACTACTCTCGATGCGCTCTGGTGCCTGGTTGCCCTGGAGACTGCTGATGAGCGGCCCATTGGAGTCCTCTCCCTCGTACACATGCAGGAAGTCATAGCTGGGCTCCATGTTAAAACTGGCCGCCAGGAAGGACGGGTGAACGGCGAGGGAGGCGGCAGGAGGCAGGGGGTAGGAGGAGAGAGATGATCACCAGGCTGAGACGCTTAGAGGGACCCGATACAAAAGGTGGTCTCAGGGGACGTAAAACTGCGTGTGTGAAAAGGGCGGCCTGCAGCACTGTTCTCGAGACCACCATAGTCTCGCATCTGTCTGTTTAGTAAGTTTAAGGATAAACTGTCATTAACCAGCGTTCATGCTACTTCAATATCGTTTACTCGCTTTCTGCCGTTCGCTCATGAGTAGGCCAAAACGTCTTCGCAGCCGCGGCATGACGTGACGCTAAGACGGTGGCCCTCTCCGAGATCGTGTGACACGTGGTCAGCCTCTGGCACCCGCCATTCGAGACGTACCTTTTAAAGATGAGGGCGATCACGAAATCGGGGTTGACTTTTATCCTCCAGTCACACTCCTTTCCGGGTGGGTACGGCTGAGGGTAGTTGGGTGAGAGGATCACCCCAGAGGGGCCTGTCACATTTCCTCCACAGGTGGCTGTCACAAAATAAAAAAGGGAGAAGATCATAATTACAAACAGCCTGGCAGGGCACCGAAGGCGGCATGGGCCGAACGTGCCCGTTTATCAAGCGCCAGCCGCCCCAGTTCGTAAAGCTTCCCCGAGTCACTGGCGAGAACTTCAAACGGACAACCCAGGGGCACAGAACAAAAGACGACACGTGGATCCGAGCCGTAAAATGCGGCGTGGAACCGTCGCCGTGGAACCGGGCGTACGTGTGAATACGATGCCACCAAATGACTCAAAACAGCTTTTAACGAAACGTGTAATTAAACCATAATGTAACTGAGATGGGGAATTATATCGATACGTGCCCAATTATGCTCTCTCTGCTTGTTTTTCATTACTGACCCTTAGTACCACCCAGAGGCACCAAAGATACCGGTTAATGGGCACCGACTTGGTTTATCTCCGTTTACTAGAGTAAAACTTTCCTCTTTCTGGTCGAAGGCTTTTCCGGTGTTTTCAAAAGAGATTTCGAGGTCCCGGCTCACTCTACTCTCTTAATTGATTTTGCTTTTTTGCTCACTTTCCTATGATTAGCACGATGCGTGCTGAGGTTTGAGCACGAAGCCCCTTCGCAATGCCTGCGCACGACGGCACATCGACTAAACCGCGGCACCTGATGAATAGCGGCGGGCACACAGATTAAATCCTGATGAGAAAAACACGATTAGGGGGCCCATTTCTCAGCCCGTGCGACGAAAATGAATTGAGAAGTTAATATACTCGATCAATTTGTCGCGATGAGGTGAATCCATCGAGTGATTTTCACGACGTTTCAATCTGCAAGGATCACCAGGTCCGCGGTGGGGACGGAGGAAGTGAATCCGATTGGCGTTACACACCATCTCCAGAGAGAGGGTCCTTGATGCGCCGAGAGAAATCGGCAGCATTCCGTCAAGAGGTGGAGGACACTTCTCCTTGCCGAGGGTTGCTCAGTAGGCAAGGCAGAGAAAACACCAGCAATGTCAATGGTGAGAGACGAGAAGTCTGGTTAACCGAGTCTGACAGAGCGTTGAAGCGTTAAAGCATTGGGCAAACAAATTCAGGTACCGCGTTTGTCCGAGGAAACAAACGTTGCAGCTGCTTGGTCGCTGTCTAAATCTCAGATGGAGAACAACGAACTACAAGAAGGAAGAGGAGGCTGACACATAGGGGGTCAGCTGACCCGAAGGTGAAGCTTTCGCTCGTGCACCCCGAAGAATGATCCGTCAACACGAACGTACCCCTGGAGGAGGGAGACATCCCCGACGGGACGTTAATGACGTCATCATGCCCCAACGTACCCACGCACAAGGGCGGGTCCGGCTGCCAGAAGAACCGGTTGTTAAACTGCACGCAGGTGATCCTGGCCACGCCCTGTAGCTGGTACCCGGGGTCGCACTGGAAGGTGATGGTGTCCCCGGGATGACGGCTGTCCCCGTACCGCGTGCCGTTCTGCGGTGTCCCCGGGTCGTTGCACGTCGTGGCTGTCGTGGCTGAAGGTAGAAAAGTAAACATCGTTATCTGTGTCATAACCAAAATGAATACGCACCAAATCATGCCAAATGCAGGTCGCTGCAATTAATCCCTCCTCTCATTTTAAGGCCTTTAAGATCAGAATTTGCGTTACAAAGGCTCCCTTCTCCGCTTCACTGGCGGTAAAACTGTCAAAAGGTGACAGAAACTTCGAGAAACACCCGGACGGTGGACAGCAGGAACGTGTAACGGGGGGTGGGCCGGGGCGGGGCCTACTGGAGAACTGGACGGAGAAGCCGGACTTGCTGATGAAGTAATCACTGTCGAACTGGAGGGTCAGGACGTTGAAGGTGCTGTGAACGTCTTCTGGGAGCGCGGAGCCACTCCACTCCCTCAGCAGAATGCCGCCCTCCACCGGGCCGTCCCACACCTTCAGGATGTCGTGAGCCACTTCCGTGTCAAAGACGATGAAGTGCAGGCTGGGAACGCAGACAGGGATGGGTGGCACGGATTTACGGGGGAATCACACAGAAATGTGCTGGCTTGGTGCACAAAGACCCCATTAACTGCTATCACATTTGAGATATTCACAGGAAAATAAACAGCATTTCATCAGACTTTGTAATGACCTTTAAACAGAATTCATATTACGTCCATTTCGTATTAAAAAGTGAGAGCCAAATGGCCTCCCTGGAGATATCGATACATTTATTTAGCATCTCCATCCTTTGGTCAGCAGGAAAGTGGCTGTTGTAGCGATCTCCTGTGAGCATAATCGCGGCATCTGTCCAGAGCCACAGTGACGGACCTACAGGATGCGATGCTAAACCGGAGCCTTCCCAGCGACACGGCCTAAGTTCATTTTCCGGTCAAGGGAATCTCCACCTGCCACCAAACCATGCCATCAAACGTGGTCAGTGGCTTTCCAGCCCCCGAGGGATTGGATGACGCCGATTAACCTGATAGTTTTGCCGGTGTCGGCTTCGATTGACCAGGTGCAATGAAGGTTGTTATCGTAGGGCGCCGGGTATCCCGGTGACAGTATCCGCCCTGACGTTGCCCCGGTGATGTGGCCTCCGCACTCAGCTAAAGATCACAGAAACATGGAAATTATATTAGCTCGACATGCTCAGTGATGTTCTTCTTTTCTGCTCAAACTGAGCCAATATCATATCTTTAGGTGGAAATCTAAGGTGGAGGGTCTTCTGCCCTGGGTCCTGATTGGGATACAGATGGGCAGATGGATAAAACTACCTTCTGTTTCTGCTCTCAGCCTGTGACTGCAGACCCTGCTGTCTGCTCAAGCCTACAGTAGTGGTAGTCCTGATCTGTATTCCCACCTTTCACTCGTGCCACTGCCGGAGCTTTTTTTCCCATTTTCGAAACAAGTCAGCCTCCCGTTCCCTCCTTCCATCCCCATTCACGTGGTTCTGTTCACCGCCCCAGCCAGAGAAACGTTATATAGTAAGCTTCAGACAGTCAACCCGCAGCTAGCTTCACCCTGGTTGGGACACGCTGCAGAGTTCCGATCTCGGACGTCACGTAAAGGTAGAACACCACGACTAAAGTGTGGCTCAAAAAAAAAAAAAAACGTGACTTCGGCGAGGTGATCAATCCTCCGAGTTGCCTTTCCTGGAGCTGCGGTGTGGGAAATTGTTTGCAATCACGTCTGGTTAATTAAGTAATAAGGCTGGAGAGGGAAAACAAGGCTATCCATCTACTGTCGCCATCGCACAAGGCCTAATGACATGGCAGGTAGCAGAAAGGCTCTTAAGAGTGAGGAATTGCTAAAGCTGTCTCAGTCCGCAAACGTACCTTAAGAACAGACACAATTTGTCCTCAGAAACAACACAAAGCATCATACAACTACATTCTCGAGTCAGGAAAATCTTTCATTTCCGAATACCAACGGTAAAAAGTATTCAGTTCTGCAAATACTTTAAAGGTATACTGTGTTAATATATCTGGCACGGCTGAGAGTAGTTCCAGGCAGCCTAAAAGTGAAACTCAAAAGACAGACATACATTGGTAGATGTAATTAATATGAATTAATATGTGGTAATATTAAAAAGCAGAGACATCACCCTGACAACCAAGGTCCGTATTGTTAACGCTATGGTTTTCCCAGTAGTAATGCATGGCTGTGAGAGCTGGACCATGAGGAAGGCTGAGCGCTGAAGAATCGATGCCTTTGAGCTATGGTGCTGGAGAAGA
>JAACJT020000052.1:252495-272905 GCA_009936485.2 Gymnarchus niloticus
ATACCTCCACACAATTTCCCACCCCCCCGGACAATCGAGCCCTGACCATCACGCCCACCTCAGACATACGACCGCCAACGACCCGCCCCGCGATCACTCCGCCCCTCGGACGTGATTTCCCCTGCCCCCCCCCTGTGCGGGTGATCCCTGCCCCCCTTTTTCCCCCCGCCCCCGGGTCTTTTCGGGCCCCCAGCGCGCCCCCCCCGCCGGCTCTTAAGAATCTTTCCCCCCCCCCCCCCCCCCCCATCACGTCCCCATGTCTCAGAGACGAGCTGTCCCCCAAAGACAATATCATCCTCCATTTTGGGTGCTCCATGCTAAACGTTTACATAACGTTGACGATGCGACCCAGCAATGGCGTGTAGCACGCGGGGGGCTGCTACTTGGCGGCGAGGGCGTGGCGACTCACTCTCGTAGCGGATCTGGAAGCCGACGCTGGAGCGGCTGTTGTCCGTGGTGAACAGCAGGAACATGTGATTGCCGGTGCTGATCAGGAAGTGGGGCGCCTGGGTCCCATGGTATTCCCCGATTAGAGGGGAGGAGCCAGACGGGCCGTCCCGGATTTCCAGGGTGTCATAATTAACCTCGGTCTGAAACCTACCGAAAGTGGACAATCTAAGTCAACACAGTTGGAAAGTTGACAGAAACACCATTTAAACCACTCCATCCATCCATCCATCCATCCATCCATCCATCCATCCACTCGTCCGTCCATCCATCCACCCGTCCGTCCATCCATCCATCCACCCATCCGTCCATCCATCCTCTCACTGCTTATTTTTGTCAGGGTCATGGATAAACTATTGTAATGCCATAAAATCCAAACAGGTACCTAACGACATTGATGATAAGTGCGTTGGCATTGATAGGTATCAACAAACCGGTCAAAGAAGATCTTAATGGCGTGGTCCCTCTGAGCCTCAATCACCCATTCACAGGTCAGGGAGTCCTTGTAGTATCCCGGCCAGCCAGGGGACAGCAGAATTCCCGTGGGGGCCGTCAAGTGTCCACCGCAGGGCGCTAGGAGAAACCAACGTAGAGATATGGGTTTGCAGACCATGTGGTGACTTCAGAGTAAGACTCAGAATCCCGTCACGTGACGCGCGTGTACTTTGGTGTTCAACCAAAAGCACCAGCGTACGTCAAATGGTGAAACGTAAAACTCTAAGTGTGTAATTATGCAAAGGACTTCAAATGAGAAAAGTTTGTAACAGCTAGCTTCAATATAAAAAAAAAAACATCTGTGCTCATACGAGGTCAAAGTTCCCAGCATTAACATTGACTTGTTGTAAATCTGCACTACGGCAAGTGAGCCCAGTTTGGCGTTGTTTTGGGCGGCTGGGGATTACCAGTTCAACTGAGACCGCGGCTGAAATAAACCGCTTTGAGCTTTAACAATAAGTCAATAATTAACCTTATTAATGGATACATAATGGCATCAATTATCGTTGGCATAATGCACTGCGTTTTTCAAATGAAGAAGAATTTGAGAAACAAATTCTATTTTAATCTTTATTTTTAGCATTGTAAAAGATTAAGGGGGACTGTTTAAAGGTATGTGTTTTGCAGCAGTTCCCACATGATAAAAAACATTTAATTAATGTGTATACGTTGTTGTTGTTTCTTTTTTCATTTTATTTTCATGTCCCCTGACTGTTGAAGATGGTGTTATCATGCCTGTTTTCCATTGCTGTTGTTTAATTCAAAAAATAAATGAATTAATGTGTATAATTCATTATAGTTCTGCCATGCTAGTTGTAAAGGCATTTTATATGTCACTTAGCAAGTGATGAGAAGCCACATATGTAATATTAAAGTGAGGGTGGTGCCTGGGCAGGGGGAGGGACTTCCTGCGTACCTTCACAGCGTGGCACGGCCGCGTTCCACACCACATTTCCGTCCTGGATCACGCAGGTGATGGCCTGGGAGCCATGTGTTTTGATGAAGCCCTCGTCGCAGGTGAACGACACCGAACTGCCCAGCAGAAAGCGGTCGCCATAGCGTTGCCCGTTGATGGGGATCCCCGGGTCGTGGCACTCATTGTGACCGAACGCTACCGGGAAAGGATTGGCCGACATTTCAGGAAGATGCTCTCCATTTCTCCCTCATCGGTCTAAAGTGCCGATCAATTCGGAAACGGTCTATCATTTAACATGACGCTCTTCCCAATTACTTTGCAATTACTTCTCTGTTTCTCAGCCACCCTATTCGGAAGGGGGTTATATAGAAATTGATTTGAACTGAATCTATTTTATATGAGTTAATTTAATAACCTGTTATTAATGACTAGCTTCCAGTTGTACATGAGCAAATTAAACAGCCCATTACCAGTTAAAACTGTACTGTACGTAATTCATACTCCATTCAAAACATACCATTCTGGCGCCCAGGCCACAAACCACGAGTCCCCAAGAATCTTAAATCCAGGACCACCGGACGTACATCCGTATCCGGAATAACACCCCTACCCCCAACCTCCGGATCATTGACCTTTACCCGTCACTTTCCGGCTTCAGAATGGGAACGTGTCCCTGTACCTTGGGGGGAGGGCCTCTCTGCCCTGGAGATAACCAGCCCGAACTGGAGACCGGAATACCCAGACCTAATTTCAGCTCACAGTAGCTTGAGCATAATTCCATTAACATCAGGCACACATGGACCACTGCTGAAATTGTGTCCGTGTCTCCTCTGAGGATGCTACAGAATTCTGTGTTATGGTAATGCCTTCATTTCATCCCAGGCTGACAAAAAATTTAAAAAAGTCTTTCCTATATCTGGAAGGCTGGAAATTGCATTATGGCTGTTTTTTTTTTTTTTATTTTCATATTTTATGTCCAGAGATAACAACAGGTGAAGCACTGGGGGTGAGCATTTGCATTAAAATGTAATAGAAATTATTTAAGCGGCAAAAAATGACCGAGACCTGTTTTGCTGTTTTGCTCTTCTAACACACTGCGGAGTTATGAGGACTTTGTTTGTAAAATGTAATTTGTTGATTAAAGACACGCTTTAGGGGCCATTATTTTTCCACTATCGTGGGGGCACTTTAGGGCAGCTGGGAAAACGATATTCATTGAGTCAGACGAGGTAAAGTCCGACTTAACCTCTCCTCTGTGTAATATTTCATGAAAGGCCACTCAGAGAGCACATTTGCCTGTGTAAGAACACCACAGTGGCAGTATTAGGGTTACAATCTTCAACATTATGGTATCTGCTAGCAACGTCAGACTGGAATCCAAACATACCTTCTCCTTTAGAATTCCTTGATTTAACATTCCATTTAAAATAATCTACTTAACATATCAATACTATAATTATATCATTACGTTCAAACTGCTTTTCCGGGTGAGGGTCACTATTAATGGTAGCTATGTTTCTCATGCATGATAAATTAAATATGTTACCCATAAAGGAACTAAGTTCTCCTTTCTCAGAAGGGTCCCAAAAGGAGTCATCAACCTTCACCATCATCTTGATATGCAAATGCCGACTTGGACTAACATGAATAAATGAAGTATTTTTCTGGCATGGTTGGGTGGACGTGCAGAAACCCGCAGGCGACGTGGTATTTACTCGTGTACGTGATATTGAATCCTCTCCCGGTGTTGGAATGGTCAGACTGGAACTCCAGCCTCATGATGTGGCCGTTGCTGGCGATCTGAGAGGGCACATCCTTCCCGGAGAAGGTGCCGAAGGTGCCGGGCTCTGGCATGCCGTCATCCTTCACCGTCAGATAGTCGAACTGGGGCTCCACATCGAAGTCACTGAAGATGAGGTGGATCCGGCTGCCCGGCTCTGCGATGATCAGCCACACACAGTTCATGTTGTTGCCGTACTCATCTGGGTAGTTTGGTGAGAGGATGATCCCAGACGGAGCAGTGAAGTTGAAGAAGCAGGAAACTATGGAAGAGGGCCGGAGGGTGAATTTAGGCAAGCTCAACGTCATGACATTGAACGCGTGACGGGGGCACTGTCCGATTGGCCGTTGGAGTTTTGGAGGACTCTTACAGACACAGCTGGGTTTGTTTCCAGACCACTGGTTGTTCTGCTGGCACGAGATGATCCTCTCTCCCACCAACTCAAAGGCTGCCTGGCACTCAAAGGTCAACACGTCTCCATGCAGGAACCTCGTCCCTGTCCGCTTGCCGTACGCCGGGATGCCAGGGTCTCCACAGCCTCCTTTATCGATTTCTAGAAACAGAACAAACAAACGTGTGGTCTCTATTTATCGGAAAATGTGGTCTAATTCGTTCAGTAATATGACGTACTAGATTGCTTAGAGTTCCATTGCGAATAGATGAATGTTACATGCAAATTCCATTGAAGTACTGATTTCACATCTCCCATTCTGGAGACACGCCTGAGACACGCAGACACACACATGTAGATGAGAGCGAAGCATAAAGCATTGATCGGGCATTAATGGGGCACCCCTGAAGCAGATTTTGAGGTTAAGGGCTTTGGTCAAGGACCCAATGATGATATGGTCAATCTGCTGGCTAGAAGATTCGAACCGGTGACCGTTTTGACAAGGGCAAAGATGTCTTAGCTACAGGGTAATATATAGCCCCAGTTTTACCGGTAGATTTGCTATCCACCCCCTACTAGGATACCACGTTGACATCTTTCATACCTCATTCTATTAAGCTAACACCTCAGATCTGAGTTTCCTACTCCTGTCTGCTAGTTGACATCTTTGATGAATTCTCAAAAGCACATCCTTTCGGAGGGACACTGCCGTCACTGAGCCTCAGGAATAACACTGACCGTCACCGTGATTAAAGCTCTCACACAAACCCGTTCTCTGTCATCAACTAATCTGGTGCTGGACAAGCCCATTGACACAAACATCTTGCTTCATTATACGAAGGCCTCAACTCCAAGCATTAAATACTGCTGAGGGACTGTAATATATTCCATAAAAATACACAGGCTACTTTTAGAAATAATATTTTAATGAGTGTAGTAATTCACTGATTCAAACACTCAAAATCATTCATTATAAGAGATTTACTCACTAATATACCAGAGTCCAGAAGTATTCACATTAAACCCTAAAAAAGGACAATAACCTTGCCCATGGACAATTTAAGATCAACTATTTAAAGCTCTCTCTACATTTACATGATCTTTTAATCATTTGTTGTTACATTTATATAAAAAAAAAAAAAAAATCAAAAGAAAATAGGATTAGCCAAACATGTGACCCTTAACAACCAATGGTGTGACAACACAACCCTTCCGGGTAGCCAGGGGACAATGTAGGCAAACAGCCCACGCTTACGAAGGTAATTGTCATGTAAATGACCTCGGTGACAGCTTGGCACCTGTGGCGTCACTGATCCAGCCAGGCAGTGGTCTGTGGCTAACCGGGTCTAATGCCTCCACTTCCATCACTCTTGGATTCTCCAGCCCCCGCGGGTAATTAGCTGCCGGTTAGAGGTGCCTGACTCGGCCCTTAACAGATGAGTGCGGGGCTCGTGGTGGGACACACGATCACCGTCAGCCGGTAACGGCGGCCAGTTTGAAAACCGTGCTGGAAGAACAATGGCGGGGCCGGTCACTTTTACCATAGGAACTCCTGCATGAAGGAGGACCCATCATCCCTGTAAATACCCCCCCGTTACTTTAACACAAACTGCACTGAAATACTAACCGAAATATTTAAAAACCTTACGCATTATGACATTACAACTGGCGAACATGTCATTGCCCGATCGAGGTTTTTACAACTGTACACGGTATTTACGAGACCGACTAACTCAACAGGTCAGGTGAAGCTCTATCTTCAAGGCCCCATGAAAGGGTCAATTCAATTTAATTCAATTCAATTTTATTTGCATAGTGCCTATAACAAGAAGCACTTTACGTCATCCTGGGCACAGGGTCCCCAGATAAGCCAAAGATGACAGCGGCAAGGAAAAACTTCTTCAGGAGGAAGAAACCTTGGGAGGAACCAGACTCAATGGAGAAGCCCATCCTCCTCAGGCCGGCACCAGGCAGGACAGGTTCATGAATACAATACAGTGAGCAACAATGAGGTAGAACAGTCAGATGGACTGATGAGGCAGTCAGGTGATCGAGGTAAAGAGCAACGAACTGCCTCATTTTGTGTCTGCTAGCACAAACCGACTATGAGTGACATCCAAGAAGCATAAACTGGCTTTGCCGAGGGTATTGGTGAGTAAATATAGCAGGGTGTGGTTTTATTTATCGCTTTATCCTAGAATAACTGAAGCTTTTGGACACCAGTGAATGTTGCCACAATGTTCACTGGAATTCCCTTGCTCAGGTGTCAATGGCTGACGTCAGCTTACGCAGAGATATACCCATATATATATATGGCCCAAATACCAAAAGATGTCAACTGCAGCGAGTGCTGATTTTATTCCATCTCTTCCCCACTGATAAACGGCACTGTGGTAGTCAGGATGAAGACCTCTCCAGTCGTCTTCCCAGAAAAGCTACTACCAGCATCCCCGGCAGATTTGTGGGGTAACCATGAAATTTGGCAGGGAGACCAGAGGGTCTGGTGTCCGATATCTCGCTGATAGAACGGCTCCAACTGTGTGCTAGGAAAACGTGTTTTTTTTTTTTTTTCTGTCAGAGTGGGAAAAAAATTAAAAACAGACGGTGGCTGTAACAGATGCTCTGAAACTGAGCCGAAGATGGAATCCAAACCCAGCTTGGTGACAAAATATTTGCGCTGATGACTCAATTTGAGAGTGGGTTTCATACCGCAGCGTCTGGGCAGAAGGACCTGGTACGTGGCATTTTGGACTGGAAAAATACTGTCCTGACAGCGCAGATACCAATCATTAGAAAAAGGATTTAAGAGGATATCTCGACACAATCCTTATTCTGCAATGATAGATTCCATGTATTGTAGCTTATTAGCAATGATAGCTTTATAACCTTAGCCTTCGCTAATTTACTGCATGACAGCCAGCAACCAGTCTATTATAAATGCGCTTCATCCGTTTCCTCGCCATATGTCGGGTCTGTCAGCAAGTCGTGATTCTCTTTCAGATTTATCCTGCCCTTGTTGTGGTGGATACAGGTTCCCTTGAAGGCGCTCTCGCTCCGAGGCGATGGCCCTAATGCGTCCCCGTTGCCGAGCTAGCTCCGACCAACTGCGCAGCGCGATCTGCTGACACTTCTGTTAAGACACGACCACACACTACAACCCTGAATTGTGAGGGTGGGGTGGGGGGGGAACAACAACAGGAGCTGGCACAAAATTCATCGGCCTTGCGTCTTTGCGAGGGACTGTCCAGAAGATCAATGTCACCGCAGAAGCGGTGAAATTTTAATGGCATGTTCAGGGAAAAGTTTGTTTTAATTTCACTGTCATTTTAAGGAGAAGAAATCAAATTGCTCTTGGATATGGCAGTGGTAAACACACCTGAAAAGACCCGAGTCTATCGAATGTACTATTATATCCATAAATGTATTGATTTTTATGTAATTATAGTAATAACACCGAGAAAAATTTAAGCAGTCATGTGCATACTGAAATGATTGGATCAATAGTAGAAAGTTGGTTTTTACGGGAAGAAAAGAATACCAAACTTTGAGAATAATTGTTTATGTGACGACTCATTACTCTGCCCTACAGGAAACCATAGTCACAGTGCTGGCAGTCCTGGTGAATCATATCTGAATCAAAGAGCCCAGCTTAGGGGAGAGGGTTAGCATCATAGGTGGTGATTTAGCTGGTGCTCTGGCGCAGGAGCACGCACAGCAATGGTCAAGGAACGACGGGCGAATTTGATACGTTATGTGTAAACGCAACTTCCTCACCAGCATTTTTGGCACCCACCAGCAGAAACATGAATTGGCTCCCTTGGTTAGCATTAGTGCTAACAGCAGGCCATCCGAAGGTGTGTTCTACTGTAGGGGAAAGGGTTAGCATTAGTGCTAACAGCAGGCCATCCGAAGGTGTGTGCTTCTTTACGGGAAAGGGTTAGCATTAGTGCTAACAGCAGGCCATCCGAAGGTGTGTGCTTCTTTACGGGAAAGGGTTAACATTAGTGCTAACAGCAGGCCATCCGAAGGTGTGTGCTTCTTTGCGGGAAAGGGTTAGCATTAGTGCTAACAGCAGGCCATCCGAAGGTGTGTGCTTCTTTACGGGAAAGGGTTAGCATTAGTGCTAACAGCAGGCCATCCGAAGGTGTGTGCTTCTTTACGGGAAAGGGTTAACATTAGTGCTAACAGCAGGCCATCCGAAGGTGTGTGCTTCTTTGCGGGAAAGGGTTAGCATTAGTGCTAACAGCAGGCCATCCGAAGGTGTGCACGTCTTAAGGGGAAAGAGTTAGCATTAATGCTAGCAGCAGGCCCGCCCATCCAAAGTTTATTATCCATTTCTGCTGACTGAGACGCAAAATGCACAAGAGGGAGTATTGGTGATATGGGCATGAATGCAAAAGGGAGAAGACTCTGTCAGGCCAGAGGAAGGGTACCCATAAACAGACGATGTATTAGTGTAACCTTATTGTTATTCATCAACAAGGAAGGATGAGAGTAGCCAGCTGACACAATACGATGGATTAGCACAGTTGCTGCAGAAGCACATTCTGCATATTAGCCTTTATTAAAGCAAATGGTTGGATTTGCTCATAGACGCACTGCCCTGCGCCTTTATCCCATACATTGCCTGCTGTAGTCTTTCCTGCTTTAAGAACTGAATATAAAGATTAAGCACAGATGACGGGATATGTGCATGTATGGGCAGGCCCACTAAGCCAGGGAAAAATCCTCAATTCCCCTGCTCCATGGACTATTTTAACATCACGCAATGATGAATACACTAATTATTTACGTGAGAGCTAATAAACCTTTTTGATCTTTATATAATAACATCCTGCTTGAACACACAGGTGGATATTTAGAAGGGCAAAGAGCGACGCTCTCCATGACATTCAGAAAGGACTGAATGATGGGGGGGGGGGGTATAGCAGAATTAATGATGCCCCCTTCTCCAGTCGTCTAGGCCTTTGTGCATGAACCTAAACTTGTTTGCTGGTTGGCAACTTTCTTCCGGGAACGCCCGTCCTCTGTCTCAGTTTCCCCAGGAGCAAGCCTGACCTTCGTAGATGGCTTTGAAGCCCTGGGAGCCGATGGTGTCATCCGACTGGAGGTGGAGCCACATCTGGTTACTCATGCTCACGATGAGGTCGGGAACACTGGACCCCGTGAGGCTGAAACAGACATGAGGGAAAGACCGTCAGGTGATCACAGCAGTCCAACGGTTCCTCACTGATGTGTAGCGTTAGCCTGAAATCTCCATAAAAGCCAGTGTTATGATAACACGCCCTGTAGGTCAGCCAGTTAAATCCATTCATAAAGGGAATTTTACAGGAGAAATTTTCCATATGTATCCCGCTCAGGGCTTCCCTCCTGTCAAAGCAGCGATAATGAGTTGACCTGAGCCTTCCAGCGTGAATAAACATTATTCGTGTCATTATCTGGCGCTAACAAATCGGCGTGGCTCACTCGGTCCGTCTGGTACCGTGTCAGAAAGATACGCGCGAACCACATGTCAGAACTTACACGTAGAGCACACTCCGAGCATCTCCAACTTTCCCTCCGTCCCCTATGGTCAGTGTGTCGTAGCCCCTCTCCAGGTCGAACTCCTCAAAAGCCAGCTTGATCACCTGCTCGAGACAGGGAGCGATGCCAGAGCCGTCAGCCTGAGATCCTGCACAGCAAAACGTTGACCGTGGACACACAGTAACTGAAGACGTGCTGGAGCCAGGCTGGCAGCATCAGTAAAACGTTCATCATTGACATGCTCGTTAGGGTTAGGGTCTACATGGGGTGAAAATCTTGACACACGTGATGTCATTTCCTTCCTGTCTGCAGGTTTAGATAAGCCTAATGAACTCTGGGATGATGCTATTCACCTGAAATATGACATATTAGGATTTCTGTCCATTTGTGAATGTCAGGCAGAAAAAAAGACGTCCGAAATGTTTATTTATCTGGAGGATGAGAAGACCAGCAGTAAAAAAAAAAAAAAAAAAAAAGAAGATTGGACTGGAGTAAACTCAGGAGCTGGAAAGCAATAAAGCTTAATTAGGACGACCACATTATCAAGTTTCTAACACTCTTTCCTGATTGGGTTATAAGACAGTCACAGCGGGCATCTTCACGGAAGCCTGCTACATTTCCAAGGGGAAAATCTTCTCAGCGGTGGTAAATGACTGAGCTAGCAGGCAGTGCCCAGATGCTCTGTCCACAACCTAAGCGTGCCTCCATTTCAAAGTGCCGGCATGCCCCGTGTTGTCCTCCAGAGTCACGATCGGGGACGTGATCCAAACAGGAAATAAATTCGCTTTTACATGTCGACCTGTCAGTTGTAATTACAATAGAAAACGGAAAGACCATTTCTGGAGAGCACGGCACGAGTGCTCCCAGGACCATCTCTCTTTCAGTGGCCTGTAATGACTTGAAAACAAACCTTTCCGGCAGACCCAGTTCTGCGGTTAAATAAAAACAGACAGGCACTCATTAGCCTCTCAAATTTAAATTATCTTGACTGACACTGGTGGATTCCATGTCTTTCCTTTAAAGGGCAGAGACAAACAACTGGCATAAATGAGGATACAAATGACATAAGTGGGCAATTCTCTTCTGTGTCTCACCTAGATCTATGCAATACATTTGCAATTCAGAGATGGGATGGCGGATTTAAGGAGGGAAAAAAAGGCAGCCCGTATTCCGGATCAAGGTACGGGTTAGACAGTCATTAGATCACGTCTAATCGAGGCATTGAGGAGCCGTCGCTCTGGTGGTTGACAGGAAGTGAATTCGGAGAAACTATTTTCATGCCTAAAACATTTGTGTGGAATCAGAAAAAAGGGAACGATTGAAGGGAAAAAAAAAAAAACATTTGTTTTAATTCGCCAAGAAAACAGTTTCATTTGTGGTCTGGGAAAAATGTATTTTACGGTACAGTAATTTAGTTAAATAGCTTAGAAGTTTTTGACATCTTAATGAAATGTCAAACTTTGTTTAGTAGTAAGCTGTTAGGAGTTTGGGTGCAATTTTAAATTAATAGCCTAAAATATAAGTCTCACAAATTACCCTGTCAGGCCAAGATGTGCTTTTTTACAGAAGACTTGGCAAGAAGATTTCAGTGCCTTTTAGTCTACATAAACACACAAAATCACAAAATGACGAGACATCTAGCTGAACATATGCTCTATACAGGTTTAGAGATGAATTTTAGCTGCTATCGATTGCATTATTTTTTTATTTAGTGCTGAAAAACCTGACAACTGATTTTTTGTGTTACTGTTTTGGTGTTTGAAAAAGACATGAAGTTCTTGAGAAATTTCTTGACAGAAATCTTTAAGGGTATTATCCTTTTTCTGTGATTTTCTCTTTATTTCACAATGGATAATCTCTCTAAACTCCTGCCCAGAAAGGTTATTTACTTTAAAATAAACTGTCCATAGATATGTGTCGTCTTGCCTTCTAAGCGTACATTTCATTCCATGCAAAATTGCAGCAGCCAAAATCAATTAATTGACTGGCATATTAAAGCGATTATAGCTAAACAAAAAAAGTTATTTGTCAAATCATGGCAGTTAAAATGTGCAGATATAAACAAAGAGAGTTAAAACATTGACAAATACAAAAATCACTGCGGAATATTCCATACGGGTTGTCTATGTATGGAATGTGGCACCTCTGGACCAACAATTTTCTCTCTTTAATGCCCTCAAAAAGAAGGACTGGTCCACACGGATCCATTCGGCGGTTTAACGCGTCATGTGCGGCATTGCAGTGTGAGGACTAGGGACAGAAGGAGATCATGAAGCGAGGGTTAAACGGGCACACCTCACCAGCGTCCAAACCGAGGAGGTCTTAACCATGAGAAAACACACTGTATGTGCCCCCCCCCCACCCCACCCAACCACCACAAGTGCTCTTCAAAACTCTAGGTTGGCAAACACTGAAGGAAAGGAAAGATAATAGGAGAATAAACAAGTCAGGGCCAAAGGAAAGATCACAGTCAGCATACGGCCCCTGGGGTCCCGGTGTTTTCAATTTCGCCGGACTCGTTGCACTCGTTTAAGATGCGGATCCCAAGGCTGAAGTTTACGTTTTCATACACTTCGCATCTAATGTAAATACAAGTCATCCATTTTCAGCAAGGACAGGCACATAAAAGGGGGGGGGGGGAAACACTAATGTTTGAAAAAAGAAAAAAAAATGTACTCTTAGAAGTCCAACCTTTACACCAGACTGATTTTGAAAAGAGATTGCAAAATTCCATATATTTTAATTTATTTTTTTCTTTAATGATGCTTCCTTTGCTTCAGAGTCAACTATAGATGTTGTTTTCTATAACTGTGATTTTTTTTTTCGACAGAGAAGCAGTCAGTGTAAACGTGTCCAAATCAAAATGCTTTTGGTAGCCATTTTCTTCTAGAGGTGATACCTGGGCTGAAAACAAAGGGAAAATGAAGTGAAAATGTACTGAAATGCATAGAAAATAATGCCTAGATTGAGTTCAGACACTGGATTGACCGGGCAGACACTCAAGGGGCCAGTAGAGCAAGGCTGATACATTTTAGCTGGGTTGTTATATTTCTGGTGGGGAAACATGACTCCGAGCTGGGTCGAATCCTACACTTACATCCCAAGACTCTTTCCAGATGTGGAAATACGTCCTGACGTGAATGGACTTGTTGTTTGTTTAGTCACGCAGTCCGACTCTTCGCGACTCCATGGACCACAGCACGCCAGGCTGCCCTGTCCTCCACCGCCTCTCGAAGCCTGCCCAAACTCATGTTCATTGTCTCCACCACGCTGTCCATCCATCTCATCTTCTGCCATCCCCTCTTCCTTTTGCCTTCAACCTTTCCCAACATTAGTGTCTTCTCCAGTGACTCCTGTCTTCTCATGGTGTGCCCAAAATATTTGATCTTCATCTTCATTATTTGTCCTTCTAATGAACAGTCAGGATTGATTTCTTTCAATATAGATTGGTTTGATCTCTCTGCAATCCAAGGGACTCTCAAAAGTCTTCTCCAGCACCATAGCTCAAAGAATGGACTTGTTACCTTAGCAAAAAAAAAAAAGAACACAGAGATTCCTCATGTCCAAAAAAAAAATTAAATAAATAGAAAAGAAGGCTGGTCTGGTGGTGGTCTGCCACACGCCAAAGGTGCTATTAGCTAACTTGCAAATGAAGCGTTTGACAGTGAAACAGCCACTAAGCATCATCACAGCTACTGCGCATCATCGGTCGACACCCCGAGGAATGCAACTCAGTTAAGTCAGTTAAAGGTCAAACGAGTGTTGGGCTATTCAGAAGAATGTCATACAGGCGTCGCAATCTTGGCCAGGGGCAGAAATCTAATCAAGTCATTGTTTTGGTACTGGGGCCGTGATACAGCCAGTCACCATTTCCTCAATTTCTCTACATGAAATATGTCTTCAGAGCATCATTTCTCAATATCAAGGGAGGCATTTCCACTTATTTTGTTCAAATCCCTGAACGGAGGACAGCAGCGGCAATCCTAAATCGGACTTGACGTGAAGGACTTATCACGTCAACAGAACACTCGGAAGGTAAGCTGAGCACTCAGAAGGATTAAAAACAGACACCGAGTACTTCTCTGGCTTGAGTGAGTCCTGACTTCAGCTAAACTCAATCCTCTTGTCTGGTAAGTTTTGCTGGTTAACACATCAACAACGACTGTTAAACCACCTCCTGTTCTAATACTTAAACACTTGTTCCTGTAAATATTTCTATCACACTACTTAATCCACCCATTAATAATTGCCATGCCATCAAAAATACCAGCTTCTGATGTGTACGGCTCGGTCAGCATTATTTTAATTGGCCGGGATTGCAAACCATACCATGCGGCATGGCCTCACTGCGAATCAGGGTTTCATTGTTGGGAAAAACCATTCCAGTTCAAGGACATAACAAGCACACCACCAAGAAGTCATGGGGAGAGGGCAGGGTCTGTTAGTGATAGGAACTCAAAACACTCCAGTCTTTGTTTCCGGTGGGGAAACAAACAGTCAACACCTGAACTACACACACCAAAAAATGAGAGGCGGGAGGGATAAACGAAGCTGGGAAAAGGTGACTCTCCCTCCTGTAAGGACCACAGGCAGAGCTCATTCTGCTCATGATTAGTGGGAGTCCATGAGTGACAGGCTCTACTCAGTGACACCCAAGGCAGTTGTGATGTCACCTAAGACCCACCCCTGGCAGCCGTGGGGAACTGTGTCGAGCAGCACAGCTTTGATATATGACCATCCCCATCTTCATCAGTTGAGGGACCAATCAACTCGCTCCCCGACTCCAGGGCAAATGTATTAATAGACAGATAGCACGATGCTTCTCTGTGGTGTTATGCTGTGAAATCCATCTCCGGCAAAGCAAGCTGCATTCCTGAGAATTTCGGCCGGAAGTCATGCGCATCCTGTCTTTGTATGTCTGAACAGTGCCACGTGACCTTTGTCCGTGTGTGTAGGCAGTGGAGTGCGGGTGATGTCATCAAGCGGTCTATGAACAGCAACGCACCTGTGAGACTTAATACACGGACCCAGCAAACAGTCACGTGACCGAGAAGGTGTGGAACAGGGATATCATATGGCGACAGGCGTGAAGAAGTGGATATGAAATGCAGGGCGGAGGAGGGAGCACGCAGCCCCACATTTTACCGTATTCAATGGGGGGGCTGGGGCACGAAAACCTAAATGGCATCAGGTCACGCCAGACCCTATGAACAAGGGCAAAATAGTCCAAGTCCGACACTGGGAGTGCGAAGAGAAGGACGGAGGTGAGGGAAGGAACGGGAAGATTAAGTGTGTGACCCTGTCAGCCCGCCCCTCAGCAGCTCATTAACACTCCTGATTAAAAGTGTCTTTGGGGTGGGGGGGTTTATTTTCCTCTCAGACACCGTGGCTGACTTCCCCTTCTGGCTTCAGCTCTCCTCTCTTGACTATGACCCATTTTCCTCCTTAGGAGACGGTCCCTTACTTTCACCAACATGCATACATCTGAGGGAAAAAAAAAATGCCAATTTTCCCTGCTGGGATAATGTATCATGTGTCACCAAGCAGCTCCTCATCTTGGAAAGCTGTCCCCACAGCGCAAAAGCATGAGTCAGTCTCCGCTGCACCCTCCTCTAAACCTCGTGAAGCACGGTGTGTCATTGAGCCAAAACGAATGCACGAGGATGTATTTTTTGTTCTTTGCGTAAGTTGCATTGGCACGATACAGGATGCAGTGACACAGGCGTTCACGTGAAACGCCAAGGATCAGAGTCTCAGGTTCAAAAGCATCCTGCACACGACAGACGCGATGAAATCACAACTGCGTTTCCAGTTTTGAGGTTACCTACAGGTAACCCATCAGCCACTTGATAATCCATGCATTTTGTTCTACCCATATTTTTAATTTGATCTCTTAATACAGTTTTGCAGACAGCTCTTGAGAATTTCTTTTGCGATTAGACCAGAAAAACTAGCTAACGAAAATAGTACAATACGTACAAATCAGATTTCCTGAGTACGAACTGTTTAAGTTGAAAACACAGATCTGTATCGTTTCCTGCACTACGCTGCTTTAAAGAATACATTATTAAACATTAATAAGCAAACACCATACAGTTCATGATTAAACTTGATTACTGAATTGGCGGCAAGCCAAGCTGATAAAGACAATGGCTGAATGAGGAGAAGCTGGATGTTCCCACGAGTGCCCAGAGCTACATTCTTACGTGACGTCGAGATCTCCTGAAGAAATTCCGAAGGCAGATTCGGCCCCTGGTGAAGGACGGTTTGGGGCACCACATTAACGGCACAATCCCATTCTACCGCTGCGTTTTCTGATGACCGCAAAGCAAAGCCGCTGCATAATTAACGAGTCAGAAGACATCAACAGCAGAATTTAAACTAAGAGCCCGTACCAAAAATGCACAAGCTTTACAATCGAGGTTCTCACGCCCGTTCTCCTGGCCGGTGAGTTCTGAGATGTCACACGGGCCAACACGTGGAAGAGTACGACTCAGAATCACGGTGATACATACATACTGTATATTTTTTCTGTCGTAAATGGAGTGACGAGCATTAATGGATTCAGTGGTGAACATCTCGAACACTGCCGCCTTTGGGTAGTTATGAAGCCAGTCTCTGCATGTCATCATCACACTTCCATGAGAGTCATATTCGCTTCCAGTTCCCACTGGAACGACGCAAACAATTTTCCCCAGTCTACTTAGCGTGGCAGACTGGCCAAAGTAGGGTAAGTGATACATCCGGTCAAGGTGATTCATTATCCTCCAAGTCCTGTCTGTACCACCTCCGTGTGCCCTCAGCCAAAAGGGGTGTGGTCCTGCCGGGTTGGCCGTTCATCTGCCTGGTGGATTTTTACGGCTACAGCTACGCCCAAAGTGATCTACAGCCTGAGGAGAGCCTCTTAAGAGAAAGTAAATGCACTCGCTCATCACGTGCCCTCCTGCCATTCCAGGCATTTCCAAAGAGATCGGTCCCCTGTCGCATATGATGTAAAATGAAATCAGTTATAATTCCGCTGCAGATTAATCAAAGAATATGAAGAGCAACGAAGGGGAAATGTGGAGAGGGGGAAGCTAAATTAACAGGCCTTACCTTGCTGGGGTCCTCTGCAGTTATTACCCAGACGCAGTGTGCGTTGTTTTCGTACTGGACGGGGTAGTTTGGTGACGTGATGATCCCCTTCGGACCTCTTAAGTTGGAGCCACACGTTCTCGCTGGAGGATCCGGAGACGGCGTCAATTACAATGTCATCATGGGAAATGAGACCAGAGATGAGGGACACCACGTGAGGAAGAACCTGAAACATCGTCTTCTGAAAATCATCCCAAATATGACCTTTAAAAGTGTCCTACAGTGTATATACACTGTACATAGCAACAAAAAAGTAATATGTTTGAAGAAAAAGGCAGAAGTTTTAAACTGAATACAAAACAAATAATTTCATTTGACCTTTTAAATATTTGGAATCAGACAAACGTTTCAGGAGAAAAGTTCCCCAGTGCAGTGACCCCAGTCAATGTCCTCAGTCTTGTCTCAGTCCAGATGCACAATGTATGTTATTGAGCTGAGAAATTCCTTGAACAAGCCGCTTTCTCTTAAGAGCATGGATTAAATACCAGGTCTTCATACAAGTCTGCAGAGTTTTATTTGGAAACGTCTATATATCCTGGAATTTATTAAAATTCCCCAACGAGGGGCTTCCAGAACATACCTAATCTACGTGGGTATGTTTGTGTGTGGCTCTGTGACAACTCTTAACGTGCTGGAGGTTCATGACATTTAAAAACCAATCCCAGTTTTGGTTGTGAGGAATTCCGGCAACATAGAAGCAAAAAAAAAAAAAAAAAAAACACACAAACAATATTAAAGGTAAATAACAATACTGATATGAAAGAACAGTCAACAATAAACACTGGCATTTCACACCGAAGTATGTTGAGAGTTTCTATTTCTGAGAGGGACCCGAGCGACCCAGGTGAAGCCCAGGAACTCACACGCAGAGATAAAGATGAATTCACTCACTTAATCATGGGGAAATGAGGCTGCAATGTCACTTTTTCAACCAGTGTTCCCAACAAACTCATAATGGCCTGAAACATTTTTCCAATGAATGCGAACTGGGTATTTCGGGAAACTACAGCCGGCAAAAATTTCAGAGCCATCAGCATGTTCCAGCTCCACGTTTTCGACCAAAACGAGATAGGGAAAGTAATTACAGTGCTATTTGTAAATGGTTGCTTGGTGATGCCAGACTCAAAGTGTCTTGATCAATCAGGGCCCCACAAGAGCCGTGCAAAGAAATCGTCAAACATAGTTATCCCTTTCTCTGCAGACCCGACACTCTGCCTGGCTTCATCCGGACTAATACCACCACACGGTCTGTCCCCTCTGTATCTTTGAAAATGACCACTTCCGGCTTTCCACGCGCCACAGCATCGCACCCGTTTCCCGTGTCTTCATGCACCCGAGGCTGTGTTTCGGTAACCCTGAGGCAACACATCAGCAACAATGATGAGGATGAACCAACAAGCCGACTACTAAAACAGCTTTCCTAAAATGGCAGCTTGCTCAAGGGGTTTAGAGGCTGGGCTTGAATTCTCCACAGCTGGTGGTCCTACAGTCCTACACGGGAGTTCTCCCATGGTAACACGAATTACACCAGCAATCCCAAGGCTCCTCTTGTCTGGAAGTGTAGTCTTCTGGGACTGGACACATCATTTCCTAGGAGGCGATGTCCGTGTTGCCTGATATACGAGACACGACTGCAGAAAAAAAGTGGGCCCGTATCTCCACGGCTACCAACATGCCCTATTGTGCAAGAGCGAGATATCGCCTGAACTGTGATTTCCCACAACAACGGTGCTGAACAAGCATAGCGGATATGCAAAGGTAGACCGGGACCTCCACAATTTGGCCACTACCTGCGACGGACTTTCAAGCGAGTGCTGCATGCGGATTCTTCAAGCTTGTTGATTGAAATGTAATTTATTTTGTGGGCATCCGCAGTAAATGAATCAATAAATGTGCGAGCCACAGGTATCTCTGTGAAATATGGAACGTTTCCAAATGTCCAGTCTACGAGCCCCCCCCCCACAAATGTGAGTGGCTCGCCCTTCCTCGGGGACCCTTTCCTAGGCAGCAATCTCCAATGTCCCTCTCTCCCCCTCGCTCTCTTTCATTCAACTCCATTTTATTCTAAACTGCACCTATTTGTGTATCCAGAGAGGCCGCTCCCGACTGCTCCAACAGAAATCAACCGCCGTATCCAACAGGATCAAAATAAAAGACGGGGCCCGTGTTAGCGTAGGCAGCGGGACATTCGTAAGCTGGCCGTGTTTCTCAGTTTATCAAGTATTTATGTGTTTTTGTCCAAAATAACTGTTTGTTGTTTAATTAGAGTAGTTATGAGCTATTATTCTAAGAATGCCATTTACACCCAACAAAATAGCATGCATTACTCTGTGACATACGCACACGGCTAATTCCGAGGCCGTGAAATGTTCGTTCTTTAAAAATGACATACACTGCCGTTATTCCTTCATCACACAGAAACGAACATTAACCACCGGCACTACATCACCCCGAAACAGGCCGAAACGGTCCACGAGTAAATCTCGAAGCCTGATTCCCGAACATACGCCCTGTAAATTACACACTTTCACTGGAGTCATCTGTGCTGCTTGGGGCTAGAATGCATTCACGCCCACACCTGAAAAAAGTCTACGCGACATTCTGAAGACGCGAATCCGAGAAGTTAAAGTGGGCTCATGGCGGTCACCATTAGCTCTAATCTCATCATCTCGTGTTCAAGCGTCCAAGTGGAAAACGTCCATCATGAAATGCGTCCAGATTTCAATAAGTCATCTGAATATGAAAGAAAAGCACCTATGAGAGGAAACTCACATGTCAGGCTTGCATTGAATGGAACAGTTTTTTTTTTTTTTTTCACCCTGAAATCACCCATAACTGTTAGCTAAGATCAGAGGCATCCCGCGACTGTCAGTCAATTACTGCCATCATTCGGAGTTATGCTGTGCAGCATGGCTCTAACAGTAAAAGCAAGTCTACGGATCTTCAGGGAGAGAGAGAGAGAGAGAGAGAGAGAGAGAGAGAGAGAGAGAGGGAGAGAGAGAGAGGAAGCCAAGTTCATGCCAAAGTGAAGGAATGACCTTACTGCAGGTATAAGCCTTACTACCTTTAGAGCAGCACCCACACGTCTGTACTGTGTGCCTCTGGACATGTTTATTATCCATAATGTCCACTGAAGAAGTGAAAAAAAATGTTACTTTTTAACCTTTAACCTCAGGGCTGTCATTGGATTAGGCCAACAGAAATGAGTGGGACGTTCCCGCAATGTTATAAGGACACAACCGTGAGTATGTGTGCTTAGGGGCCACCTTCAGCCGCGAGGCTCTCGGTCGTGCGTGCTTCTGCTCGACGCTGTCGATCCCCTACTAGCCCCACCCCTTTTTTGAGGCGAGCTTCCAAAGTGCGTTTGGCCGTCGGGCATGGGGGTGCGGGGGGAGGGCGGGTCCTGGCACTCACTGCGGCAGGTGGGCCGGTGGTCGCTCCATGCCACCAGCGTGTCCGTCACCCGCTGGCAGGTGATGCTCTTGGGCCCCTGCAGCACGTAGCTGTCGTCACACGAGAACTGGATGCTTGCGCCCACCCTGCGGTACATACCGGGGAAATGGGTCAGCATACAGGACCTCACCGTTCACATGTGGGACACTCACCATCTTATCCCCTATCCTATTTACCCCCCCCCCCCCCCCCCCCCCCCCCCCCCCTCCCCCTTTCTCTCCCCCCGTCCCTATCCCCCCCCCCACCGGCGGCCCGCCCAAAAAAGACGACC
>JAACJT020000052.1:274203-292789 GCA_009936485.2 Gymnarchus niloticus
AAAACAGCAAAGGAACAGCCCACAAACCCCCCCACCGAACACAGCGAGGACCGCCAAACCCCTCCACCCCGCCCCTGTCCCCCCCCCCCCCCCCCCCCCGTGTGTCTTCTCACCTTATGAATCTCTAATGCTAATGCCGCAGCATCGGGGGGGATTACGTCAAAAAAAGTGCCCACCCATTCTGACACAGTGAGCCCATCACCAAGACATGGACGAAAGACAAGGGGACAGGACCCACGTGAAGTCAGCGCCGGTCCGTTTCCCGTTTTCTGGAAGTCCAGGATCAGGACACAGGTCTGCCGTCAGGCCACCTTGGCTCACTG
Source organism: Gymnarchus niloticus (assembly GCA_009936485.2). Classification (NCBI taxonomy): domain Eukaryota; kingdom Metazoa; phylum Chordata; class Actinopteri; order Osteoglossiformes; family Gymnarchidae; genus Gymnarchus; species Gymnarchus niloticus. Next base: position 274,527 of record JAACJT020000052.1, read on the forward strand.
CATTGAGAGAGGTGGAGGGGAGTCGCATTTATTTAGCCGTTCGACATTCAGCGACAAAACAGAAGAGACAGCGCGCACCCTCCACTCCCGGTTCACGGTTCTCTGAGGTTCCTTTCTCACTCGGTGTCCGATTCCGCCTGACCAAGGGACCAACTCTCTCCTGTTCAGCATCCCACACCTCGCCTCTGTCCATTTAAAAACCCAGTTATTTTCAGAGCCATTTTGTTTTGTTTATTCAGTCTAATGATAAATGTTACTGATGCCCATTATGATCTGTGCACGCAGTTCAGGGTGCGTAAGGCACGCGAACGCCGAAGATCAAGCAGAGTAAATCAGAGTAGGGCTGAGTCGATATGCTGGGGAAAGGACAATACGTCTTCTACTGGCTATGGTCTGCTCTTCGTTCTTCAAGGAAAAAAAAAACATTAACGGAACAAAGTTGGTATTGATGTCATAACAAAGACTAATGAGATGCAGAGTGGCAGGGGAACAAAGGCAATCTTTAAGGAGAGTCCTTGGGATTATACACTTTCAACCACGGATTTGCAGCGAAGCCACAGAGGAATTGGTGATGAGGAGAGGTGATAGAGAAGGCCAGTCAGTGGAGAAAATGACAGCAGGCAGGCCCATCCCAGTTAAAAGATTAGTAAAATAAATCCTCATTTCACCTTCTGATAAGCTCGGGGGTCACTTGAGTGAAAGTTAAAGGATGGCCGGCTAAAACAACAGATACGTAGGACTTGGTTCTGTAATGACAGACATGACTTTTTAGTGATAAAACCCTTTGCCTTGGTCTGACAAGCATTTATTATTATAAACAGTATTAATGAAGGTGTGTACTAGGTAATGATCTGCCTGGAGTGTATAAAAAGCTTCGATGCAATCAGTCACCATTTCATAGGCTCTCAAACTGGAGGTTGATGAGAAGTCTGGAGGACAGGTCGTCAGAAAACTCTGCCCCCCGGCCCTGATAGGCCTAGAGTTTACCTCCCTCCAGACAGACTCCCACACCGAGATACTTAACGGTTTGTTTGCCTCCAGGAAGGAGTATCTCTCGGAGCAATATTATAAGTTCACTCCCCTTGTGCCCCGGGGAGGTTTTTAAAGCCACATTTCCATCCCTGTCAGAGGGCTTGATGTACAGCCAAATAATTCCTGGATATAGTGTCCATTAATAAAACATGATCATTCTTATTTTTACGTGGTCTCTCAACGCGGCCCTCAGATAAATCCAAAACAGCCCATGAAGAGGCTTACAGAGGTTCCTGCTAAATTAGGAAAACGAGGTTCTATCAAAGTGAAATTAATCTCGTTTTAAGGGCCGTTGGAGAGCACTAAAGACGGAGTCAGCGTGCTTGAGAAGACGCTCGGACTTGTTTTCTCTTTTCTGTCTTCCTGGCATGCTTGCGAGCTGAAATTGCATGTGCAGACACGAGGCCCTGAATGCACATTATCCCACGTCTTCCCATCAGATCAGATGGAACGCCACACTTTCAGATGTGACGCTCAGAAATCACCTCTCATGACTGTTGACGGGAGTTTGAAAAGTTGTGTACCGTGATCAAAGTCAACGTCCGTCCTTCTGATCTGCTGTTTACCACCCCCCCCTCCATACAGCACCCTGTGATCATTCATCTTTTCGCTGGGGAGAATCTCGTGTGAGGTTTAAATACAACCACTGTGCCATAATTTATAATATTCCCAAAACTAAATCCACAGCTTGTTTGAAAATCAAAATCCAATATTTCCAACAAAGATGGAGCATACCGTGTGAAATGGCATGTCTCTGTTCTCCTTGCTAATACTTAGACAGAGGTAGCAAGGCTGTACAAAACTCTCTGTCCTCACTGATTGCATTTCTGCATTGGTCCTCTTTGGGTGCACTTTAACCCTTTGATTCCTGGCACTGCTGTAGAGAAACAGCAAATAAGCACATCCATCCATCCATCCATCCATCCATCCATCCATCCTCTAACTACTTATCCTCATCAAGGTTGTGGGCTGATGGGTAAATGACAATAAATTGCATCATATTTAACTCTGCTGTACTGAACACAAGCATTGCTGATTACAACCAGCATTATATTAGGACTTCAAGACATCAAAACAGGGAACAAGGAGGCTTGATGAGGATGAGGGTTATTTGAAAGAAGTTTGACTAGAGGTGTGTGTGTGTGTGTGTGGGGGGGGTTCTAAAGCGCGGTGATGCCACGTGTTTCGGACTGACTTCCCAAAACGAGCTTTGATCTCGGGACCTCATTAGCATCTGCAGGTTTCACAGAAAAGAGCAGAAAGATTCTCAGGAAAGAATGCTGCGTGCCATAAAGAAACAGCATTAATGCCAATGACTGCTGATTCTGAAGCGTAAATTTTACAAACTGAGCATTAGTGAGGCTGTGGAGCTTAACACTCCCCGGTGGAAGGCTGTTTTGCGACGCGTCGTGTCATAGTGCCTGCTTGACGAAGCGTAGAGTGGCACAAATTATTAACATGATTTTACTTGTTGTGGAACAGGATACCCCCACCACCCCAGTTTATTATGCTGAGATCATTGGGGGGGGGGCGCTTATGGAAAATGATTAATGCATGCAAGTGAATAACATGAATACTTAAAGCTCATTCATAATGAAATTTATAATGAATAAGGAAAAACGAGTTTAAAAAAAGAAAGTTGCCTGAAAGTTAAAAACACAATGAATGTGTGAATATCGAGGAGCAGTTAAATGTCTTAATAGAGGCTGTGCAACCTTATGCTGCCAGTTTGGAATGACGCAGAGGTTTCTCAAAAGACCATGCCTCAAATCAAACAACATAAATTAAAAGCAAACTCTACCCTTCAAGCATTAAGACCTGGTCCTCGGAGCAAGTCGATTCTCAGACTGTTAAGACTGACATTGATGTTCACACAGACAGCCACACTGACTCAGCTTCAGAAGATGATGTCTGGACCACAATCCAGCCTAACGAGATAACGATGGCACCACAATAAAAACCTTAAGACTGAAAATTCCAGCGGGGCAAACACATCATACTTACGGACGTTTTTATGGTTGGTGTCTTTGTTTGGAAGCATTTTGACACCCCTCGACTTCAGCTCGATGGCCTTTTTCACTGTTGGGAAAGCGGATGGAGGTAAATCTCAACTGGCTCGTACGGTTAGCATATTAGCATGACACGATACAACTTCACCCTTTCTCCTTGCTGTAGACATGCCAGTGAAGATGACCAGTAGGGAACGGTCAACTTCAGCAGACACGTTTTCAAGCGATCTTTCTTTTCGAGAGCCTACTGTCGAAGACCAGCAGAAACAAGGATGTGGATTTTGATTTTGGGCTCCTCGATGGCAACGACGGCTCAGCTCCCAGCAAGCATCGCTCCTCACCAATCATCTACTCCCGCATTAGCTGGGGTCAATTTCTTGTTAGTATTACTTGGGATTTTTCTCGTTTTAACGTCTTTCAGGAGGAAGCCAATCAAGACGGAACAAATTTTGGGAAACTGTGTTGTAGGTGCCCACAGAAATCAGATACACGGCCACTTGCGACTTTGAGTGCTTTGTGTCAGCTCCTAACGTAAATAATTTTGCGTATCCCCAATGTCGATGACGGCTGTGGCCTTGCTGTGTGCATGTATGCGGTAAATATGATTACCGTGCACCTAGGCCACCGTGCCTTTTTGTAAAGAGGACGGAATACAACAGACTCCTGTGTTTCTACCAAACTGAATGCAATAGCGTTACAGGCAGTGGATGTGTTCCATGGGATGGTTTGCTGAAGTGAGAGAAGTGAGTCTTCCTGTACTACTCAGGATTCAACAGACTTATAGATGTTAGACGTATTCAAGCAGAACGTAGTTTAGCATCTTAGTCAGCTGTTTAGCTTTTCATACATGAAAATGTGGATTACTCACAATAGAGGCTCAGGAAAAAAAAAACAAAAAAACAAGTACTTAGAAGAAAAGTAAACAAATAAACGTAATCAAATAATATAAAACAGGATACCTGTGGCGATCAATAGGGGGCGCCGTGCACCCCTTACCTTGGTACTGGGCACTGAAGCCCTTCCGTCGATGATTGCTGTCAGACGTGAAGTGGAGCCTTAACCAGTTTTTGCTGCTTATGACGGGCGAAGGGAGGTTCATTCCAGTCAACCTGTAGGGACATTCGACACGGCAAAGGGGCCATAAATCAGTAGCTGGACCCTGCAGCGGCAGAGAACAATTCGCACGGGACTCCCACCTCGCGGTTGCGTAGCTGTGGTATATGCCAAGGCAATAAAAATCGCTCAAAGTAACCGGCAGATCTACTTACCAGGCTGGTCAGTTCAGCCACATCCTGGTCCTATCTGAACATTCTAATGAGCCTACAAAACTGGGACGTGTGGAGAACACAACCACTAACATCTCAAAAAATCCCAAGGTGAGCCAGGTGAGCGTGGGGAGGGGGATGGGCGGGCATGTGGGGGTCTGTTTCCTCCAAGCCGCATTGTCAAACGAGTCTCCGTAGCTTTTTATCCAATGACAGCAAGAACGGTGTGTTCCCTGACATCAAAGACATTCTGAGGAGTTTGCAACTTTCACACTTAGTGTGCTTTACGGCAGTGTGTCAGGTAAGATAACAGTAGAAACAGTTTGCTGGCTTTGTGGAATGAAGATGCAGGAGCCTGAAAATCATGGCGGAAGCAAAAGGCATTTTAGTAAATAAAAATAAAACATTTCTTAGTGCATTTTATAAACGCTATGATACTCAATCCTGCTTTTCCTGTAAACCTGACTTCTGTATGGATTTCTTCTTAATTATCCTGTTGTTTTTCAAAACACAAACAGTTTTTATTTTTTTCTGTTCAGCCACTGCACCAATGTAATGCACCAAGCCAAATTCCACCCACCCGTTCTGAAAACCGTTTATCCGAGTAAGGGCTGTGTGATTAGCCAAGTCTAACAAGCTTATTTAAAATATTAGCATGCTTTCTGGTTAAATTCATGCAGTGTTTATACAATCCTGAGTACAGGCATAAACGATGCTTCCACTCCAGAGTGTTTGTGTAATTCCCGTGTTCTTGTTTTGATTAACGTTCATGCCGATTTCACTACAGGTGGTGTCCTCGTTTAATGTTAACTCATACCAGGGGTCTCTTATGGTTTTGCTAAATGACAATCTGAGGAAAAATTTTACTTTGTCTTCGTGATGCGGAAGCCCACATAAGACTACGTGGAAAGAATTCAAAGAACTCGATAAAATACCTAAATGGACTTTATATATTTTATGGTAGTAAAAAACCCATTTACTGGAAAAGCTAATGACACTGTGTATTTTCCTTACAGTTGCTAACATGCTAAGAGGCATCGGTACTTGATACAAGGCCATGCTTTCCAAAACCGAGTTTATAGGCTAGGAATAGCATTAGTAGATTACAGTTGTCCAGTATGAGGCCGAATGGGGTGGTCATTTAAAGAAATCCCTGGTTTCAAGAGAACTTTCAAGGAGGATTTCAGTTACGGACCCCCAATGGGGACTGAGAGTGTGGTTTCTGCTGACGGTTAGCGTCAGGGAGGTCATTTTACCACCAGGGGGTTAAAAAACACACTAAGCATAAAGAGTCGGAATCGGAGAAAGAGTGACAGGCTCAAACCCGGGACGTGTGGACCTGAGTCGCAGGGCATGACCCATAACGAGTGGACGGCGATGGCTAGGAATGTACCACGAGGTTATCCAGATCGACCCATGGAGAGATGGCTCACCCACTCTACCCCTGAAGCCCGCACTTCCCAAGAACGGGCCTCACATTATCCACAATCGTAAGATGACAGTGAAAATGAAGATTCACGGTCTACATCAGTAGAAATGTGCGTATGTGTAGGCCGACACTGTGCAGGGTCCGATCTCGCTTGGCCCATTTCTCAGACATTCTCTTCTATGGTTCCGAAGTCATTTTCAGTCCCGCATCCTGCTTTAGAGAGTCCCTAAGCACAAAGGTACGTTTTGTAAGCTAGACTACATTCCAGCTGCAACGAATCCGATTGTTTTTGACTTGGAAGATCCACGATCCACTCGTTTCGGTCGGCGTGACTTCTGTGACGTTAGTATCAGGCCGACACGGTTCTGTGCCGACCCAGCCCACATATACACTCCAACTTCCCTGCCGCACGCGTCTACCATGCCAGATGGCACCGTGGCCATTTTCGTAAACGGCGCTTTTTCAGAATCCATCGCCTGGAGGCATCCCCAAACTTGACGAGCCAACCCAATTAGAGACACGGTGCAGCCGCACACAAGACAAAAACAGACGAGTAAATGTCACACAATTCATCGCTGAACATCCCACACCGAAGCACACCATCCCGCAAAGCAAACCAGCCTCTCCACAATATCTGTCACAGAAAGCCGTGTCAAACTATGTGTGCCTATAAGGTGGTCTCTCAACCTACACACTTCTTCATTTACTGTGTGACAAGCCTAAGAACCCACAAGGTGGGAAGGAACATTACCCCTGAAATCCAGATTTGCTGCTTTTCATGTGTTTTTCTTTGCAGAACACCTCTTGTATGGCACAATTGTTGAACACCTCAAGCCTATAAACCAACAGCACGGCCTTCTTGTTTCACAGCCTTCTCTTTTCTCCTCGAAGCCTTTGACAAAGCTGCCTGTCAGCTCTCTACATTACTCCTCCATACTCATAATCCTCCCTGACCCCCTCGTTACAGCATGGAACAACAAATCTACATCTCTGTCCGTGCCAGATCTCCTCAGGGTCAGTCCTTCATCTCCCTGCCACTATGGAATCACCGCGCTGCTCCGGTACGCTGTCTGCTCCAGACGATCAGAGGATATCTGGCACCTCTTCTGGTACCAGTCCACTTATGGGCTCTCCTGGAGGACTTCTCTTTCCTCCCATCACACAGTGATGTACCCCAAGGCTCCATTCTAAGTCCGTCGCTTATTATATTCCAGCGCTTTGCTGGCTACTTGTACTGGTTCCCGTGTTGCTTCAGGATGCCGAGAAGACATTTTCCTCTACTACTAGTGTGCATTATCTATATGTGGATTTTTTCAAGACGCCTTCCTCTACGTAAAATCACTCCGTCCATGTTAACCGATACGTCTTCGGCCTTCTTTGCACAGGAAGTGGCACCTCCACTCGTTTTTTTTTTTTTTTTCTTTTCTTCACCTCGACATGCATGCTGGCCTCTCTGGTGCGACTGTGGACTCGAAGCAAGATTTGGGGCTGGAGTTATGTGCATTTCATCAAAGCCCCGACCCGGAGGCCCCGTTCGATCAACTTCATCTCCAGAGTGTAAGAAATCAGCCGGGTTTCTTGCAGGACTACATTATATCGACACCTGAGAATAGGATGTTAAAGGTGACATAAATAATGTGACGTTTATTTTCGCAGCGATAATATACCTTGGCATTCTTAATCCCCTAAGATAGAAACGTCAAACAGGACTGAATACCACATTGCCACTGACCCTAAAAAACTATGGCCTTTTTCTGAGCTATTACAGCCCAGAAATATTTCACTCACAAAATATATAAACTCCATATAGGCATAAGAAGTACATATTTATGCCAGAAAATGATTAATCTCTCCAAATCTCTGTGTAACTCTAAAGTAAGCACTGGCATTCCATTTGTCTTTTGTAATTGTGCGATCTGAGTATGTTAATTTGACGACATTCACCCCCTATGCTGCACTGTCAAAATAATCCACCCGTCTACTTCTGAACTGCTTATCTTGGTTAGGGTCACTAGGGCCCTGGAGCTTAACCGAAGCAGCCCAGGGCACAAGGCTGGGGTATACCCCGGAGAGGATGGTAGTCCGTCAAACGTATACATACACGCAATCATACACCGCAAAGAGTTTAGAGATTGCGCTAACCCTAACCACCTGTCTTTGGGCTGTGGGTAGAAACCCACCCAACATGAGGAAACTCGCAAACTCCGAACAGCAGAGTGCCTCTAGAATTTCCAGGCAGCAATGCTAACCAAAGAGGCCACCGTGTCTATAAAGCCAATACCTTAATGTCAGAAAATTCGAACAACACTCCCCATAAAACCTCAGGTAAACACATCTCAGCAGACACACATTACATATCATGCTGCCAGCCGCTATGTTCAAAATTTAGATATTTGTTTTTCAAAAAAACGTCTCATAGCTGGAAAGCTCCAGCAAGCCGTTAATGGAAACAGACTTCTAAAACACGGGACATTGATCGATGCGGTGTGCTGACAGAACGGTGAAAAATTTCCCACAGATTTCTGTTTAAATTTGACGGATTGCTTTCACAATGGAGTGTACAGTCCTTTTGTTATACAAAAATATATATACACAGTACATCTACTGCATATGCTCAACTCTGGGTTCCAAACAAGGTTAGTATTTTAACTAAATTCTGTATTGAATTGAGGAAACCGATACCATCAAAAAGTCCATTTTCAGGCATTACCTGTCAGCAACACGTTCCGATTAATCACAATTAATCCCCTAAGATCCCAAATTAATATTTTTGATGACATTTTAAAAGGAGGTGCACACTGATACCTGACTACTGCTGTTACTGGTGCACATTTGTTCTTGGCTTCTGTTTAAATATCCCATCTTGTAAGACAGGGGTTCTTAAACCTTTTAATCTGAGAGCCTAAGAAACAGACTCTGTTCCATGCTGGGACCCGTGAAGAGGATCCAGTACCATGACAGTAGACTTGTGTGGTCATCACAAAACACCTTCGCAAACCCAAGGTTTAAGAAACACCGTAGTAAGATCAAACACATCTCAATCGACTGGACCTGCCAGACTCACAAAACGTGAAACGTAATCTGGATTTCAGGATTCTGTGGTGGAAATGAAGACGTTTCCAGGCTACGAGGCTCTACTGAACGTTGCGTGGTCTTCACGTGATCTTTACGGGCTCGGGATAAATCCCTGTGGCCGTACTATGCTGACTAAGCTATGATCCAATATCCTTGAATCATTACAGACATTACCAGACGGACCAGTCAGCTTCTTCCAAGCCAACATCTAAATAAAGGACCTATGGCTCGTTCTCCATATCGAGATGGATTCTCAGCTTTTTAGCGGGTGACCTCTCCGTTGTTTCGCTGGCCTCCTCTCAACCTCGATGGGCGCTCTGAAAAACGACGCGTTTGAGTGAATTAAGCAGGTCCCACACGGACACTCAAAGCCACATTTGTACATCCCCTCCACCTCACCCGTTTCCATGGCGTGTCAGTACTGTAAAAGCACTGACAATCCATTTAATGAAACGCCAGTCTCTATCACGGCGCCATAATGCGTTTTGTCCGTCTCGATAACACCTGGTATTTATCGACCACGGGAAAGCACAGGCAACAGTGGAATTACTCCCAGAACAAATCAACTCGTCCGTTTCCAAATCTGGAGCCTCGGCAGATGTCTCTTACACAGGGACAAATCCGAGCTCCTCACACCGTCTTGAGATGTCATGTGTATGCATCGTGTCACTAACGTCATGGTAATACATGAGTTTGCTTAAAAAATTATATACGGTGGGATCTGCTTAACCTCCACTTTGTCTAAGCCGATCTGGAATTGCCTACACCTCCTTCAAGCACCTCGAGTCTGGAGGGCGGGCTTTCGCTGTCCTCTCATTTATGACATCAAAGAGCAATCCACCTTCTGATGTACAGTAAACAATGCCTACTCCCCATCTACATTAACCCACTGGACATTTCGGCGAATCTGCCCCTTTTCCCGTAGGTTACGCACATTAGCGAGTTTGGAAAATTAGTTTTACCCTGACATGAGTCTATTAATGACACACTGAAGTAGATGGTATGGAAATATTGTTTTCTAAACAAGGATTCAAAAGATCAGTCTTCTATTGAAGGTCTGCCACTTGTAAAATGAAAAATCCTGAAATCACTCCTGAAATCCTGAAACATCTTGATTGCAGAGTGCCTGAAATAGCAAATATCTGTGTGGCAGAAACACGATACAGTGAGATGACACATTCGGATTCGAATATTAGTTATTAAATGCTACCATGTGCAAGATATGCAAGATTTTAACGTGCTATGCACGTTTGTGGTTTATTGGGAATTACAATTATACTCACATTCTGGGTCATATTTGTATAAAATCACGAGAATCATATTTTTCTCTGATTTATTTCAGCTGTCACCGTTAGCACATTAAGCAGATTCATTTTAAGTTAGCCACGTTATCTACATGGTACGATATACTTCAGCTGTCAAGTTAACCAGATTATCTGAGCCTGACGGAGCTTAATAAATAGCACATAGATATCGTCATGATATACGCTGTACAATAAAATAACATAGATTACCTAGATTATAAGCACATCTCTGATACTCAATGTGTCTACTGATATATCTTACATAATAAGACTGTCAGCAGTAACGAATTAACTTGTGCGATTAATGTGAAACCATTTAAGGTGCCAATGCTGAGAGTCCTTAAAATTTAATATTTTAAAATATAAACTAATTATCGCTGTAAAGCCATCAGTTGCCGTATAAAATGCTGAAATTATTCCGAGCTATTTGTTAACAAGGGGTCCGTCACCTTTCCCGTTCGTAGAAAGGTTTGAAGACGAGCTAGGCCTGTTTGTGAACAAAATAAGCATTTAATGAGCAGCTCACGGGCTGAGCTCTCTGATGTCTCGGAGACGATCACTTTCATCTGTGATATTTTCATTTTGATTTTCACATTCCACAGCAGGGCGGATCCCTTCCCTAAGGTCCCGAGAACAGTGAGGAAATGAGCATTTTTTTTGTTGTTTTTTTTCCCCACGCATCGTATCGTGACACCTGATCAAAGTGAAAACAGCCATCATTTTAAAAGTGACCAGCATGCTCAGACATGACAGCTAATGGGATGAAGGCCTACGACGGGCTGTGTGGGACGACTTGCTTCGCCGGAATTGATCGAAACATTTCCATGGAAGACCAAAGTAAATCAAAAATCAGTGCTGAATTCTGGTCAGCTGTCAATCATCCTCACCAAGTCCCATTTCCTCCTGTCTCTCCTGATACCCACCGGAAAAATGAAATAGTATCTCCAAATGCTAGTATCTCATGGTACACGAAGGCAGCTTTACCGTCTCGGCCGGATAAATTCAGCCTTCACGTTTCTCGGGTCTAGCTCCTCAATGGTGGAAGGAGCTACCTATCTTTATCTGGTCAGCAGAGTCCCTCCCAGCCTTCCAGAAACAGCCCATGGACCGGCTTTCCCAGCCTCTCTGACCTTCTTCATCATCCCCTATCCCTTGTGCCTTTCATGTCTAGCAGGAACTGAATCTTCATGGAGTTTGAGTCTTCTCCAGTCACGGTGCCGTCATGGTCGTACGGCTCCTGATTCAGTGCTAACTCACACTTACTGTTGGCCCCTCATTGGACACTCAGCCTACACCCACCCATACCTAAGCAGGGTCGTTTTCCTCATGACAAATGTAAAATGACGGCTTTCTCTCCTGGCTTCATATTGGCTCCCACACCCCGACCACCGATAGGCTTCTTCATTTGGTTCCTCCAGAATCGATGCCAGACCCTGATAACTAACAACGCGTATTGATACTTTAATTCTGACTCTGAAACCTCGCTCCCGAGACAATAACCATAATCCTTATGTCGTCTAAAAGTACCCACTGTCGATATTAAAGTGATTTAACCGGAATCTGCAGAAGTTATTATTCATGCTCTCGGAATAACATAATGAGAGCTTATTAAAGGCCAATTAATAATTAATGCCTTTTTCATCCTATAAAGGAAGCAGCTTTCGCCGATGCTTTTTTTAATGAGAAATACAAAAGTTTGACGTAAAAGTGGTATTCGAATCGATGCATATCCCAAAATTCATTAACATAATATCCCGAAACCGATGGACACAATTTCATTTCACAATGAGGCGCCCACCTTCCTAAGGCAAGGCCTTAGGTTTGCACTGGTTGGTTTCTAGGAAGCTTAGAGGCCTCAAAATCTAGAGGTCAGGTGACAGGAAAAACATGAATTTTCACTTCAGGTCATAGTCTGAGATTGGGTTTAACAAATTAAGAACACCTGATGAGACCTTAAGACCCAATTCTCCTTTCAGCCATGTAAATCATCACGTGGGTCGCCTCTGTGTTTATTCGCCCATCAGCTGAAGTACACCGCCCCCCAGCACATAAAAGAAGGTGGGCTTACAGGAGAGGCAGTGTGAACTCAGACAAAAGGAGCGAACACCCGCGGCGATTTCGGCTGAAGTGAAACGTGGAGAGACATAAAGGAGGAATGGCCACAGCGATTTTGGCTGAAAGTGAAACACGGAACATAGACTTTCCATTGATAAAGTAAATTAAATCTGAGACTTCGATGTTGAAAGTCAGTGAAGACGCAATGAAATAATGAGACGAACCCAGCAGACATGTTGAGAGAATGAAGGAAAAAACACATTTATTTCCGTCTTTTAATTATATATTGATCATCTTTCCCTGCTCTGTATAAGAGTATCACGCCCTGGGCATGGGCAGCCAGCTGACCTCGGACACCCATAGGCTTTTTTTTACTTTCCTCTTTGGTGATGAGCTTTTGGTTTGTCTTCTCTGCTGCCTTCTGCCCTTTTTGATTTTCATCAGTATGCGGCACTTTGAAATTACCACACACGCCTTTTAAGTGCCTCGGGGCAACCGTGTCGTGAAAGGCACTATACAAACAGACTGAACTGAATTATTAAAAAGATTCCAAATGTGGAAATTGTTTCAAAATATACTGCCGAGAAAGAAAAAGTCGCCATGAACGCCACGTCCCAAAACATCAGCAGGATCACATGTAGGGATGCCTCTTTCAATATGAAGAGATACGGGATGCCACTGCAGCCCTCACCTCTGGGGGGTGCTGGTGTGTGTGTGTGTGGGGGGGGTGTTTGGCAAGCTTTTCAGCAGACTTAACTTGCATGTCTATGTATGAAACTATGTGTATGAAAACGGGACAAATCGAATCCGGCATCGGATCAAAACGGGACGCGGCATTTTCAACATCAATACGGGACGGGGGGCACCCCTAATTATAGGCTTCACCGTAAAATAAAGCTGGTTGTTATCCTTAATAAGCTACTCACTGTGACTAAAGAGCACACATCAACGAATATATTATGCCTTTATTAGTAATAACTGTCATTATGACATAGCGTTCATATCGATGATTAAAAAAGTCACCAAATATATGGAAAAACAAATTATCACGGCGAATTGAATCAACAGTTTGACACGCTCTAAGGCTCCTTCACAAGCCGCATGTGAATTGAAAGTTTCGACTTGTAAGAATCTCATTCCGCACGCCACACTGCCGTTACTCGACGGAAGAAATGCAACAGCGTGTTTAGCCATGCCGCGTGGCTTAACACAGGCCTCGGGAGCGCGTAAATGTCCATCGGCTCGAGTTGGTGTGGCATGGCCATAAAGGGCATTTACCTGAGACATGCCAGCACTTTGACCTCGCTCCACCCAAAGTGCGTCTCGCCTCAGCACGCAAAAAGCACGCACTTAAGCAGCTGTGTGCTTCGTAACCTAAGTCCAGGGTAGAATCTGGTCCTTTTATTCTCAGTGGTTGTTATTTTAAGATATCGCCTATCGCGACACCGATTTCGTCTTGCCCCGTTGATCTTCTTGCCTAGACGGACTCTCTCATGCCTCTCCCGTCTTTTTCTGATCTTCCAAAGTGACTTACGTCGTGGAAGAAAAAGGATACGTCTGAAAATGCAAAGAATCAGCAGAGCAAGACACAAAAATAATTATGTATTGACCGGCGATAATCAAGAAGTAACCCGTTCAATGTTCTGAAAAATGGAAAACAAAGGACGTATTGATACATCAATGGCATCGCTAAACAATATAAATTACACGCTGAGAGTAATTATAAAACCTAAATCTTTGGTCTTTGCCCACAAGTTCATCATGCAATGCCTGTTGTTGTTTTTTTCTTTCTAGAGCATTTTGACTTGCAAAGACAACTGACTACAGATCAGGTCAGTGAAAAGGTGATCCTCCTGTACTCGAAGGGGACTGAACTGCCTTTCTCAGTGGATCACAGACTGTAGACTTTGATATCGTTTGGTACCTGGCGTTCGTGTCCATCCTGGCAGGGCTGGGACCCTGGCCCACGGGTTTCTGTTCGCCTACAGGCCCCGTTTGGTGCATACATAATACCATCTTTTATTTTTCCATTTCCAAAAATACAAACCTTGTATTTCAGGAAACTAGAAACAGAATAACTGTTTAAGGTAAGTACTTGTGCATTTTTATTAATTTAGACAAAAATGGCATTTACCTATGCCACAACGAAAATAAAAACACACATATTCACTGTTTGATGTGCCGTGCCTTTCACCTCACTGGTGAGTGACGTTAATCGTAAAGTATGCTCCAACATGGCCCCCCCAAATGTCATACAACTAGTAGTAATCAAATTGCTATTTCAATATTTTTTTTTTTGGTGTTTCGTACAGCCAACAGTGAAATCGCAACCTGCAAATTGTCATGGCTACGTGTTCGTAAGAAGACTAAATGTTGGTAAAACAACCGGGCAGGAACAGGCATGGCAACCCTGAGGCACACTGACCGTTCCCGCAAGCCCACCCGTGTCTTTCACGTTAGCGCCAGTTAAAGGTGCCCGCTGGCATACCGCGTGGGCACTGTGTCGATCGCTGTGGCACCGCGTGGGCACTGTGTCGATCGCTGTGGCACCAGTACAAGATGGGGTAAGATACAGTTTGATCACCCGGGGAGAAATCGCTGCCGTCCAGCAGGATTACAGAAACAAATATCTCCCGGCACAACAGCCCTCCCCCCTAAGTAGACAAACAAATAAATAAATAACACGAGCAGCTGTCGTTTCAGGCCCTTGAAAGCAGTTTTCACATCAGACGCTGCTTTGACTGAGAAATGGCTTCACGTCTGTCCAAGCAAATGAACATAAGCATTTCCAGTGAAAAAGCAGACCTGCCCAAATTGTTTATAATACCTGTTTAGAGGCTGTGTAAAATATACAAAGCATCTTCTACTGTAGTGCCGTTGTATGGTGAATATCTTACACGTATTGGCATTTCGGTGACACGAAACGGAACGCGGTCATTACGACGTAAAGAAAATGTATACGACTTCAAAGTGACACAGTCCTCCACCTAAAGGAGAGAGTAAGTCAGCTTGAAATGACTGACAGGCAGGGAGCAGTGGTTATTTTCCAGCAGTTACCCTCATATCGCCTGTATCCTCCCCCATGTAAAACAGTAGGGCCTCCTTGTTCGGGTGGATACAATACACACTCTGTGTATCGTAACGCACCGTCAAACGGAGCAAGTCTGGCGGTAAACGGGATGAAGGGAGGTGGAGATGGTCTGTAGGGTGCTCGACAACGAGAAGGGAAGGCAAAGCCTGCCTTCTTTTAGGCCCAAGATGGCGGCCGGGCAACCGTCGAGCTAATTGAGCCGGAGTGTTTCCCACGGAGAGGGTGGAGCTTCAGAACTAAGATAACGTCTTCAAAAGACAGAGAAAGAGACACAGGGAGCCCGGTCAGAGACCCGCGTCCGGAACGTTCCATCCCACAGCTGTGAAGAAGTCATCGGTTGTAGCTTTGTTAAACGAACACGGGAGAGGAGACCGCTAATGACCCGCGGTGGAGGGGGGTCTGATGCAGGGAGAGAACACCCCCAAGCACAGAGCGCGTAACGGAGAGTGAGGTGTAAGCTCACATCGGTAGTGACCCGTGCCTGTCTGCAACAGATCCATTAGTTCGACCTTGATAGTCGAAACCTGAATTTTTATTTTACCTTTTCCTTTCCTTTCTTTGCCTTGAGCTAAAAAACTCTCCCGCTGGAATCGGAGAGGCCATTTTCAGCCATCTTAAATCGAGCTACCCGGACATATGGACAAAGGGATATCATTTTTAGTTAGGGCGTACACCGAGCGATTACTCTACTCACGATGGGCAAACCGCTCTCCACGTCACACGGTGGAAAACCAACAGCCCGAAGCGCATGGAAAAAAGCAACGGGAAGCAGCTTTGAGAGGCAAGGCCGCATCCCGCTGAGCTGGTAAACGTGGTCATGGGGAGACAGCTGTTTGAAATTGCAAATGGGCACAAATGGTATTTTTTCCCCCCTCTTCTTTTCTCCCCCTCACCCCTCCTCCCAGCACCGGCACACATTTCCATGCGTTGGAAGGCAGCGAATCGCCCATTTGCCCTTGTGTTTACGCACTGCAGCATAACCGGATGAAAAAAAACAAGCCCATGAATAAAAATCAGAGGTCTGTGCGGCATTCGGGGTTCGCCCCATCTCCCCTCTCGTCACCTCGAAATAACCGACGGCGCTGGGATCTCAGACGACATCTGTCGCGGAATCGCCACTGCATACCTAATCGGTGCCGTTTATGCGGGTTCGGGCCCCCTTCCTGCGCCGCTCGCCTCGGGATCGTGTGCGAACGGGACCTTTACTGCAGCCCTGTTTAAAGCCCGCTCTCATGTAGCAGATGCTTCAGATTTACCGCTGCTTTACGGCCCGACGAGGGAGGCAGAGCATTAACTGACTAATAAGCTTCCTGCACAAACAAAGTAAACAAGAAAAACGAACGCATTCACGGCTGCGCTTAGCGTTTCATAAAAAACCATGAATACCATCTTTATGTTTCTCTGAAGTACCGCGCTGTTTCGGAAAAGACCGCCTGAATCTTCAGACTCTTTGAAGGTGCAATGGTTTCGTTTACGAAGGAAGCTTCCCCTCGGTGGTAAAACGAGGCTGGCCTCGGGGCCTTCCCAATAACACTTTACGAAAGCAGTAATATATAACAGCACATACGCGAAGCAGGAGGAGAGGAACTTTTAACAGGGAGGCTGGGATTAATTCTGTCCTTTGAGCATGTAGCGGTGATCTGGCAAGGTGAGCAGGACCTCAGTCAGCGGGTAGGGCTTGGATCATCGTGGCTTTTGATGATGCTCAGAAGGTTAGCCAGAATGCTAGCGGACTGGCCATAGCACAGTTTTACCTGATCATTGAGTCATCATTAGTATTCTGCATAAAGACCTTGTGTTTCTCTATAAAATCACCTGGTCCATAATTAACCAAGCGACATACTGATGCCGTTGAAAACGAATCCCAGTCCTTTTGGAAAAGTGGCTGTCGATTATTGTAAGCTCCTTGTGCAAGTAGTAAAATTGTATTGACAGATTGATAATGAGCCATTAATAATGGATGAATATAAATGTGATGCTCTCTCTATTTCATGCCGTTTGCAAGCAGAAGGGCTTACCGCTAATCCCCCACGACGTACACGTATGCGAGGCTCTGGACAGATAGGCATCCCAACCACGCTGGGTTCTGTTTTAGCCGAGATCACCTAAACCCTAATTGCACACGTCGTTTAAAACTTATATTTTGATGGGAAATAAGTAACGGAACCTTTTTTGTTTCTATTGCCCATCCATAAGTGTATACAACTTATAGATATCCTGAAAGTGATATTTATTCTCATGACGTATATCCATTCATTTTTTCCATACCATATATTCCTATGCATGGGGGTCTGGAGCCTATCCCAGGTAGCTTAGGACACAAAGCAGGGGACACCAACCCATCACAGGGCACAGTCTCTCTCACACACACACACACACACACAGTATGGGCAATTTAGAAAAGCCAGTCAGCCAAAACCACACGTCTTTGGACTGTGGGAGGAAACCGGAGTACCCAGAAGAAATCTGCAGAGCCTGGGGAGAACATGCAAACACCAGACATACAAAGCGTAGGCGGGATTCGAACCCACAACCCTGGGGGTACGAAGAAACAGTGTGCACCAGAGAGCCTCCATGCCCTTTCTGTTACAGTCCATATATAAAGTGAAATCCTCTGGTTATCATTCAAGTTTTTAGCATGAGTTCAGAATATTAAACATAACACTAAACAAACGCACAGATACGTCATTATGTAAGCAACCACAAGCAGACGGGTAAAAATACGTTGTTTTCCTCCCGAGCAGCGTCGCGTACGATCTGAAGCTCCAGCCCTTCCTTCCCGTGCTGCGTCCAACGCAGCCTGAAGTACGACTCGACGGTGGACCCAGCGACGGACCGTGCATACTAAGAAAGCCGGTCTCTCTCCGAGGAATACATCTCAAACCGCTCATGCATAAAATTAGTCCGCAAACTTCCACGGATATCATCTTGTCTCTTCCTATACGTTTGAAACAAAGGATAAATTGCATTCGCAAGTAGGCCGGCGTCAGTTAATGTGCCGTT